>OY987215.1:3862294-4462294 GCA_963920805.1 Primula vulgaris | reverse complement strand
CTAATTTTGCTATAAAATTGCGATTTTGTAGACATGTCCAGTAACTTAATTTGTTTGATAAAATTGGATATTTTTTGGGTTTTACTAAATTTTCTGTAGCATTGCGTTTTGTGGACATGCCAAGTAACTTAGTTGGGTTGATATAATTGTTTCATGACAATATATAAGGCATTACAAACCGAAACTTAGTTCATGTAATTTATACTAATTTATACTTAAATTATTAGTGGAGGCTAAATTTATAATTTTAAGATTTTGATTACCCGATATTTATATTGACAAGTATATATTTTTTTCATTATGTGTTATAGGCGTCTTTATCACCGTATATATGTACTTAAACTTATTTTCTGAGGATGTGACATAATTAAGGTTTGTATTGAGCATATTCTGAAGATTAGAGGACTGATTTGTAATATTTAAAACTTACTAGTAGCTTAATGAATAAATGTAATAATGTGATTGGCGGCTAAACTCTTTTGGATATAAGCCAATCACAGCTCACTCGTGTGTAACTAACTTTCATTTTACTGAAATTATTTTTCTCCATTTAGTAAGTTTCTATTTCTCTCTCTAGAATTACTTGTTGATTATGCATCGTTTTATATAGATTTGACATGATATATGAGCTTAAAAATCTCTATTTTCCACTGATATAGAGAGATAGATTGATTGAATGGTACTATTACAGGGACCCTTATTATCAACCATGGATTAGATGTAATTTGATGGTTCAGTCATGATTGCTAAACTCAATTGTTAAGGAAATTGGAGCTAGTATTTTATACTTAGCAACTGCTAAACAAATGTGAGATATACTTAGAGATAAGTTCTCACGGGCTAGTGGACCAAGAATCTTTGAAATACAGAGGGATGTGTTATATTGAATCAAGGGATATCCAGTGTTACTAAATTTTTTACTGCATTAGAAACAGATTGTAATGATTGGCAAGAGTTTAATCCAGTGCCAAAGTGTACTTGTAGGGTAATGACAGTATATAGCTGCAATGCTATGAAAAGAGTGGATGCGATGAATAACCAGTTTATTGGGATGAAATTTCTAATAGGACTCAATGATAGTGTAACGTCCCGGCCCCACAGACCGAAACGTCACGCCCGTATAACCAAAATTGTCTGTTTGGTACAACTTCCCGGGGGGTGGACGGAACTCCACAGTTAAGCGTGCTTAGCTTGGGGTAGTACCAGGATGGGTGACCCCCCTGGGAAGTATGTCAAAGCGGACAATATTGTTGATACGGGCGTGACGGTTCGGTCCGTGGGGTCGAGTCGTTACAGATGGTATCAGAGCCTCTATCTGGCCGGAAATATGGGGACTAGCACGTGTGTGTGGGCCCCTGAAGGACAACGTGCTCGACGAGGACGTCGTGCCTAAAGGGAGGGTGATTGTGACGACCCAGTTTTCCAGGAAGGAAATTTTGTGGTGCGGTGTTGTGCGTCAGTGCCACATCGCCCAGATATGAGAGTATTCGTGTGGTATATGAGCTTAAAGATCCATTTCTTATCAAAAAGGTCTTTTAAAGTCGTGCGGCACAATAGCGAGGACGGAACTCCACAGTTAAGCGTGCTTAGCTTGGGATAGTACCAGGATGGGTGACCTCCCTGGGAAATTGTGCCAAAGCGGACAATATTATTGATACGGGCGTGGCGGTTCGGTCCGTGGGGCCGAGTCGTTACAGATAGTTACAGTGCTACAAGAGGCCAAATTTTTCTGACTGAACCATTGCCAACCCTAAACAAAATATATAGACTAGTGGTTCAAGAGGAACAACAAAGATCAATGAACCATGCTTCTAGTTAATCCTACAGAAAATGTGGCTATGTATAACACATCTAAGTCACAAAATAACTCCTTTGTACCTAAACTATCTGACCAATGGGGAAAATCTGCTGAACAGATGTCATATAAGCAAAATGGGATACAAATGTATCAAAATAAGGGTTTTCGTGGTTCTTCTAAGAGGGGGAAATGGATGTGTACTTTTTGTGGATGGGATAATCATACCAAGGAAATATGTTACAAGCTTCATGGATTCCCACCTGCCCATAGATTGTATGGGCAAATTACTACCAAAGCCCATAATATTGCTATATACAACCTCACAATGAGCAAGCTTATAATACCACATCAGCAAGTTTGTCTACTAAAACTCCTATAACACAAACTCAATATCACACACTTATGAGTGTTCTAACTCAGCAGAGGGAACTTCTCAAGGGAGAAATTCTATTGTTGGTCCATATTTGAATGAGTTTGGAAGTGGATCCAATGTGAGTAATGTTTATGTGGCTATCTCTTCAAAGTCAGGTATATTTACTAATATCATATATGCAAATACAGCTACTTGGATACTGGATTCGAGTGCGACAAACCACATTGTGACTTCTGCTGATTATTTTGTCAATACATCTATTTTTACTTCTACTCATGTTCTATTGCCAAATGGAGAATAAAATATATATGGTCACATGTATTGGTAATATACAACTCTCTGACTCTCTAGTGCTGAAATATGTCTTTTGTGTACCTACTTTCAATGTCAATTTGGTTTCTACACATAAGATGACCAATACTAACCAATGGTCACTGGTTTTCTCTCACTCTGTATTACAGCTGTTGGGGGCTTTTCTTATTTCTTGACAAATGTTGATGATCATTTAAGATGTACTAGGCTCTACTTAATGAGGAATAAATTTGATACTTCATCAATTCTCTATGCCTTTTATGAATTTGTGCTTACACAGTTTGGTCTCAAAATTAAATGTCTTTAGAGTGATAATGGAACTGAATTTCTTATGGAGGATTTCTTTGCTAAGTATGGTGTAATCCATCAAACTTCTTGTATAAACACACCACAAAAAAATGGTGTTGTAGAGCGTAAACACCAACATCTTTTAAATGTGGCAAGAACTTTGAGATTTCAAGCCTATTTACCTGTGAATTTATGGGGCTATTGCGTTCAAACTGCAGTCTATTCGATTAATAGAACACCCACTCATGTCTTACAGAATAAATCCCCTTTTGAGTTATTGTTTGGATGTGCTCATTCTTATGACCATTTGTGTGTGTTTGGCTGTTTGGTATTTGTATCTACTTCTACGCACAACAAAAAGAAATTTGAACCTATAGCCACAAAATGGTTGTTTTTAAGTTAAACCCGTTTGGGTTAAAGGTTATAGAGTTTATGATCTAGACTCTAAAATATGTTTTATTTCTAACGACTATGTTTTTCATGAACATATTTCCCCTTACACATCTACTCCTAATAATCATTTACCATATGTTGTGGAGCCATTTGTTGATGATTAAACCACTTTTGGTACCCCACATATCCAAACTATACATTATTCACCAACACAAAATACTTCCCCTGCACCTAGTGAGGATATTTCCTCACCTAGTGAGGGTTCTTATTCACCAAATATTTTTCATGCACATTCTTCTTCTATTATACCATCACCTGCCAAAAGACCTACTAGACAAGTAAAAGCTCCTTCTTATCTTAATGATTTTCATTGTCCTTCTCTCAAACATAAGTCTATTACAAATTATGTTTATCCTCTTACAGACACATTGTAACCTTCCTATCATCCTTTTATATGCAATATCACACATATTGTGGAGCCTATTACCTATAAACAAGCACAACAAAATCATTATTGCCAAGCTTCTATGGCAGCTGAGATAGATGTTCTGGAAGCTAACCATACTTGCACTGTGGTACCCCTACCTCCTAGTATAAAACCTATTGGGTGAAAATGAGTTTACAAAATAAAATATAATGCAGATGGGTCTTTAGAAAGGTACAAGGCAAGACTGGTTGCCAAAGGTTATAACCAAGTTGAAGGTTTAGATTTTGCTGAAACATATGCACCAGTGGCTAAAATTACTAGTGTGAGATGCTTACATGCTTTGGCTTCTATAAAATGGTGGTACTTATAGTAACTTGATGTTAACAATACATTTTTTTCATGGTGACTTACAAAATGAGGTGTATATGACATTACTGTTAGAATGATATACTAAAATACATGATTTTATTAACAATGAATGATTTATTTGAGAATAGTTTTGAGCAATATTGTACATGTTATTTATATGTACATATGTATTTATTTTGTATAGTAAGTGATTTGGTGTGTAGAGTACGGCTTACACACGGAAGAACAAATCACTGGTTCTAACAGAATATATATTGTATCGTTCACAACTTTAGATGGAGTGGACAACCATCGTTATAGTTGTAGCACATAGTTTTAGTAGTTCTGTCTTGACTACATGGAACAGTTGAGTTCTGACTCTTTGTGCTAGTATACTTCGAGTATATTGAACAGAACAGAGTGGTATTATTTTATGGTACTGACCAGAATAAAATAATTATACCTAAGAAATTATTATGATTACTTATACTCTTAATCCCTAGATTATTTTCGATACACATATTTATAATATATACTGCTTTGATTTACAATGGTGAGATTTTTTGTAGTCAACAAACCCGTACGTTGGGCAGTAATATTATTTATACGATGTGTGTCTATAATCGAAGGAATTCACGTCACTTAACAAGTATTGATGATATCCCCTCGAGAAGCTTATAAGTTTTGTTTGTGTCAAATCTTGCAAGTGGATTTTATATCTGACACAACAAATAAGTTAAGTGGAAAGGTCGAGGAAATAATATGCCGAGTAAAATAATTGTCAGTAATTTATTTAGTTGGTGGATATATGCGATCTTAACGTGAGGAGAAAATTAAGTATTTAATAATGTGCTCTCAAATATTATTTGAGAAGGAATTAGAGTGCAATTATATTCTCTAGTGAAAATGAATATAATTTACCGATAGAATATCCTAATATTGGTAAAGTATTAATTAGATAATATTATATTAATCATGTTAATAAGATTATATAATATTTATTAATTAAGTACTAATCTAAGCAGGGTTAGAGTTTTAGGTAAGGTAGAAGTCTTTTCCTTCTTGTGCACCAGGTCCCTGTTTTTGCCTATATATACTGTTCATATGTCAAGGAAAAGAAACAAACTTCATAATTAGGGTTTCCTAACAGTTTTGAGAGTCCACCTCTCTAAGTGCAAGAAGTATAATAGGAATACAACAGAAGATCAAGTGTGATCTACCTCTGCCCGTGAGGTATTTCTGTATTGTTTTTATATAATTCATATACATTATAATCAGAATCCCAGACCAGTTTTTCCGCTGCAAAATAAAAAGTATTTCCAACAATTACCACATGGTTTTTGTACACCAGGTGACACTAGAGTTTGTAAACTTCTTAAATCCTTATGTGGTTTAAAGCAATCTGATCGTCAATGGTTTCACGAGTTAGCTGGCTCACTTGTGAGCTACGGGTTTAGTCATTCTTAAGCTGATTACTCTCTATTTACACTTTGCAACTCTACCTCTTTTATTGTTTTTTTAGTCTATGTTGATGACATAGTCATAGCTGGTAATGATATGTCACAAATTGACAAGCTTAAAACCTATCTACATACTCAATTCTCTATCAAAGATCTTGGTGAATTAAAGTATTTCTTGGGACTAGAGGTGGCACACTCAGCTAAGAGTATTTGCTTGAACTAGAGAAAGTATATGCTTGAATTACTTGAATGTACATGAAATTGGGTTGCAAACTAGTAGGTTTTCCTTTACCACTATTCTTAAAGTCTCCAAAAACAACTCTCCTCTCTTGGATAATCTTAGTATGTATAGGAGCTTGGTGGAAAAAATGATTTATCTTACTATCACTTGACCTAACATTTCTTATGCAGTTCATCTTTTAAGCCAATATATGTCTGCTCCTTGTGTTTCTCATTGGCATGCTGCTGAAAGAGTACTACATTATCTCAAAGATTCCCTTAGAAAAAGGGTTATTTTTTCCTAGAAGAAGCTCACTTCATCTGAAAGGCTATTGTGATTCAGACTAGGCAGTGTGTATTGACACCAGGAGATCTGTTACTGGTTATTGTCTTTATTTAGGGGACTCTTTGGTTAGCTGGGAAAACAACAAGCAAGACGTGGTTTCACGTAGTTTTGCTGAAGCCGGGTATAGGACCATGTGTGCTACAGTTTGTGAAGTGATATGGTTAGTTAGCTTATTCAAGGACCTTGGTATTTTTCATTCTCAACATGCAGTGTTATTTTCTGATAGCCAATCTGCCATTTCTTTGGCAGCAAATCCTATTTATCATGAAAAAACTAAGCATGTGGGAGTGGCCCGTCACTTTGTAAGGGACATTATTAAAGCTAATATTGTGCGCGTTCTTCATGTCAATACAAAGTTGCAAGTAGTTGACATCTTCACCAAACCTTTAGGCAAGGTTCAGTTTGATTTTCTGTTGTGCAAGATGGGAATACTTGATTCGCATACTCCATTTCCATCTTGAGGGGGCGTATTGAACATATTCTAAAGATTAGAGGACTGATTTGTAATATTTAAAACTTACTAGTAGCTTAATGAATAAATGTAATAATGTGATTGTCGGCTAAACTCTTTTAGATATAAGCCAATCACAGCTCACTCATCTGTAACTAACTTTTATTTTATTGAGATTGTTTTTCTCCATCTAGTAAGTTTCTCTTTCTCTCTATAGAATTACTCGTTGATTATACATCGTCTTATATAGATTTGACAGTCTAATTCAAACATCTTTTGAAGTGTCATTATTTTTTTCATATTGTCCCATTTACATAATGTAACTTATCCATCGAGTGATGTATGTTTATGAATGCAGAATATTCTAACATCGTGTTTAGAGAAAAGTGAAAATTTATATAGCGACATGAGGTGTTTAATTAAGTCATCTCTTCACAATGCCAAATATCCTATTATTACAACTGCAATTATTCAATACAAAAACACAACATATATACAAGAGCTTCGAGGAAGTTTCTTCCATTTCACTACTATAAGATATTATAAGCAATTATAAGAAGGGAAAAAAACACCTTGATACACTTACATTTTCCTAAACTTGAAACACTTTTAAGTACTGCATAATGTTATCACAAAGTTAAAAACAAATAATTAACACTAGTATGCACTAGAAAAATAACGCGACAGTGTAAATTTTTACATCATTTTGGTTATTACCATTTCATTGATTTCAACGAGGAATTGGTATAGCCTTCAACGGGACAGCTTTCTTTAGAGTTATCCCCATTCTCTCATTCATATCCATCTCCTCAAACCTGATCCCATCCTCCGAAACCCAATCAAAGGAGTGTAAAAGCGACCCTAAAGCCATCGGTAAAACCCTAGAAGCTAGTGGTAAAGCGGGGCACATCCTTCGACCCGACCCAAATGGCATATACTCAAAATCATGGCCTTTATAATCCACCACATGTTCATTCATAAACCTCTCAGGTCTGAAAACTAAGGGCTCGTGCCACGTGTTTGGGTCACGACCAATGGCCCATACGTTTACGAGGATTTGAGTTTCTATAGGAATTTGGTACCCGAATAATGTACAACTTTCCATAGCCTTGTGGGGGACTAGGAATGGGAGAGGTGGGTGTAGCCTTAGTGTCTCTTTGATTATTGCCATGAGGTATGGGAGGTTCTTCAAGTGTTTTTCTTCGAGTTTCGTTTTTGGGGTAAGGAGGTTTTGAAGCTCTAGTTGGGCAGTTTGAAGGGTTTTCGGGTTGTGAAGGAGCTCGGACATTGCCCATTCGAGAGTGCTTGTGGTTGTATCTGTTCCTGCAGTAAACATCTCCTAATAAACAACATAAAATTAGCCCAATTAGTATAAATTCTTTCTTTAAAGAATGGAAAACCAACCTTAATTTACAACTAATGTAATGTAATTAAAGGCGCAGCCACGCAGATGTTTCACATTATCCATGTCTTTCGTGAATTAAAGAAAATCAAATATTATCATTTCTTATCCTATCCCTTTATCAAGTGATATTTATTCCTCATTGTCGATTTTGTGGTTATATATATACAGGATGTTGTGATCCAGTCAAAAAATCCCATCAGAAAACCGGTGATATACTATAAGAAAAGAAAGCTCAATTTGAGATTATCACAGTAACAATCTCTGATCGGGTATATTTCGGGTTCTAGAGAGCTCATAGTGATGCACTAGGGGTGTAAAAGAAGAAGACTGCTCATGACGGCCTCACGAGCTATCCGCTAAAATGCAATTCTGGGCCTAAATTTTAAAATGACCAGATTTAATTAGAGTTATATATGATCAATGTTTGTAAAGGGGTAACCTTGAAAGGATTAGTTTGCTTAAACTAACACATTTAGGTACGATTAAGTTTGTTTTTTTTTAAATAAGTTGATGGAGAGATCCACTATTTCATTAATAATAATGAATGGTACTATTAAGCTTGTAAGAAGTTCAGGAGCTACATGCATGTAATCAAGAGTTTGGTGCGTTTTTAGTTAAAGAATCAACCGTGGCTTTGGTCATTGAACATGTTAGGCAGATGAGCTGATCAAGTTAATTACACTTTATAGAAAATAATTATTTGCACACACTTCTTAGGTACACTTCTCTATATACTCATGAGACTAGTGAGTACAAAAATACGGTTTGTATTCTAGCGTTTTCGTCGTCACTACAAGTCACATTCCAGTTAAAAAATAAGTGAAAATAGAAGAAAAGATTGAATTAAGAAGGTGGCTCACAAAGACGATGACATTAATAGTTCTCGACGAAAACGTGTAAGGGCCCTCAACTCCATCACCCTCGTACTCCAAAAGTACATCCAAATAATCCCTTCTTTTTTCTCCTCCCAAATTACCAGGTCTCTTGTAAGTTTCCATCCTTTCTCTAATGAATCCTCCAGCAATTTCAAAAGCTTTTTCGACATGAAACTGGGTATTTCTTCTTATTCCTTGAGGATCAAACCGTTGAAAAATGGGGAAAAAATCAGCCACATTAGGTTTTCCCGCAAATTCCATAACTTGGTTCACGTGGTAAAAAAAATTGGCACCTCTTTCCGAATTCGTGTCTAAAAGGTCTTTGGAAAACATGAGATTGCCTATTAAGTTAAAGGCCATTAAGAATATAAATCTTCCCACATTTACAGGCTTGGTACCAGATTGTCCAGCTTCAGTAATAAACTGCACCATTTGATCGATGCAGCGGGTACGAACACCTTTGTTTCAGACGAGCTCAAATTAGTCACGACTCAACCGAGGAAGATGTAAAAGTAATGATAAAAATTTTAAAAATCAAATATATTGTAAAATTGGTTACTCAAAAATATATCTAGCTAACTAGATGTTAATTTAAACTCGGTATGGGCATACTTTCATTAGAATTTATCTTACATTTAGTCCCGGAACAAAGGGAACAAGTGAGAAGCACATCGAAAGTATTTGCATATAGGCAATTTAATTATGACCATCTATGTACACACGATTTGTCCTTTAATTATATATTAGTCGAATTGTAAATTCTATCCTTCTTTTAGCACACTAATTAATTAGCCAGTATTATTTTAAGAAGAAAGTTAGATAAAACTTAATAAAATTATGTGATCATATTATAAAAATATACCCAAAAAAACAACTAAAAGTTTGATATTTAAGTTGGTGATAAAGACATTTCTTTATAATCGTTTAAGTAAATGACTTCCTGTAACCACTTTGGCCCCCGTAATTTTGGGATTACTGGAACAATGAAGGGTATATTTTTCAGCAATATCAGAGAGGAAAATATCCTCATTAGGTCCAATAAAAGAAAACCAATCATAAAACCAATAGGGTAGGTCTTGGCCCAATAATGTTGGTTCTAAGCGGATAAACCAAGTATGCTTTTCGGCCCGATTTTGATAATAAAAGGCATAGCGCCAAGCAGACATATAATCCCAATAATTATAGTGTTGGTGGGAAAATTTAAGCTGCATAGGCTTATTAGGGTTTAATCCCCATTCAGTAATATGAATGACCTTTCTAATGAAGGCTTTGCTAAAGGAAATATCCCCAATATTTTTATGTTGATTCATGTGATTGATCACCACGGAACCAGTTTCAATCAGAATTGACTGAAAATATTTCAAATTCTTATTATCAATAAGAGGAAAATGTTCCTCAGTCTCGAAATACCTTTTAGCCAAAGTATTGGGTGAGGTAAATAACCTCTCATCTCCTTTATTCAAAAGAATAATAATTTCGTCATTCATCTTTTGTTTGCCAGGAATAACTGGTTCCTTGAGTGCTTCTAAGAAGCTTTCTTGGGTTTTACCGGAGGATAAATAATCCTCATAATTAGCAGGCTCTCTTTTCGAGTGCATAGCCGGTCCCCTAGACGAGCCGGAGTCAGATTGGGAAGAGGAATATCTCTGTTTATCGAATTCATGGCGCTCACGCGCAGAGGATAAACCTCTACGCCCACGACTAGCCTGACTCATGAGGAGCTAATAGGGCCAAGAATATATTCCCTGGTGAGAAAATCAGGAAGAGAATTATGTTCTCCTTTTATATATTCAATATCAAAATCAAAAATAGACAAAATAGATTGCCATCGAGCAAATATTTGCTTGGATGCCAAATTTTTGACATCTTTTTCTAAAACTTCCTTAGCTGCTTTACAATCAATTCGCAGGAGGAATTTTTGATTTAATAAATCATCTTGAAATTTAGTAATACAATTGACTATAGAAAGAATTTCTTTCTTTATTGTGGAATAATTGATTTGGGCAGAATTCCACTTGCCAGAAGTATAACGAGATAATATCTCTTTATTTTTGGAAGGAAACTTTTGTTTTAATATTCCACCATAACCAATATCTGATGCATCAGTTTCTACAATTTTAAAACTGGTAGGAGAAATTAATGCTAAACAGGGTAAACTTTTAACTTTCGACTTAATGAGTCTAACAGCATTCGTATGAATCTCAGTCCATACAGGAGGATCTTTTTTTAATCTCTCATATAAAGGAGAGCTGTCTATAGCAAGATTTTTATAATAGTCAGCAATATAATTGAGACTGCCCAGAAACCTTTGTAATTGGGTTTTTTCATGTAAAATATCAGGAAATTTATCCGCAAATTGTATAGCTCGATCAATAGGGATAATTTTGCCCTGGTCAATTTCTTGTCCCAAAAAACGAATATGAGTCTGAAATAAAGACATCTTAGAAGCAGATACTACTAAACCAGCAGTTTTTATTAATTTTATAAAAATATTTATGTGCTTAAAATGTTGGTCTATATCTTGTGAAAAGATAAGAATATCATCAATATAAACAATGCTAAAAGAAGAATAAGGATAAAAAATATCATTCATAATGTTCTGAAACTCGGAAGGAGCATTTTTTAAACCGAATGGCATCACATTCCATTCGTAATGTCCCATAGGAACAACAAAAGCAGTTTTATATTTATCTTGCTCAGCTATCTGTATTTGCCAATAACCAGATTTTAGATCAAATTTTGAAAAGACATTTGCAGATTGAATTCTGGTAAGTAAATCTTTTTTATTGGGAATAGGATACCTAATCCATTTAAGAACCTTGTTTAAAGGTTTGTAATTAATAACTAATCGAGGAGCACCTCTTTCAATTTCAGCATTTTTATAAACATAAAAAGCAGTACAGCTCCAAGGGGAATAAGATTTCCGAATAAGTTTTTTATTTAATAAAGAGTTTATTTCCTCCTTACAATAGTCAATTAAATCTGGACCCATTTGGGCAGGCCTAGCTAGTGTAGAAATACTACTGTCTTGAAAATCTTCCACATAGGGAAGTGTGACAATATGTTTCTTACGTTCCCAAAAAGCAGTAGGGAGATCACTACAAATTTCTCTTTTGATGAGATTAGTGATAATACTAATTTTCTCTTTTTGTGAAATAATTTGTCTCGAAATGTTCATGACTTTTAAATCCTTTTGTAAAAAATTGATTTGCTTTTCTTTAAAAACCAAAGTTTCTTTGATCATATCAATTTCTCTAATTTGTGGTTTTGTAATGAACTCAAATATAATTTCTTGACCATTTGTTTCAAAAATGATACCTTTTGAGGTAACCATAAAAGGTTCGATTAAGTTTAAAAAAGGAGTACCCAAAATGATTTGTTGAGTAAGACCTTTAACCATAACAAATGTTGTTTGAAAACACATGCCAGAATTACAAATATATGCATTAGATAATTTATAATGAATCTTCATACGAGATCCATCCGCCGTATTTAGAGATTGTGTAGTTTTGTCATAATAGTGGGTAGGAATTAACCCTTCACATATGCAATTTAAATCAGCCCCACTATCAATAAGTGCTGGACCAGAAAAAGTAAATTCTTTATTAATAACAATTGTGACATTAGAATGCCACTTCTGATAAGTAATAGTGTCAATTATATTTAAGAAAGTATCCTTTTTGTTTTCTTCTTTTACAAGAATATCCTGTTCTGTTTGAATGATATTTCGCAAAAATTTGACTTCATCCTTTAATATATGAATTTCATTATATAAATCAGAAATAGAAATAGTCTTACTATTGATATCTTCTTTAAGAGTTTTTACCTCATTAAAAATATCTTCACTAGCAAATTGTTTAGAAGGAGATGGAAGTCCTTGAAAAACATGTTTTAAAGAATAAGCTTGCTGAGGAATATAAGGGGTTTCCTTTTTCTTACCTTTTGTCAGAACATCTAAATAATGTTCAATCATTTTTTTCTTTACTTCTGAATTATCAATTTCATTAATAAGATCTAATATAGACCTTTCTTGGGATGTGAGAACATTCAGACTCAAACCATTCATATCAAGCATAGCTTTGTAATTATTATCCTTACATTCACACTCAGAAGAGGATGAGGATGAACTACTATAATGTTCGGATGAACTACTATTATAAATTTCTATATCATTCGTCACTGCTTCTTCATCAGAAGAGTATAACATAACAGCTATAAGTTGTTTCTTAAGACCTTCGTCAGAGATTTCATTTAATCTCTTTTTTGTCCAACAACTGTTGGCATAATGACCTGTTTTGCCACATTTTCGGCAAACAATGGAGGTACTAGGATTCCTTGGTTTAGGTTTTGGTCTATACGACTTAGGCCTGGAAGCACCTATATGTTGGGTGTCGTGTCTTGGTTTGGATTTTTTAGAAAATCTTTTAGATTTGGAAAAATATTTTTTCTTCGAAGTACCTTCTCTATGAGAATGTTGAGGGATTTGAAGATCAAATCCAAATTGGTCACAGAACGTGCCTATTTCTTTTCTGCCCGTCAAATTTTGACTTTTTAATTGGGCTTTAAGCTTGATATCATTGCAAAGGGATAGCCCTTCACCAACACATTCACTAATAAGTTGGCCATAGGTAAATTCTTGGTAAGGGATGGTTGTATTCCCTGTTTTACGTAAAATCCTATCTTTAACCTTTTGGGCAAAAAGATTAGGAAGACCTGCAATAAATTTTTCTTTCCAAAAATCAGCATTTGCATCAGGTCTGATCATAATTTTGGTAAGGAAAACATCCTTATACCATCTAAAATGGGTTAAAGTAGGACATTTAAGATTAATTAATAAATCTTTGTTTCTTTCAATAGCCACAGGATTAGAACCAATAAATGCCTGCACAATAGCAGTGAGGAGTGTATATACTGCATTGGGTAAGACTGTATCTGTATACGTATCTATACCTTGTTCATTCTTAATAGGGTTTCTGACTATTTTTGTGGCCTGTAATATGGATCTTTGTTGATCAGAGGTCAAAATGTTATCCCACCAACCGCGTAATTGGCCAGCAAAGCCAGCTACCATAAATTCCGCAATTTGGTAGTCGGGGTTATTAGCACTCAGACAGACAGTCGAATACATAGTCATTCTATGTAATACAATCATAATTTGGTATTCTGTCATACCATCAATATTCCATTCATAGATGGTACGAGCACTAAAACAAGAAAAATTATTAATATTTTCTTCTTCATAAAGAAGATCTTGTGGACTGGGTCTAGTATAATAATGTTTCGCAGGAGCAGTTGGGACAGATTTCCGTCCATAAGCAGTTGATTTCCCAAAAACATTTTGGTTAATACTGGCTTGTTGGTTGGGGTTGGTTTCTATATCCAAAAGTTGTTTTTCAAAAACATTTATATTTTCTATATCGGTAGGAATTTCTGATAAGGTGGCTATATTTTTACCTTTTCCATTTCCAATATTCAGGTTTTCTAATTGCTGTGTGAGCAAAGTAATAATATCTGTATTATTACTAGTTGCAACTGTAATATCAATACTAGGTTTTAATATAGTGGGTTCAATAACCGGTGGGGATTGTGAATAAGAACTAGATGAATAAGAACTAGTTACATCTGGTGTCTCTTTATGAATTATAATCGTTCCCTTGTCTTCTATACGACTAAGTTGTGAACAAATAGTTTGGAGAGTCAGATTAGTAAAATTGAGTTGCTTTTCATCTTTAGAAAATGCGACAGACTCAATAACAGCCTCACCAGCACGGACTTTTAAATGCTCACAAGGGGGGTGAACAGCAGAAATAGTTTCCCCTTTAGCAGTAGTCCAATTTCGTTGAAAGGTTTTTAAAACATTTAAAAAAGGACTGTGTTCAATAGTTGCTTGGTCAATAAACCATATAGGAAAAGAAACTAATTGTTGATTATAATCAATATGATTATAAAATAATTTCTTATACGTTTGTTGCTCTTCATACGTATAAGTAGAGAAAAACCAATTTCGAAAAGAAGTATATTTCTCTTGGTTCATATCTTGAACACAAGTTTGCCTATGATAAGAAAAAGGAATAGAAGGAATAGATACCATATTAATAGTAGAAATATTGTCAAACTCAGATAAAGTTTCTGGTTCATTTTTTTCTTCGTGATAAATAGCACGAGGAATACCTTGTTGAGTGTTAACACCGTCGAAAACTAAATTAGAAGTTTGAGAAGATGCTAAAGAAGGGTTTGGAGTATAAAACCTAGCAGACTGACTTTGTTTAAAAGAACTTTCATAATCTGAAAAAGAACTTCTTGCAGCAAGTCGTTTACCTTTATCAAATTTAACGAAAACATGTCCTTCTTTTGTTTGAATAATTTCTTCAATATTTTTATTTTCTACAGGTTCAGCAGGGCTGGCTGATAATAGATTCCATTCGGTGGGAGGTTCAATATCATCCCATTTAATAGTCTGAGGAGTTTGGACATCAGATTTTAATAGATTTGTTTCAATTAAAACAGTTTTGCCTTTGGTGTCAAAAATTTTTGCACGAGGACTGAGAGTCGTCATAGCTTTGTAATGAACACGATAAGTAATATTTAAAGGTTCAGTTCCTTCTTTGAGATTATACCCATGAGTTTTAACATTCAACGTAAGAACATCTAAAATATTTTTATCTGTTAAAGAAACAGAGAAGTTTGGAAAACAGTTAAAATAGACCGGACCGTTACATAAACTGGTTTGGATGATACCTAATAGAGAATCTTTAAAATCTAGGTGACGACAGTCGCGTAAAGCAATAAGGACTGATGTATTTAAGCCTTGAGCTGTGAGGGGTTTCACAGCGACTTGTACCATTCCGAGATGGACATATTTGTATTTGTCAAAGTACCTACGTAATTCTTCCTTTTGAAGTAACTGAATAGTTTCCATATCTCGGCAGACAGGAATAGTTTGTTCAATTGTTTTAATGGTCATAGCCATTTTAAAGTCAAACATACCAACAGAATAAATTTCCGAAGGCTTAACCTTAGGAAGGTGCCAATTTGCTAACTGTTCTTCAAAGTTAGCCATTTCCGGAATGTCATTATATTGACATTCTTCTTGCCTTAGATTGGCAGAAGTAGTGTTAGAATTGGAAGCATAGCTTCTTCTAGAAAACTTACTAGATGAATTAGATCTACTTAAATTAGAAAACATAATAAATTCATATAAAATAAAAGACGTATGCGGAATATAGGGCGTAAGGATTTAAAACATCAGTCAACGAAGAAAGAAGAGCGTTATACCTATGCCTCTTTTGGGCTTGTTTGGTTAGCTCTGAAACGCGACGAGATGTCTAAAGGCTTGGCTCTGATACCAAAACACCGTCTTATATTTCACAGAATTTTTATTATTATATGAGCAATTATTACAAAGAGATTTTACAAGAGAGAGAGAGGTACACTTGGAAATTGCTTGCCTTCTTCAGTGACTTAGAGTCCTTTAAATAGGCTCAGCATAAGAAAAAGCAAAAGCGCACAGTTCGCGCACTAAGGCAAAAAACAAAAAAGAAAATAAAAACCACAAAGCGCACTATAAGCGCACTAACTTAAAGTAAAGAAGAAGCCAAAACATGGGCGGCTCCTTATGACTACTGGCCAACATATTGACCCACATATAAAGAGAGATTCTCAGCTTTTCCATAAATCACGCCGGGTGCTCATTGGGCCCCATCGAACACGTGAAAAGTGGTAGTGATTGAAGGAATCAAGCTTTATATAAAAATTTTAAAAATTACAAATTAAGCTTTAGCTTTGCCTTTGTCTTTAGCAATATTCTTCTCCGTCATACTGAGAGGGTTGCGCAAGGTGGCGAGGTTATCTAAATAATCCTCCATATCTTCATTATCTGTTTCTGCATCTTCTTCCATGAGAGATTCAGATTTTGAAGAATTAGCTTGAAAACATTCTGAAAAATCAACATCTAATTGTTGTTGAATAAATTCCAAATATTTTTCCTTGAGTTCAATATTGGAAACAGAAGGAAATAGATCTTTAAAATCAGACATAGATGGGATACCCACAGTCTTTTTCTCGGGAGCATATTCCCGTTCCATTTTCTTAAAGGCTTCAATGGCCTCTTGTATTTTTATAAGGACTAGTTTGCAATCAAACTTCGCCCACCATTTATAATAAGATTGCCTTGTTAAGGCCATAATACCAATATCAGTCCTTTTTATGGCATAAGACCATTGCCATATCCAAGGTAAGCTGAATGTGGTAAGAAAACGAAGTAAATGACTATTAAATAGGCAATTTAATTATGACCATCTATGTACACACGATTTGTCCTTTAATTATATATTAGTCGAATTGTAAATTCTATCCTTCTTTTAGCACACTAATTAATTAGCCAGTATTATTTTAAGAAGAAAGTTAGATAAAACTTAATAAAATTATGTGATCATATTATAAAAATATACCCAAAAAAACAACTAAAAGTTTGATATTTAAGTTGGTGATAAAGACATTTCTTTATAATCGTTTAATATAATAGATACTAGTTATGCAAGTTCAATAATTTGTAAGATAAGAAGAATTAAATAGTAGCTGAAAAACAACAAGTATATGGGCAAGTTAAAAATCCGAGTAATGTTGATAACAAAGTTAAGAAATTCAATTAAAAATAGTAGCTACTGTTTGTTAAAAGCTCAATAATCAACAAGTTATATATGAAATTTAATTAATTATATCAACATATAGTAGCTAAAAATAAAATAATAAAAATGAAAATAAAAGTTGTGTGTATATATGTTTGTACTGTTTATTTATCTACATACACCAAACAACACTGACAAAAATGTTTGTATAAACTTTTCTTTTATTAAATTATTATGGAATTACTTTTTCTTTTTCTTTTAGTTAATCTTACTTACATTCATGTTTTTAGTTTTCGAATTTTGATACAAAATGACTTATGTAAAATATGTAAAAGTTAAAAATAAATAATTAGAAAGAAAGAGTAGTTAATTTTTATCATGATTGGATCAATTAAAATTTGACATATGAAAGAAGCTTGTAGGAAATCTCTACGACGTAAATTGCGGAAAAATACTCTTCTATATTTAATACACCGATGACAAAGTTGCCGATCAATTAAATGTGTATCTAGTTGCATCTTGTTGTTTGTAAACTGTATATTCATTTTTAGAAAAGATCCTTTCAGAAGTTAATGTGTCTTTTATATATTTGGTAATTAGTGAGAAAGTGGATCTAAAGAAACATAAAACCGAATGTAATATACTGTTGTTGCTTCCCTTGTATTCATCTGTACGAACATTTTATTAGTGTAACAGTAATGATACTGCAAAAAAAATTAAACATATTATATATCCAGCAAACCTTGCATGGCATCAAGTCGGCTCGTGACAAAGAACTCGGCCGTACACAATCTCCTCAACATTCGCCAATGCGGACCTAGTTGCGCTGTAATAAGAGACCCCTCATTACCAAAATCCCCTTTCATGGACTCGTAAATCTTTCTTCCCCCTAAAACAGCATCATGGTTCTTGAACATGTCACGTGCTACCTCCTTAGACGAGATCACGATGGTGTTCATTGAGCCCAACTGCACCATCATGATGGGCCCATGCTTTTGGGCCAGTCTGGCAAATGACTCGTGTGGGGCCCAACCAAGTTGGAGAATGTTGCCCATGATTGGAAGTTTTTTTGGGCCTGGCGGTAACGGGCATAGTTTCCCTAAGTGGCGCTTTTTGCGCTCTGTTATTATAGCCGAGGCCACCCATAGAAGCAAGCCAACAATCAAGAATGCGAGTTCTCGAAACATTTTGTACCTTTTAAATTTCAAAGCCACACTCTTCAAACGGAATGATAAATTTCGTCCTTTTCAAAAAGAAAAATGGAGGACAAATTTCTTCCTCTGGTTTTTTAAGTTAGAAAGAATGATACAACTGAAACAACAAGAAAGCAAGTAAAAAGCAATAACCTGATAAGTTCACTAGGCAAAAAGAAGAATTGTGTGCTATGTTTTATATACTAGTATTTGTTTTGATATGCATATGTATTTCTAGTGGAATGTGTATATATGTAGGGTTTCATTACCCATATTATCAACTGTACAAAGCTTACCCTGAAACACAAATGACCAATGATTATCACGACACTACCCGTATCGTTTCCTATACCCAATTGGTACCTTAAATTAATTTAAAAAAAGACGGATTCCGTATGTATACGCCATATATTTTAGTTGATTTTCCGTATATGGGACATTCCATCTCGATAAAAAAATAAAGTGATGTTATCCGACTTTTACCATCAAAACGATCAATAGTTCATTAGGCTCTGAACTTAAAAAGTTTGTTCAATTAAGTACTCTAAAGTAAAACTGAAAAAACTCTTTTAAAAAACTTTGGACTTTATATACCGGATATGATATATATATATTTATATATAAATACATATATAGTTCATTACATAAACATTTTAAGGTACATTTAGTCACAATATAGGCATAATTAAAAAAGTAAATAGTTGAAGGTACAAATCATTAATTTATGATCATAGCTGATTATACTAATTAGACACTATCCCTAGCATATATATACTACTAATCGTTATTCACACGTTGCGTGTGCGACTCGTGTTATATATATATATATTATCCGGTTAAATAAATTTTTAAAAAGCATATTGATTGAATTAATATATTAAATTAAAAATGGTGAGTAATATAATGTTTTTGTTATACAAAATACACGTAAACCGATTTTGTTTGTTATAGTATTATAATTGTTTTGAAAAGATCATGATTTTTGAGTATTTTTTATATTTTAAATTGAATAAATGTAAATGAGTAATAAGTAAAAAAGAGTATGGGTATTTTTGATAAAAAAAAATAGCCAAAATTTGATAGGCTCACTTTTTCTTGTGTTGGCTTATATATATATAGTGTGTGTATATATATATATATATATATATGTATGGAAGCGTTCAACTAACACTTTTATAGACACTTTTATGCAAAAACGCTCCGAATAAAAACGAAAAGACAAATATTCGTCTTGTTTTATTTTTTTCGAGATGTATGATTGCATGTATTGAATTTTTAAATTTTACCTTCATTTCTAAAATATACAATTATACATCTCGATAAAAAAATAAGACGCATATTTGTCTTTCCGTCGTGAAACCGTGTAAATTTGCATAAATCAAATCTTGATTTGTTGTGTTTTTGCATAAAAGTGTCTTTTGAACGCTCCACACACATTATATATATATATGAATAATGATATATCGACACATATGTTTGCACACACTATGTTTACATTTTAATTTCAACCATATAATGCATAGGGTTTCAATGGATGAGATCAATTCATTTAATTAAATGACATAAACGCTTCCTCATTATATATTTTCTTTTCTTTTATATCCATAAGAATTCAAATTAACTCCATTTCCACCAAACAAAATAAAATTACAAAATCATAAAGCCACGATTGAAAATGACTTCCATTTAAGACTAACTTTTTACAATAAGTTTGACATGTTAAGCAACACAGCAATCTGTAGATCTTTATTGGCAAAACATTTGTGTTTTCTTCCCCAGGGTTTCCCAAGTTAATTGATTGGTTGTTTTTTTTTATAGAAAAAACATAAGAGCAAGATCCATTGAATTAATTAAAAATCAGAAAAGATATGTGGGGCATATTAAGACATGTGGGTTTTGTTTCTATCAGGTGAACCCGTGTGTTTTATTTGAATTATTAATTAGAGAGTGATAGTGTGTTTATGTTATTAAATTAAATGAATTGATCTCACCGTTGGAAAACCCTATTGATGGGTGAGATTAAAATGTAAATATAGTGTGTAAACTTATGTGTCGATATATGTTTTTCAGCCTCACACGTTATGTGTGCGGCGCGTAATGCAATAAAAATATAAAAAATATGTATAGTTATGATATAAATGTGTATAATACCTAAAAAATATATAGTTTAATATTTAAAAAAATATTTCGTTGTTAAAAAGTGATAAATAATTTTATTAGTTTTTACTTTTTATATTTTTATGTGAGTATGATATTATTGTAATTAATATAAAGGTGTAGGGGTATTTTTGAAAAAAATTGACTAAATTAGACATGCTTATTTGATTTGATTTGACTTATTATAATATAATAGTATTTTTATTTTTTTGTAATCATCCCTTGCTTGTATTATTAATTGGTGCATTATCAAAAAGTAGTTAGATATATAATTTGTATTATGTACTCTAGCTAGGAATAATTCAAGGGTGATCATTATTTTTAGTTCAATTATTTCAGAAGTATATGGTCTAAATTAAGGGTACCGAAGGGAGGGGGAAATCGAGCATCTATACACACTAAAAAAAATGTCAGTTTACTATTAAAACGTATGTTGTTAAACTGATGGTAAATAATTAATTGAGTGTCGCTAAATTTAGCAATAGTTTAGCAGCAGTTTTTAAAAAGTAAACGGTTACTATCTTAACTTTTTCTTGTAGTGACACGTAACACGATCGGAGATCGAGCATCACTCTAGAGCCACCCGTGTCGATTTCTTGAGGGATCAGCCTAAATAAGAATTGTTGAACAAGGGACAACTAATTCAGATATTGACGACCAAGAACTATTGGGTTCTCTTTCTATTACTAGACCATGAAAGGAGATCGAAGAAAGGCTAGAATGCGTGTAAGCATCTATTATTGAATTCACCTAGCTTAGTTTTAATATAGCTAGCTATATATGTTACTAAACAGAAAAAGAAATGGAGTTTTAAGTTTTTGCTAAATAATTCCAGTAAATAATATTATCTAGGTACTTTAATTTACACAAAGGCAATAAGCCAGACGATAAAACGTCGAGTAATTATTTTTGAATCTACACTTCTACTTTAACTATTCATAGTATAGTGTTTTAAATTCTCAAACCCATCTCAAACCTCGAGTAAATTGGAAAGCACTGATAATTATTTATCTTAATTCATAAAATGATTCCTTACATATACATTTACAATCTACAATGAATGATGATAATAATATTCCTTGGCGAGAATAAGGTAATATAGTGATCGAGATCAAAGCACAAATATCTTTTTTTATGCAACATACGGAGAATACACTACAAAATAATGATTGATTTAGTTATAATCAAAAGTTGTTACAAATCTGTCACTAATTTAAAAAGTTGTCATAAATCTGTCACAAATTGGCTACACTGTCACAAAGGCATCATAAAAACCGTCGATAATAAGCTCGTAACAAAAAATACCGTCACTAATCCCGTCGCTATTTGAGGGGGGGTTTTCGTGATATTAACCTCATAATATTAAGATATTACATGATGATATATATACTCTGAAAATATATAAAAAATACACGGCGAGGGAATATCTTAATATTCCCTCGGATTAAGGCAGGTCGGCCTGTTTTTCGGCAGGTCAGACGCACGTGACGAGCACGTGCCCCTCCAGCATATGCCGCGTTAACCAGTGCGGCCCAATCCAGGAACGCCATGTGTCGTCCCTACTTATTGTATGTACTGTTGTCAGAGCATTAAATTCGTTTACGCCGTTAGATCATAAATGAACCGTACAGTGATCTTAGGGTTGTTGTGCATTTAATGACACTATAAATACCACTCTAATATCCAATTAGAAAAGAAAAGCCTGACTACCTCCCGATCTAACTTAGACCGGACCACCTGATAACCCGACTCATATCCCGATCCAGACTAATACCATATACGTCCGACTTGGATATCTTGTTATATATTCTGCCTCCATTTTCCTTATATTGTATTGACTTGAGCGTCGGAAAGGAACGTTCAGAAAAAACTCGGTCCCCCCGTTTATTTAATTGTGTGTGCAGGCCTTTGGAGCACCGTTACCGAATATACCGAAGATGTAGACCTTATCTGATTAAACTGCAAGACGTGTTTAGAAATAAAATTAGGCTCGCCGGCACACAACCACACATCAACATAAAACCTGAAAGCTGCAGGTCAATTTTATAAGAAGAAGCAAATATGTTTTCGTACTGCCAAATCTAAATGTTCAATGTATGTCGATAGCTTATTTTGGCAAGGATGCAATTCTGTAATCTATTAATGTAATATTTATGCACTCAGAATAATTGCAACTTATAACATATATATATATATATATATTTCATTAATGTGGCTGTCAATAATAAAAGGAAATTGGACTTATCCTACGTCAAGGCCATGCATGCAACAATGTCAAGATCATAAAATGTCCAACTGTTCTAGCTCTTAGAATTTTGTAATAGTTTCCATGCTACTACTAATTTAAGAAATAGATGAGTCATTTTCTATGAAGATATTTGAAACAAAAAATGGCTATCAAAGTTGTGGTCCAAGTTTGAGAGACAAGTAGCAGCTTCAAATTGAGGTTATAAACTAAAGAATTGTTTAACGATCGAGGAAAAGGAAACATTCAAAGATAAGCTTGAATTGTTCATGGTGATTAAAACTAAAAGGTATTACATGCAGATAAACTACAAAACAATCAGAAACCATAACATAAGCAAAAGTCTCAATTCAGCCTTTCATCAAAATAGAAGACGTGCTAAAAGGTGTAAGATAGTTTTTTTGTGTGGAAATTGCTTGTTATTATTTGACCGACGATTTTCATGTCAGCATACTATCGCAGACCCGCAGTGAAGATCAACTGATAAAATAAACAAAACTGAAAATGAAAGGAAATTGTATTATTAAGGCTTGCGAAAACCATTGGTAGGTTCCATTGATTCGATCACCTGTTCGTTTAATTCTAAATGTACGTACGTCCGGTGCAAAATACAATTGAAAGGAAATCTACTATTCAATCTATATTTTTGGGTATGATAATGTTAATATATAGTTAATTAGTTAGGATTATTTCCCTTAATGTATATTTTATAATTTCAAAGTTTATTAAAATCATTTTTATAATTATAATTTACATCTTTTATTTAGTAAAAAAAATTCTATACTTTAATTATAAAATGGTTTTATGATATAATTTCATATTTTTAAATTATAGAGTATTATTGAGTTCTTAATTGATTTTTATTGAATATCATTGATCTATATTATTATTCTAGTTATATTTATTTATTTGTTAGATGTGTTTTTAACTTTTAATAGATTTGATGAGAGCATAGTTAGTGTTTTGGTGACACTACAAAAAATATGCACAAATAGCTACGGAGATTGTGACGTTTTTTTGTAACAAGCTTATTAACTACGATTTTTGTGACAAGTTTGTGACAGTACAGTTAATTTGTGATGGTTGTGTGATAGGACAGTCATTTTGTGATAAATTTATTACAGTTTTTAACACTCATAAAATCAATATTATTTTGTAGTGTGAATTAATAATGAGTATGTACATGGCATAATAGTAAAATAGCCCAAACATACGATGCGTCGTGCACATGTCAATTTCAAGTAACTTGTATTGTTGTGTGTTTCTCGATTAATACATCACCTTACATTGTTAGTTTTTCCAATTAGTATCATGCTCTCTTCGTGTTTTATTATAATTTATTTGAGTTTTTTTATCCAATTATATCTGTGTTATGCTGGTTTTCGATCCAACTATGCTGGTTAACCATCCATATTCGGATGGTAAAGTTTTAATTCAAGGTCCAAAATAAATAAAAAAATCGATGACAAAAAGACAAGAAAAATGCAACAATATGAACCCTGTTGTAGGATATTATTGGGTCTATCTTGGACTTTCCTAGCATATGTAACTCTACCCTCTATTATATAAAGAGGGTCAGAGGTCTCTTGATGTATCTCTCTACAATCATATTAATGAATAAACACTTCGTCTGTTGTTTCTCCTATCTCTCTCTATATCTATACATATCTCTATATATCTATATAACGAGCTAATATGTCACACAACACGTTATCGGCACTTTGCTCGCGAAGAATAGGATATACGCTCACGGATATTGGAGATTTTTGGTAAACGGATGGATATTGGGTATTTATAAACCTTGAGGTTTATCCGGATTTTAGGGTTTTGCTATATCGACCTTCATCAACATACCGTGCGTAAGGTACCGAATTCAAAACTTACTTTATTCCATATATGTGATCGCACGTATTATTTTATGGATAACTAAAACATGATAAATATCCCGTAGTATATAATCCATGTGTATTAAGGTTTGTTACTTGTATGGATAACTATATATGATCGTAACACACATATTGTTGATTATAAAATCATATTTGTTGATAAGATCATACAAATAACCCAAATCATGTAATTGTAAAACATGTATTAATCTGTCGGATTAAATCTGCAACAAACTGAAACGTATGTACTGATTTGTAATTCTCTGAAAGCTGTAAACTATTCTGGAAATTACTCAAGGACTAAACTGAAACTTGTCTGAAATTATGGACTGAAGCAGTAATAATGCTGTAAATAGATATATAGTTTGCTGAAATTACACGGATAGTCCCTGTAGTATATTACATGTATAAAAAGAGTATATATGTGTTATAAAAGTCAATATTCGGTCTAAATATTCACCCACATGCATATATATATATATATTTTTTATTAAAAGGCAAACGAATAAAAAAAGATTGCATGTAAATTGATTTGATTATGTTATAATCTTCATGTATTGATTGATAATCTTAAATTGATTTGATTTGATATGTTAGAATCTTCATGAATTGATTGATAATCTTAAATAGATTTGACTTGATATGTTAAAATCTTCATGGATTGATTGATAATCTTAAATTGATTTGATTTGATTTGATATGTTAGAATCTTCATGAATTGATTGATAATCTTAAATAGATTTGACTTGATATGTTAAAATCTTCATGGATTGATTGATAATCTTAAATTGATTTGATTTGATATGTTAGAATCTTCATGAATTGATTGATAATCTTACGTAGATTTGATTTGATATGTTAGAATCTTTATGGATAGATTGATAATCTTAAATAGATTTGATTTGATATGTTAGAATCTTTATAGATTGATTGATAATCTTAAATTGATTTGTTTATAACACCAAATCTACTGTATGATTAGATAGATCCTAAAATATATTTACTGCATGTTTATATATATATGGTTAATATAGACAGGTACAATCTATATTTAATTTATTGCCATGTTTATGATATGATAATTTGCGAAATCATATATTTTCACATTTAAGTTGGAAAAATTATGAACCTTCCCCAACTAGGCTCACCTATTTGGATACGATGTCTAGGAAAGATATAGGCGGAAGTCGATATCCTAATGAGGTCGGGTTTTAAGTGGCATTCGTGCCCTCCACCCTCACCGTCTTTCCTGGTCGTTTTTCAAGTAGAGCTACCGAAAGGGGTTGACTAAATAATAATTTCCCCGAGTGTGTTTATATAGTGATGTATGTTTCGCCGAATTGGTGTTTCAGTATCGACCCGTCGTTCGATCAATGAAAACCGATTCACATGAGAAGCAAAACTAATGTTTTCGAACCTGTCGTTTCGAAAAAAAAGTTTGTGCTTGTGCAAACCATAAACATATAAACCAGTCGTTTTATATGATAAATAATCCAGAACTCCCAACACATGTTGGATGCCATCTATGATGAGAAAAATCGCAAAACATACTTGCGAAATGACTGTTTAGACGTGATGTTATTCCGTCACCACATGTTAGTCACCCTGATGTGTGAAAATTTGATGCCCAAAATTTTTTTTTGGATGCCATCTTTGATGAGTAAAACACGAGTTTGTTGTTACCCTCGAGATGAATGCTAAGGCGTTGATTTTATTTCGTCGCCACATTTGAGACGTGATAACGTCTATGGTGAACAAATGTCTGAAATTGACATATTGGAGCTATCCTTCACCAAAATACTAGCTTGGAAATTGTATTCCATAAGCAGTATTATATTCACCATGTTCCTTTATCGCCCATATGTTATTGGATAAGAAAATTACCCCGGTGAGTAGTTTTAATCCTATTGGGTCAATGGCGAATTGTTTGCCTGATATTAATGCTCTTCGTGTATAATTTTTTTTTTCACGAATCGAGAACCGAGACAAGTGTTATTTGTCTCGAACTGTCGTGATCCCGATGAATCGCTTAGCCAAGAGAGATTTTAGACAATCGTCAAAATCGAAAACCTGTGGCTCCAAGACAGTAATTGAAAGGAACAATATGGGCCGTTGTCACAAAGTAAGAGATGATGCTCAAGGAGCCAACTCTATGCTATAAAGACAACGGTCATGCACGGTTACTCCTTAAATAGTTCACAACTATTATAAAGGTGGAAAAACCGATGCTAATGTGGTTAAAGCTAACTGAAAGTAAACTCTTGAGACCCCCGATTTTGTGGCTCAAATGAGGTTGATACCTTTCTTTATAGATTTTGATAAATCATTGAGCCATTTTTTCGCTCATCTGGATTATGTTTTCCATTTGGAATATTATTTTTCCATTTGGACCATACTTTTGGATTATGGTTTGACTGTTTACGAAATTTCTCGAAATAATTTAAAGTGTTATTGAGCAAATTCCTTTGAAAAATGTGACCAAAGTTTAAATTATGAAATTTTAGGCAATACTTGTGGTGTAGTTGGTTTTTTGGAAATAGTGGGTAACAGTGTACCATATAATTTCACCAACTACTTGCCTAAAAGAGCACTCAGTGACAACGATTCTGGACCTGTCGTTCCAAAATCGAAATCTTTGGTAAAGCCAAATTGATTTGTCAAATATGAGGCGTTATACTCATGCAGGTCCTGTCGTACCTTGTTGAGTTATAAAATATTCGAGAAAACCAGTGTTATCTGGTAATAGCTCATGAAAGAAATGAAATTTCTTTACATAGCCTCCACTCAAAAACGTATTTTAGAGGAGTTGAAATGTCTTTCAAGTGGTTGCTACCACATTCTTTAAAGCATTCAAAGTTACCTTATCATTTCGCCTGTCGTCGAATGATAAATGATTTAGATGCTAAGACATGATTGTCTGTACTATCATTCGCCTGTCGTCGATTGATAAGAGCATTCTGATATTATGGCATTGACCGGATGAGATATTCCCGGGTCAAAAGGCGATGCTTGATTTATAATCACATAGCATTTGGATTCTCTCTGAGAATATATTTCGCGATTAATCCGAAATTCATGCCATTAATGCTCAAATTTGAAAGACTAGTATGTGTAAAGATCACGAAATGAACTCGTAGAATTCTTGCAAAGAATTGAAGGAGTTATTGTGGACTTATCCAACCATAAGACGGACCATAAATATAAATGGTTATGGTTGATGCATCGACAATATGGTCACATTTTAATGTTGTCCACATAAATGCAGCACTTTCCAAACTATTAGCCCTATCATTAAGTTGATGGCTCATGATTCGGATTATCCTGAAAAGTCTAGTCGACTTGATAATTCCGAAGAGTAATAATCGAAATTTCGATTTGAATTACTTGAATTTGGAAATTGAAATTGAACATCCTGTCGATTATGTTCAGACCCAAATGGACTCACGGAAAGTTTGATGATGCTACTGCAAATGATTGCACGCATTTCTTGGTTTTCCGCACCAAGATTTATATTTTCGTGTGGGGTTATGCTATTTTGCTGCATTGGTCCGTTATGAGGCCCATAGACACTCAAACACCATATGCGTACCAGCTGGTTACTGGTTATGAGCCAGAAGTCTCATATTAACGCGTGTTTAGAGTGATTAATTAATATTTTGATTGAGCCGCTCTAGCGTTCAAAATATGGACCTCTGAAGGGGAGATAAGTCGATTATGAATCTCCTGCCTATCATTTGATAGAGTAACCTTGGCAAGCGATCTCTTTACCGCATGATATGCGAAAGTGACATCGCTAAGACTGTTCTCCCCGTCGTTAGGGGGAGATTTGCACGTTACCGTTGATAAGGAACGACGTGAAATAACGTGACATGACCCACTCAGTCTTAGCTTGATCCCCAAAACTGTACTTAGTGATAAGTAAGTGCATAGACTCCCTCAAGTCTAACTAAATGCCAGACGCATTTAATGACTTTATGAGATGTCACGAGATCATTTATACCAGCTGCAAAATGCTTGCAAGGATAGACGTCCCTGTCGGACGCCGTGTTCCTGTCGTAACACGTTGCTTTGGCCGAACCCACCAAGCAAAGGACGCTGCCGTCGGCCGTCAGTCTGTCGTCCTTCCTAAGATATGAGGAAGTTGACCGGTTCTTAATTCGTTCAGCCCCAGAGGTGGTGAACTGAAACTCGTTTGTCGCACGAGATTATAAAGGATCAAGGAGATGTGTGATTTCCTCCTCATCCTAAGAATCTCGAAATATCTGTCGATCATGATATCTTAGACGATATTGAAGCGAAACGAGACTGTCATTGATTACTTGTTCATATATTCGGTGACGACTGATAATATGAACAAATTATGACAGGGAACCATGTACCGTTGCCTGAAGTCAACGGAGAATAGACTGTACTAATGGAAACTTGCAATCCAAGTAGACTCCTTAGCGAAAGTGTGTTCGGACCTGTAGCTCCAACACCACCAATGTTAAACGAGTTCGTTTATTTGGTTATTCGTAAGGAAAATTGATGAGAATAATGAGATTGTAGAATGCTCGCCTAGTAGCGCAAGGCTTCTCTCACACCTTGGAATTGATTACGAGATGGTTGATTTCCTCGTAATGGACGTTATAACAGTCCCCTACTTTATCAGTTTAGTAGTTTCCGAAAAACTGATTATGCAGCATGCAATTGTGGTCACGGTTTTATCTCTATGGGGATTTAGACAAAGAGATATAGATGAAGGTCCCTGTGTGACTTCATGTGCTTAAATCAAGTAGTTTCTGACCACGGAACACGATCTCAATTGACTGAGACGTTCACTATATGGATTAATATAATCCGAGCGGATGTGGTATACCGCCTAAGTGAGTACTTGATTAGCTTGGGATACTTGAACAAGTACTATGCCCTTGCGTGTTTTATTACGCGATCCATTTTTGGATTTGCCTTCGAGATGAAGGATCTTGGGAAGACACGGTAGTGACTCAACCTGATGATTGAGTCCCGTAAAGATTGAATCTAAGTCCATGATTCAGACTACACCCAGAAGGTGTTATGGCGTTTTAGTCATCATGACGCTAAGTCGTCAGATTCTCCCATGATCGTTCGATCACTAGACATTGATATAGACCCCGTCCGTCCCTGATGAGACGATGAAGAGATATTGAACCATAATGTTCATATCTAAGTACAATAAGCGCATCATTGTACTTGGTCTAATGTGCTAGGACGAACATCTCGTCTGTTGTGAATGGTATAGCTCGACACAACATCGCGCTAACACGCTGCCATCGAAATGGCACTAAAGACACATTCCCTTACCTTATGGTAATTTTGGAAGTGGGCTAGTTTATCCCATTTGCGTCATCGAGTGTACCTACCCCCTTCGGTACTCGAATTAACGCAACCCTTTTTCGGTTATACCGATGCCGGTTACTTATCAGACCCGCATAAGTGATATTCCTAACATGGTATGTCTTTACCATTAGGAATAAGGCGACATCTTGGAGGTCTTGGAATGACTCCAAGTGAATCACTCTGGTCTATTCGTGCTCTATGAGACGACTAGAGAGTGTATATGGCTTCGAGCTAGTATTAGTCATATTTGAATTACATATGTTCTGTCTCACGATCCAGATAAAACACTTGTCATAGAAGACAACTTGTTGTTATTGATCAAGAGAGACATGACTACATTATGCTATTTAGCATTTCTCGCCGAAATTAATCTTCACAAATGAAGTTTAAGAGCATCCAGTTGAATGCTCGTTCTATTCCACGTTAGATTTTCTTGCATCCAGTCGTATGTAAGTAAATGAGGCATCCAGTCGAATGCTCGTACTCTTTCTTGGAATATGAAATCTTTGCACCCAGTCGTGTGCAAGTGAGGGGGAGCATCCAGGTGAATGCTTATTGCACTAATTACTACTTAGTCGAAATCTTCGCACTCTGTCGTGTGCAAGTGAGGGGGAGCATCCAGTCGCATGCTCGTGTACTCTTTTTGTCCTTAGACCAAGGTTTTTTCCCACTGGGTTTTCCTTGGCAAGGTTTTTAGCGAGACACGTTCCCATCATATCTCACTTAAGATTGCCGAAATTAGGGGGAGTATCCGGTTGTATACTTCTTACCACTGTGTACTCTTTTGTCCTTCGACTAGAGGTTTTTCCCACTGGGTTTACTCTAGCAAGGTTTTGATGAGGCACCTGTTTTGTGGTTGATCTCCTACTACTACCACTGTTGCACTCTTTTTCTTTCGATCAGAGATTTTCCCATTGGGTTTGCTCTGTCAAGGTTTTGATGAGGCACACTGTTTTGTGGTTAGTTACTTACATGATATTTCGGCCTATATCATTCGGCTACACAGTTTCTCCTAGGTACCGGTTTTGTCCCACATTGGGTTTTCCGTCCCTAAGGTTTTTATGTGTTTAGCACTGCGAATGAACTCGACTCACATCGACAGCATGAAGACGAAGAAATCAAGACGTCCAAAGGGGGAGTGTTGTAGGATATTATTGGGTCTATCTTGGACTTTCCTAGCATATGTAACTCTACCCTCTATTATATAAAGAGGGTCAGAGGTCTCTTGATGTATCTCTCTACAATCATATTAATGAATAAACACTTCGTCTGTTGTTTCTCCTATCTCTCTCTATATCTATACATATCTCTATATATCTATATAACGAGCTAATATGTCACACAACAAACCCCATATTATTAACCCCATTTTGTCCATCCACGTTGTTAAACGGGACTATATTAGTGTATTTAATTAGATAGAAGGTTAGATGGTTCCTTTTTTACTTATATATTTTAATTATTTGAAAACAATTATATAATTTAGTAAACTGGAAATTAATTAACTTTATAACACAAATAAAAATCTCTTATGTTATTCTAAACTTTAATATTAATTAAAATATTTTAAAATATCAATATTTTATATATTTTATCAAAACAGAATAATGTCCCAACCATAATTGTCAGGATGGAAAACAAAATATGAAAATGAAAACACGAAATATCAGAAAAGTGAAAATTAATTAAAATTTACATGTGAAATAATAGGAAAATAAAATTACATTAAAATTTACACGCGAAATAATAGGAAGTAAGAAACGATAAGAAGAAAGAGAAAAACAGCAAACGAGAAGCAGGAAGTGGAAAAAGAAAAACAAGAATTTTAAAACTGTTGTAAAATTATTGGACTCTTGGGCTTTTACTTTATGGGCCCAAATGGGCTTGTAACCCTACCCCTCTATCTATATAAAGAGGGCTAGGGGTCTTGTACTTTACATTCATTCATATTCATTCATTAATAAAGACGATACTGTTCTCCCATCTCTCTACTTCTGTCTCCCTAAATACATAGCTAATAGTTGTATTACAACACGTTATCAGCACGACTCTCGGAGATCGAAGTACGGATTATAGATTCAATAAACCTGATTTTGCTATATCGACCTTCATAAACATACCGTGCGTAAGGTACCCGGATATAACTTTTTTTTTAACTGTACAGCTATTACTAGTGCATGTTTGTATGTTACTATTGTATGTATATAACAATTCCAGTAGCCTGCCTATGAAAAAAAAATAAAAAAATCTTATGCTACTACTTCTACTGCATGTTACTAATGTATAGAATTGCATGATTTCAATTATCTATACTGCCATGTTATTATGTGTACTACTGCCATGTTATTATGTGTACTACTGCCATGATTACAATTCGTGGTTATCGAATTGCATGTTTACTGTGACCTTGTTTAAAAGCTTATGTATAAACATAAACATGATCTATGTTATAATTTTGTTTATTAAACATACTAATATGCATCTGTCAGATTAAATCTGTAACAAACTGAAACGTATGTACTGACTTGTAATTGTCTGAAAGCTGTAAACTATTCTGTAAATTACTCAAGGACTAAACTGAAACTTGTCTGAATTTCTGGACTGTATATGTAATAATGCTGTAAATAGATATATAGTTTGCTGAAATTACACGAATGGTCCTGTAGTATAATACTTATACGAAAACAATACATATGGTTGATAAAGATACAATATTTGGTAAATATACACACACATGCATATAATTTTTTTTTATTAAAAGGCAAGCGAATAAAAATTGCATGTTAATTGAATTAAATTGATTTGATTTGATATGTTAGAATCTTCATGGATTGATTGATAATATTAAATTGATTTGATTTGATATGTTAGAATCTTCATGAATTGATTGATAATCTTAAATTGATTTGATTTGATATGTTAGAATCTTCATGAATTAATATTAAATTGATTTGATTTGATATGTTAGAATCTTTATGGATTGATTGATAATCTTAAATTGATTTGTTTATAACACCAAATCTACTGCATGATTAGATACCTAAAATATATTTACTGCATGTTTATGTATATATGGTTAATATAAACAGGTACAATCTATATTTAATTTATTGCCATGTTTATGATATGATAATTTGCGAAATCATATATTTTCACATTTAAGTTGGAAAAATTATGAACCTTCCCCAACTAGGCTCACCTATTTGGATACGATGTCTAGGAAAGATATAGGCGGAAGTCGATATCCTAATGAGGTCGGGTTTTAAGTGGCATTCGTGCCCACCCCCCTCACCGTCTTTCCTGGTCGTGTTCAAATAGAGCTACCGAAAGGGGTTGAGTAAATAATAATTTCCCCGAATGTGTCTATATAGATATGTATTTCGCCGAATTGGTGTTTCAGTATTGACCCGTCGTTCGATCAATGAGAACCGATTCACATGAGAAGCAAAACTAATGTTTTCGAATCTGTCGTTTCGAAAAAACGTTTGTGCTTGTGCAAACCATAAACATATAAATCAGTCGTTTTATATGATAAATAATCCAGAACTCCCAACACATGTTGGATGCCATCTATGATGAGAAAATTCGCAAAACATACTTGCGAAATGACTGTTTAGACGTGATGTTATTCCGTCACCACATGTTAGTCACCCTGATGTGTGAAAATTTGATGCCCAAAATTTTTTTTGGATGCCATCTTTGATGAGTAAAACACGAGTTTGTTGTTACCCTCGAGATGAATGCTAAGGCGTTGATTTTATTCCGTCGCCACATTTGAGACGTGATAACGTCTATGGTGAACAAATGTCTGAAATTGACATATTGGAGCTATCCTTCACCAAAATACTAGCTTGGAAATTGTATTCCATAAGCAGTATCGTGAATTTATATTCACCATGTTCCTTTATCGCCCATCTGTTATTGGATAAGAAAATTACCCCGGTGAGTAGTTTTAATCCTATTGGGTCAATGGCGAATTGTTTGCCTGATATTAATGCTCTTCGTGTACATTTTTTTTTTCACGAATCGAGAACCGAGACAAGTGTTATTTGTCTCGAACTGTCGCGATCCCGATGAATCGCTTAGCCAAGCGAGATTTTAGACAATCGTCGAAATCGAAACCTGTGGCTCCAAGACAGTAATTGAAAGTGTTGGCCCGTGTGCGGCTAACCTTAGAGGGGGGGGTGAATAAGGTTTTGGCGATTTTCGCCTAATTAAAAATTCTAAACAACTAACACCCAACTTATGCAAATTCTAAACTTAAGCGTTTAATAAACTTAATGAAATGCTAGAAATCATAAACGCAAGCAAGAAATATAAGCAATAATAAAGTTGCGGAAAGTAAAAGTTTAGGGAAAGAAGATGACACCAAGATTTATAGAGGTTCGGCAAACGGCCTACGTCCTCTCCTCGGTACTACCGAGTAATTCACTATAATTCTTCTTTCGGATTTTACAAACCCTATCGAGCTCAATCGACCGATTGGCTCACCCTCTACCCGGGGTTCCTACTCTTGATACAAGTGCAAGAGGACACGACTACGAGTCTACGACTCCCCCTCAATTTATGAGTGCCCGAATGAAAAACCTAGAGCTTTTAAGCTTCACTTGCTTACAAAGCCTCTACCCGTTCACTCGCTCACAAAAATTGAGTTTATAAAACACTCGATACAAATTTAGTTACAAAAATGTAACTTCGCTCACTATTCTAATTGCTTCTTAAAAAGCTAATTGGTGAGTTGATGATGATCGAGCTTGAATCTCTTTCTCTTTGATTTTCCTCTTCCTCGAATATATATATACACCAAATTGGTGATATTGGGATTTTTAATAAAAGGTTAGAAGGAAGTTGATTGGAATGTTATTGGTGATTTAGGAGAGATGATTGGGCTGGTTTATATAACAGCAAAGTCTGTTTTTCTGGGTTATGACCGTTGAAAGGTTTTAACAGCTATTTTCCAGAAATTGCTGAAAAGCTGTTTTCGAAAACTGCAGAAAACGATCGGTCGTTTTCTACAGACGATCGGTCGTTTTCAGACAGACGATCGGTCGTTTTCTGAAAACGATCGGTCGTTTTTATACTGGACTCACTGGAAGAAATTGGATCAAAAACGATCGGTCGTTTTTGTCCAGTCGATCGGTCGACTGTAATCCTGGTCCCGTAAATCTTCGAATGCTCATAACTCCTTCGTTTTAGCTCCGATTTTGGTTCCGCTTGAACCTATGGCTTCATTATCGAATGCTCTATCATTTAAAGACCTGAAATATACGTTTTCTATTTTTGGACAAGACAAGCATTATATCATCGAAATCGTAAAATCATTAAACGCATAATCAAAGTAATAATCAAAATCATTATTGAACTCTATGTTCAACAATCTCCCCCATTTTGATTATGACAAACTAATGATGATTTTACAAGATACAAGAAAAATGTCTCCTCCATTTTAACAAAACGCATTTACACCAAAATATATCATTTTTCTCCCCCTTTGGCATTATCAAAATGCAATCAAAAAATAAAAGATGGGGTTATGTGAAGGGTTTTTAAAGAAAAACCAAACATGAAAAATGTAATTATGATGCATATACCCGACCCAACTAATCACATATATGTAGATATTATAGATTAGAGTATACCGAATATGTGATGTGGAGTCGAGTCCGCTCGCTAATGGCATTTGCATTGAGCGTTGCCGATTCCTAATAGGTGGTACCACTTGTTGGTATGCCTTCCACCTTTGTCGATCAACGGCACTTCATCCTTGATGGTGGAGTCGATCTTCTTGACTTCCACGGCTTTTGTCGGCGTTGCCAACCATTTGTGGATTTTCTCCTTTTGGATGGAGATACCTACAACACAAATTTTGTCCTTTGGTACCCAATTTCTTTTGGGTCCGACATTGTTAGTGGCTCGGGTCTTAACTACCCATTTCAAATTGCTTCTACTAACATGGAAGCGATTTGGGCATTTAGAAGAGTTATGCTCACTTCTACTACAATGAATGCAATGCATAGATTTTTTCGAATAACGAGAACTATGCGACTTTTTATAGGAAGTTTTAGAAGTATGATGAGCGGTTTTGGTTTGAAAACCTAAACCTCTTCTATTATTACAAGAGTTCGGCAAAACTCTTGAAGTGCTCCCTTGTTTAAAAACAACCTTTTGTATAGGCGGAATAGGAGTTGTAGACACGCTAGAAGATTTGACATAGCGGGTTGTGCTTGATCCAATAGAGTTGGAAACGAAACCCAAACCGCTTTTGTCATTGACATCTTTTTGACAACTCAAAATTTCGTCCAACACGGTTTTCCCTTTGGAAAACCTTGAGATTGTTAACTCGAGTTTTTCGACCGTAATGACAAGCTCATCGTTTTTCTTTTTCAAAGAGTCATTCTCGGTTTTTAAAAACTCGTTTTTATCTTTTAAGTCTTCCTTTTCGTCATCTATATCATGAAGAGAAAATGACGATGTCGGAATAGACTCATTTTCAATTTTATCTCTTTTTAAGGATCTTATTTCTTCATTGAGAGAAGAATTTATCCTTTTAAGAGAGTTGACCTTCTCTACAAGCTTAGGAAATTTTTCGGAATAAATTCCACACATATGAATAAGTTCATCATGAGAGAATTCTTTTACCTCATCGTTGTCACTATCGCTTGAGTGGTCACTTTCGCTTGAAGACGATTGGTTAGGCTCATTGTTGTCTTCCATGGCCATATAGCAACCAAGATGCGCGACTTCATCTTGGTCGGAGCTATCGCTAGAGCTTGAAGCGGATATCTTCTTCTTTCCTTTGCTCTTGCGATTCTTTATGCAATCTCTTGCCATGTGTCCTTCCTTGCCACATGTATAGCAAACAAAATCGTTAGAATAAATTGAATTATTTGACGATTTACCTTTATGTTTGCGTTGGTCCTTTAGCTTTAGGATTTCCTTGACGATTCGAATGATTTGCATTGAATTTTCGTCGTCATTGGATAGCTCATCGCTTTCGTCACAAGTCGTTCCTTTGAAAGCTATCTCCCTCCTTTTTGAGATTGGCTTGTGACTATTTAGGGTGATCTCGTGTGTAATGAGTGAACCCGTCAAAGCATCAAGAGAGTAGGTATTCATGTCGTGCGCCTCTTGAATTGCGGTGACCTTTGGTTCCCATTCCTTCGGTAAACTCCGAATCACCTTTGAGACCATTTCCTTACAAGATAAATGCTTACCAAGAGATGTTAATCCGTTAGTAATAGTAGTAAATCTAGCAAGCATATCGGAAATAGTTTCACCCTCGCTCATTTTAAAAAGCTCGTAGTCATGAACTAAAATTTGGAGTTTGCACTCCTTAACTTGATTAGTCCCTTCATGCATTACTACTAGCTTATCCCACATACCCTTAGCGGTTTTACAAGTGGAAATTTTGTTGTACTCGTTAGGAGAAACGGCACAAACAATAGCATACATCGCTTTGGCGTTCGTAGAGTAGGCTTCTAGTTGAGCGCTATCTAAGTCCTCTACGGGGATTGGGTTCTCGCTATTCTCGGATGTAGGTGCGGTATATCCTACCTTAATGGTCATCCAAAGTTTAACATTATAGCTTTGTAGGAACATACTCATCCTATCCTTCCAATATGAATAATTTACCCCATCAAAATATGGTGGAGTATTGGGTGATGAAGCTATAGCGGAAGTGAAATTAAGGAAGTTAGCCATCGGGATCTTAACTCTTAAATCGTTAGATTCCTATATGCAAGAGCCTTGGCTCTGATACCAATTGTTGGCCCGTGTGCGGCTAACCTTAGAGGGGGGGTGAATAAGGTTTTAGCGATTTTCGCCTAATTAAAAATTCTAAACAACTAACACCCAACTTATGCAAATTCTAAACTTAAGCGTTTAATAAACTTAATGAAATGCTAGAAATCATAAACGCAAGCAAGAAATATAAGCAATAATAAAGTTGCGGAAAGTAAAAGTTTAGGGAAAGAAGATGACACCAAGATTTATAGAGGTTCGGCAAACGGCCTACGTCCTCTCCTCGGTACTACCGAGTAATTCACTATAATTCTTCTTTCGGATTTTACAAACCCTATCGAGCTCAATCGACCGATTGGCTCACCCTCTACCCGGGGTTCCTACTCTTGATACAAGTGCAAGAGGACACGACTACGAGTCTACGACTCCCCCTCAATTTATGAGTGCCCGAATGAAAAACCTAGAGCTTTTAAGCTTCACTTGCTTACAAAGCCTCTACCCGTTCACTCGCTCACAAAAATTGAGTTTATAAAACACTCGATACAAATTTAGTTACAAAAATGTAACTTCGCTCACTATTCTAATTGCTTCTTAAAAAGCTAATTGGTGAGTTGATGATGATCGAGCTTGAATCTCTTTCTCTTTGATTTTCCTCTTCCTCGAATATATATATACACCAAATTGGTGATATTGGGATTTTTAATGAAAGGTTAGAAGGAAGTTGATTGGAATGTTATTGGTGATTTAGGAGAGATGATTGGGCTGGTTTATATAACAGCAAAGTCTGTTTTTCTGGGTTATGACCGTTGAAAGGTTTTAACAGGTATTTTCCAGAAATTGCTGAAAAGCTGTTTTCGAAAACTGCAGAAAACGATCGGTCGTTTTCTACAGACGATCGGTCGTTTTCAGACAGACGATCGGTCGTTTTCTGAAAACGATCGGTCGTTTTTATACTGGACTCACTGGAAGAAATTGGATCAAAAACGATCGGTCGTTTTTGTCCAGTCGATCGGTCGACTGTAATCCTGGTCCCGTAAATCTTTGAATGCTCATAACTCCTTCGTTTTAGCTCCGATTTTGGTTCCGCTTGAACCTATGGCTTCGTTATCGAATGCTCTATCATTTAAAGACCTGAAATATACGTTTTCTATTTTTAGACAAGACAAGCATTATATCATCAAAATCGTAAAATCATTAAACGCATAATCAAAGTAATAATCAAAATCATTATTGAACTCTATGTTCAACAGAAAGGAACAATATGGGTCATTGTCACAAAGTAAGAGATGATGCTAAAGGAGCCAACTCTATGCTATAAAGACAACGGTCATGCACGGTTACTCCTTAAATAGTTCACAACTATTATAAAGGTGGAAAAACCGATGCTAATGTGATTAAAGTTAATTGAAAGGAAACTATTGAGACCCCCGATTTTGTGGCTCAAATGAGTTTGATACCTTTCTTTACTGATTTTGATAAATCATTGAGCCATTTTTTCGTTCATCTGGATTATGTTTTCCATTTGGATTATTATTTTTCCATTTGGACCATACTTTTGGATTATGGTTTGCCTGTTTATGAAATTTCTCGAAATAATTTAAAGTGTTTATTGAGCAAATTCTTTTGACAAATGTGACCAAACTTTAAATTATGAAATTTTAGGCAATACTTGTGGTGTAGTTGGTTTTCTAGAAATAGTGGGTAACAGTGTACCACATAATTTCACCAACTACTTGCCTAAAAGTGTACTCAGTGACAGCGATTCTGGACCTGTCGTTCCAAATCGAAATCTTTGGTAAAGCCAAATTGATTTGTCAAATATGAGGCGTTATACTCCTATAGGTCCTGTCGTACCTTGTTGAGTTATAAAATATTCGAGAAAACCAGTTTTACCTGGTAATAGCTCATGAAAGAATTGAAATTTCTTTACATAGTCTCCATTCAATACGACCAAAAGCGTATTTTAGAGGAGTTGGAATGTCTTTCAAGTGGTTGCTACCACATTCTTTAAAGCGTTTAAAGTTACCTTATCATTTCTCCTGTCGTCGAATGATAAAGAATTTAAATGCTAAGACATGATTGTCTTTACTATCATTCTCCTGTCGTCGATTGATAAGAGCATTTTGATATTGTGGCATTGACCGGATTAGATATTCCCGGGTCAAAAGACGATGCTTGATTTATAATCGCATCGCATTTGGATTCTCTTTGAGGATATATTTCGTGATTAATCCGAAATTCATGCCACTAATGCTCACTTTGAAAGACTAGTATGTGTAAAGATCACGAAATGAACTCGTAGAATTCTTGTAAAGAATTGAAGGAGTTATTGTGGACTTATCCAACCATAAGACGGACCATAAATATAAATGGTTATGGTTGATGCATCGACAATATGGTCACATTTTAATGTTGTCCACATAAATGCAGCATTTTCCAAACTTTTAGCCCTATCATTAAGTTGATGGCTCATGATCCGGATTATCCTGAAAAGTCTAGCCGACTTGATAATTCCGAAGAGTAATAATCGAAATTTCGATTTGAATTACTTGAGTTTGGAAATTGAAATTGAACATCCTGTCGATTATGTTCAGACCCAAATGGACTCACGGAAAGTTTGATGATGCGACTGCAAATGATTGCACGCATTTCTTGGTCTTGCGCACCAAGATTTATATTTCCGTATGGGGTTATGCTATTTTGCTGCATTGGTCCGTTATGAGGCCCATAGACACTCAAACACCATATGCGTACCAGCTGGTTACTGGTTATGAGCCAGAAGTCTCATATTAACGCGTGTTTAGAGTGATTAATTAATATTTTAATTGAGCCGTTCTAGCGTTCAAAATATGGACCTCTGAAGGGGACATTAAGTCGATTATGAATCTCCTGCCTATAATTTGATAGAGTAACCTTGGCAAGCGATCTCTTTACCGCATGATATGCGAAAGTGACATCGCTAAGACTGTTCTCCCCGTCGTTAGGGGGAGATTTGCAGGTTACCGTTAATAAGGAACGACGTGAAGTAACGTGGCATAACCCACTCAGTCTTAGCTTGATCCCCAAAACTGCACTTAGTGATAAGTAAGTGCATAGACTCTCTCAAGTCTAACTAAATTCCAAACGCATTTAATGACTTTATGAGATGTCACGAGATCATTTATACCTGCTGCAAAATGCTTGCAAGGATAGACGTCCCTGTCGGACGCCGTGTTCCTGTCGTAACACGTTGCTTTGGCCGAACCCTCCAAGCAAAGAACGCTGCCGTCGGCCGTCAGTCTGTCGTCCTTCCCAAGATACGAGGAAGTTGACCGGTTCTTAATTCGTTCAGCCCCAGAGGTGGTGAACTGAAACTCGTTTGTCCCACGAGATTATAAAGGATCAAGGAGATGTGTGATTTCCTCCTCATCCTAAGAATCTCGAAATATCTGTCGATCATGATATCTTAGACGATATTGAAGCGAAACGAGACTGTCATTGATTACTTGTTCATATATTCGGTGACGACTGATAATATGAGCAAATTATGACAGGGAACCATGTACCGTTGCCTGAAGTCAACGTAGAATAGACTGAACTAATGGAAACTTGTAATCCAAGTAGACTCCTTAGCGAAAGTGTGTTCGGACCTGTAGCTCCAACACCACCAATGTTAAACGAGTTCGTTTATTTGGTTATTCGTAAGAAAGAGTGATGAGAATAATGAGATTGTAGAATGCTCGCCTAGTAGCGCAAGGCTTCTCTCACACCTTGGAATTGATTACGAGATGGTTGATTTCTTCGTAATGGACATTATAACAGTCCTCTACTTTACCAGTTTAGTAGCTTTCGAAAAACTGAGTATGCAGCCATGAATGTGGTCATGGTTTTATCTCTATGGGGATTTAGACAAAGAGATATAAATGAAGGTACCTGTGTGACTTCATGTGCTTAAATCAAGTAGTTCCTGACCACGGAATACGATCTCAATTAACTGAGACGTTCACTATATGGATTAATATAATCCGAGCGGATGTGGTATACCGCCTAAGTGAGTACTTGATTAGCTTGGGATACTTGAACAAGTATTATGCCCTTGCGTGTTTTATTACGCGATCCATTTTTGGATTTGCCTTCGAGATGAAGGATCTTGGGAAGAAACGGTAGTGACTCGGCCAGATGATCGAGTCCCGTAAAGATTGAATCTAAGTCCATGATTCAGACTACACCTAGAAGGTGTTATGACGTTGTAGTCATCATGACGCTAAGTCGTCAGATTCTCCCATGATCGTTCGATCACTAGACATTGATATAGACCCAGTCCGTCCCTGATGTGACGATGAAGAGATATTGAACCATGATGTTTATATCTAAGTACAATAAGCGCATTATTGTACTTGGTCTAATGTGCTAGGACGAACATCTCGTCTGCTGTGAATGGTATAGCTCGACACAGCATCGCGCTAACACGCTGCCATCGAAATGGCACTAAAGACACATTCCCTTACCTTATGGTAATTTTGGAAGTGGGCTAGTTTATCCCATTTGCGTCATCGAGTGTACCTACCCCCTTCGGTACTCGAATTAACGCAACCCTTTTTCGGTTATACCGATGCCGGTTACTTATCAGACCCGCATAAAGGATATCCCTAACATGGTCTGTCTTTGCCATTAGGAATAAGGCAATATCTTGGAGGTCTTGGAATGACTCCAAACGAATCACTCTGATCTACTCGTGCTCTATGAGACGACTAGAGAGTGTATATGGCTTCGAGCTCGTATTAGCCATATTTGAATTGCATATGCTCTGTCTCACGATCTAGATAAAACACTTGTCTTATTTGAGGACAACTTGTTATTATCGATCAAGAGAGACATGACTAGATTATGCTATTTAGCATTTTTTTTGCCGAAATAAATCTTCACATATGAAGTTTAAGAGCATCTAGTTGAATGCTCGTTCTATTCTATGTTAGATTTTCTTGCATCCAGTCGTGTGCAAGTAAATGAAGCATCCAGTCGAATGCTTGTACTCTTTATTGAAATATGAAATCATTGCACCCTGTCGTGTGCAAATGAGGGGGAGCATCCATGTGAATGCTTATTGCACTAATTACTACTTAGTCGAAATCCTCGCACCCTGTCGTGTGCAAGTGAGGGGGAGCATCCAGTCGCATGCTCGTGTACTCTTTTTGTCCTTAGACCAAGGTTTTTTCCCACTGGGTTTTCCTTGGCAAGGTTTTTAGCGAGACACGTTCCCATCATACCTCACTTAAGATTGCCGAAATTAGGGGAAGTATCCTGTTGTATACTTCTTACCACTGTGTACTCTTTTGTCCTTCGACTAGAGGTTTTTCCCATTGGGTTTACTCTAGCAAGGTTTTGATGAGGCACCTATTTTGTGGTTGATCCCCTACTACTACCACTGTTGCACTCTTTTTTCCTTCGATCAGAGATTTTCCCATTGGGTTTGCTCCGGCAAGGTTTTGATGAGGCACACTGTTTTGTGGTTAGTTACTTACATGATATTTCGGCCTATATCATTTGGCTACACAGTTTCTCCTAGGTACCAGTTTTGTCCCACACTGGGTTTTCCGGCCATAAGGTTTTTATGTGTTTAGCACTGCGAATGAACTCGACTCAGATCGACTGCATGAAGACGAAGAATTCAAGACGTCCAAAGGGGGAGTGTTGTAAGATTATTGGACTCTTGGGCTTTTACTTTATGGGCCCAAGTGGGCTTGTAACCCTACCCCTCTATCTATATAAAGAGCGCTAGGGGTCTTGTACTTTACATTCATTCATATTCATTCATTAATAAAGACGATACTGTTCTCCCATCTCTCTACTTCTGTCTCCCTAAATACATAGCTAATAGTTGTATTACAACAAAAACAAAATACTAATAACAAAAACAAAAACAAAAACTAATAGTACTACATAGTTGAAAGTAGGGGTGAGCACGAGACATATTGGAGGCGTATTAAGTTCAATCCTAACCCAATCTATAAAATAAATTGTGGGACGGATTGGGACGGGTTACAAAATTTTAAATTTCGACTCAATTCAACTTGTTACAATTAAAAGTCCAACCCAACCAAACTCGCAAAATAAATTGCGGGTTGGGACGGATTGAGTTTGGATTGATTCTTGAATTTTTATTTTGGTCATTTATTTTTCATAGTTTGCATAAACAACCTAAATTTTAAATAAATGGTTACTTTTAAAAAGAAATATAAATTAGAAACAATCAAAATACGTTTAGAACATTCGCGAGAAAGTGCAAAACTAAAGTATAAAAAGAATGTGATGTGTATATCTTGAAAATACACACAATATATATATAAATATATTGCGAATTAAAACGGCTTGATACGGATTAACCCGCGATTTGAAAACTCAAATCCTAACCTAACCCGCAAAATATATAACGGATTGGGATGAAACGAATTGATTGTTTTTGTACACTCAAACCGTCCCAACCCGCACGAATTGAGTTACGATTTGAATTTACGGATTTTTTATCCACCCCTAGTTGAAAGTTTCAAACTTTAATACTACTAATCAACTATATCCACTACCCGACCCATATATAGAACCAAAACCTACTAAAAAAATACTCACCTGAGAAACCAAAAACAATAACCAGTAAAAACACCCACTTGAGTTTCTCTCTCTCTATACTATACTAGTAAATACATGTACATGTTGTGTGCGCCGCCCTGTGTGGTTTTTTTTTTAAAAATTAAATAGTTATAGCATCCATAATACTTGTATTAATTTTAAGAATATTAGTTTTAACACATCATCATTTTATTGCATGTTAAATGACGCAGGTGTAACTTAAATTTAACTTTCACATTAGTGTATTAATTTAACAAACTTATTTAATTTTAATTAAAATTAATTATTAATTATAATATCATTAATTAGTCATTTTGTAACCTCCACTAAAATATGAACTAAAATATTAATAGTTGAAATAGAGTTCAACGTTGGAATTAATGATATTTTGCCACATCATCAGTTAACAACATAAAAAATATCGTTATCTTTAACAACTTTTTTAATATATATAAAGATAACACATGATTTAAAATAATTAATGCAGACAAAAAAATGTATTGTTAACTAACTATTTTAGTTAACAATAGAAATAACAACGTTATTGTAGATACTCTTAGTTATTGACAGTTTTTTTTAAAAAAAAATTAAAAGTATTTTCGAATTTTATTAATTATTGAAAGTTTTGAGATTTTTTTCTAAAAAAATTGAAATACTTTGACAGACTCAAAATAACTATCAATTTATGTACTCACTTATTATAATAGATAGATATCAATATATATATATATATATATAAACAATTACTCTACAAGACATCAAGAGAGAGGATGACTCACCTCCAGATTCTATCATACATTTCTCCTCCATACCTTAAATCATATCCATGCATGTGGACAATATAAAATCCAATGACTCAAATAATTAGATGAAAACAAAAAACCACTATCTTCCCCACTATATTTATTCCCATTAATGTATATATTTTTCTTTTCTAATCTCTATTGATCGGTAGATCTTTATAATTCTGCAAGTCTTAATGTATTTCAAAATTTGGGTTATAAAAATCATACTCATTTAGGACTTTTTAACAATATTTGAATAGTACATGTAGACACATAATTGATTACTATTTTTAAAGAGTTGAGAACTTTTATCTAATAAAAAAAATATATGCACTAGAAAATTATATATGATAAAGTTTTTAGTAAATAAAAAAGAATCTCATCTTTAAATTTTTAAAATGAAAAGATTTTTTCCAACTATTAATTATAGGTTCAATATCATTGTAGTCAAAGTAAAGAAAGAAGCGGTTTATTTGGAGTAAAAATGTATTTGAACCATTCATATTTCTTTTCTCCACGTGTATGGCTGAGATTATTAGTATGAAGTGTTATGTTAGTGTAAAGTATAGAGGTGAGCATGCGCCTATAAAGAGATATCAGAAGAGAAAACTACTATACTATGTGTAACATTTTAGCATTGACTCAAGCGCTCACACCGTTAGTCAACCTACATGTGAGGTTTAGAAAGCTACGAGGACTCGAACACCATTTCCGTTGGCCCGAATGCCTCGGATGCACCTCTGTTGCTCGTCCACCTAGCATACACTTGTGGTTCCATGCTGTTTCTCTAGGTTATTTTTTAATTTCTTTAATAGTATTAATTTGTTACTTAATTAAAACGGAACAATGTCACAATCATAGTTGCCAGAATGGAAAACAAGAGCAGAAAATAAAACAAAAAAAGGAAATATGAAACGTAAAAAAAAATGAAACGATACTAAAATGTTATAACGTGAAATAATAAAAAACGAAAAAAAAACAGAAAAAGTGAAACGGAAAACGTAATTTTTAAAAACTAACACGAACTTCCAATTACTATGGTTAGGGCTAGACCAAAACCCGAAAAAATCGAACCGAACAGATAACCAAACCGAACCGAACCGAAAAACAGAAACTTTTTCGGGTCGGTTTCGGTTTACAATAAAACCGGACCGGAAAAAACCGTAAAACCAAAAAAAACTGAAAAAGCCCAAAAAACCGAAAGACCGAAACCAGACCGAAAACCGAAAAAAATCAAACCGAAAAATCTACTCGGTTTCGGTTTTACCAAAAACCGAACCAAACCGGACCGAATCTGACCTCAACTACGGTCACAACAGTATGATTGTACAAATTACAAAACAAAAACTACATAGTTCAAACTTTAATACAATTGGAGTATATTCTAATAGACCCCATAATTTAGTTTTATACTTAGTACTATATTTAATACAGTGTATTATATTCTGATTAACCGAAGGATCCATGACCCGACCCAATAGATCCACAAAACACCAGTAAAAAAAAACTAACCCAACTTTCTCTCTCTATATATCTATACAAAAAAAAATAAAATTAAACGTACAAAAAATGGAGAGTAGAAAAAAGGGAAAACTAGTATACTCCGTGTACAGAGCGTTGAGTCACGCGCTAACACCGTTAGTTAACCTACACATGAGGTTCCGAAAGCTACGAGGACTCGAACACCCTTTCCGTTGGCCCGAACGCCTCGGACGCACTTCCGTTTCTCGTCCACCTGGCATACTCTTGTGGTTCCATGCTGTTTCTTTAGGTTATATTATTTTTACTATTACTTTAATACAAATATTTAATTTCATACTTGGTCCACTCACATTGTTAAACGGGACATTGTCATTGTTTATTATTTAATTAGACGGGTTTCCATTTTGTCCAGTAACGTTGTTAGACGGGACTCGATACCCTTTATTGAGTACCGAGTTTTAATTAGATTGAAGGTTAGATGGTTCCTTTTTTATAGCTAATTTTCTTTTTATATTTTAATTATTGGAACTTTGATACTTACTAGTTACTAGTATATAGTTTCGGGTGGGTCGCTATTTGGTTCAGTCACGTTAAACGGGACATGGTTCATGGCGAGTGAATGTCAGTATCCCCTCGTCCAGTCCCACCATGAACCCAGAACAAGGTGTCCGGGCCTCTGCCAATCATGATTGATATGCCACCCCGGACCGTAAGAGGCCGAGCTGTGTCTATGCCGGCCCAGAGAAGCGTATCGAGTACGCTTCTCCAATTAATGCTGCTTCTTCCTTGGGGGACCACTCAGCGTTTCATCGACGTGGCCCAATCACAGGCCATCAATTTTGGGCCACCAAACATCTGACAGTACAGTGATCCAAGGGCTAATATGCTTTGGAGTGATACTATAAATACCCCAACTAATACTACTTAGAGGGGGAGACACAAAAAAAGGAGAGAAGAGAGATAAAACCGAAAGAACCCGACCTGCTCCATTATACCCCGGAAAATCCGATACAACGCCAAGTAACCGAACCGCCCTCACTCACTCTTTAACTAAACTTACATCTTCCGTTACTAGCGTTCTTTTCCACCATACTGACTTGATCGTCGTAGAGGGAAAGTCTGGCATCAACCCGGGCCCCCTGTTCGTTGCTTGTGCAGGTACGACAAGAACTCGTCGCCGAAGCAGACTTCATCTATACCGGACCTCTTACGACCTCGGAGCCGACGCGAGCTGTTGAATAAGCCGAGCTTAGGAAGAAAAATAGGCTCGCCAGTTCAGTTTATTCAACACCGTCATATTAGATTATTTTATTAGATGGGTGTCCATATTGTCCACAGACCGGGTACCGTTTATAAAGTACTTGAATTATATAAAATATCTGCCCCTCCTATTTAGAATTCCTGAATCCGCCGCTGATTTATGTGAATTACTATTGAAATGAACACCGGGATAGGGGAAGAGCTAGGTGGAGGCTGTGGGGTGTCATTACACCCCACAATACATTTACAAAATATACTCGGCATGCTCCCAATTGTGTGGGCTATACGAAATCAAATGCAATCTTGAGCTGTAAAAAACTCGTCTCCAATTGCCCAAATAATTTTTTTTGAAAGTAAATCACATAGTGGAACTATATGATGAAAATCTGAAAATTGTGTCTGCATATTTATTGAAAGAGCATTCCTATATCAACCGAAAAATCTTACCCAAACATTATACCAGCTCACGTTGTGGTGTATACGGACCAATAAAGTACTGATTACATATTGGATTTCAAAACATAAAGTAATGATTGTTAAAAGCATGTTGCCAGATCGGGAGGTAAGGAACTTGGGCCGATGACAAACTATACAATCTTATAGAAAATATATCTTTGTACTCCTTAGGTTCCGGTGGAGTGGAGCAAGCAGGAACTTGTACGGAATAAATATAACCTTGCAAACATAGAACCCCATAATTTTCCAATCTAAGCCAAAATCTGAAGTTTTTGATGGAATCATAACCTAATAATTTAAAATATGTTAAAAAAGCAACATTTGCCTTGTCAGATAATTATGTCGATAATCTGATTAATAAGACATAACTAGAACTTGAGTCTTAATTGTTTTTTCATGTTTCCAAACGAGATGGGACTGCAAGCTGCAAGAACAACACGAAGATCATTGTGATTTGTAGCATAAACATCTTCGAATGTTTGATCCACTATGGAACTAACCGTAGAATACTTGTCTTCTATTCTATAATATTAATAATCTAATGCACCTTTATTTCTGTGGAGTTGTTCTTTGTGTCTTGATCTACTGATCTACTTTACTCTTGGTATACTGTGTATGTACTAATCCCAATGTAGACTAGATTTATACTTTCTTTCCTTAAATAATTCCTTATTAGTTTAGCAATTAAATAATACTTGCACTATGTTTTTAATATCCGATGCTCCAATCATATTAATTTGTCGATGTTTTGTTGTAATTGAAGAACTATGAAATAAATCTGGTTTACTGATGATGTGTTGCCACACATACTTAATTTAAAACGAGGATGAAAAATATGGATAAGAGAGTGTAAAATTACAAATTTGTCATTGCTACATTGTTACGTGTATTTGAGCTACGAAATTATTGATGGTTTTTGATGGCCATGCCAAGTATCTATACAAAATTACGTTTGTGTACTTTACAGTTTAGCCGTACCTTTGTAAGTAAGCGTAATTCTGTTTATAGCAGCTCAAGTGCGTAACTGAATTGTGCGTTATTGTATCTACACACTAGAATCGGTTTTGGGTGTTATGGTGAATTCTGGCACTTTCTTTGATTTTTTCTTGTAATGCTTGCTTATATGTTATTTATATTTTCAATCAGGTGAGGGAATGGCTGCTATTCCTGTCATAAAGAGATGCATTGAACGAAGGCCAGATATTAACATTTTGATGACCACAACGACTCTTTCTGCATTGTAAGATGTGATTTCGATTATCATTATTTCTGGTTTTCTATCTCTATTTATGATGTCTTTGGAATTTGTTTTTACCTTGATTTCGTCTTTTAATTGGTGAAACCCTATGATTGCAATGGAATGATTTTGACTTGATTTTAAAATAATCTGTGGGGTTACATACTGTAGAATATTCGTAATCACTTGTCACGCTGATGTCATGAAATAATATCACAATCAAAGATGTGGTCCAACTTTATGATAACAAAATCTAAATTTAGATGTCAATAAAAATTACATTGATTAGGTACTAAAATAAGGAAAAGTTCCAATTTTCAAAAGGTAGAAATCATGGATGGACAGCGACAACCTCGGCTTATAACCAGTTTCTCTGATATTTATATTAGACGAATGAATCAGGAGTCTGATCTTGAATGACTGTGCAAAATTTTGTGGTCCCTCTTTAGTGAGATGAAGAGGCCAATAATTTTGTTGATTAATAAGTTGTGTAACAGGAAAAAACAAGTGGGAGAATATATTATAAGTTTCCTGGATTTGGAGGGCGGTGAGTTCTTAAGAATCACGGGAATACAGATTACTGGATTAGTTGACTGCATTATATGAAATAGCTTCTTTAGTATTCTCATAAAGCTGAGTTCTTATGGTCCATTTTCAGTTGCAGTTGTCTTACTCTCTAACCGGGTCAATATTGTGCTGCTTTCTACTTAATAGAATAGAGTCTTCTCCTTAAGCTAACGAGAATCATACTGAATGTGCAAAATATACTTAGTTTTGAGTTAGGAAAAGGGTCAAACTGGAAAAGACCTGAAGTGGTTATGAACTGAACAAATCTTATCAATTCCTAGATTGTGTATTCTTTTATTTTGTCCCTTCGAGGACATCTGATAAAATTGGAAGGACAAGTTTTTTTGTAAAGGTTAGCCGCATGTTTGTGGAGAATTTTAATTTGCTTCTATTTTGCAAAGAGTCTTCTTTGGTTTGTTGTATTGAAGTTGGAACTGTACACTAAGGCCTCGTTTGGTACAAGGACTAATTTACATGGGATTAGAAATCCTATGGGATTAAGTGTGGGATTACAAATACCACACTACCCCAGGTATTCTAAATGATGGTAAACTATGGGATTTGAAGTACAGCCGGTACTATTAGTCCTGCTATAAGTTGCAAACCAAACGTATCATTTAAGGGCCCACTACACTATTAATCCCATCCTGTCCATTTAGTCCTGCAACCAAACACGCCCTAAGACTGTGTTTGGTGGAAGGAGTTTTAAATGGAAAATATGACAAGAAAATAAAATTTCTTCATAGAAGAATTTTTTCCAGAACAGATAATATTTTCGTTTACATTCTCCCATATGCAATCTTTATGCCAATCCAACTCTGAAGTTTAATTTCTTTTAAGGGAATGTGTATTTTAGTAATTATTTTGATCCACCCTTATTTCTTACACACAACATAAGTTTGACTCCATTAGTTTGGACGTGTTCTTCAGATTGCATGACTTGAAAATATTGTAACTTGAACAATTTCTGCATTGCACACGAGTAGTTGAAGCTTTACCTTTTACACATTTCTGCTTCTGTGCAGCGAAGTAATAAAGAATTGGCTTCCAGGCGGAGTCATATATCAGGTTGTTAATTTTCTGTTATTCACATTGTCACATGATTAATTGCTTTTATAAGTACCTGGCTTGTTAATATTTATCTTGGCATCCTATTGTACTGTATTCGAATTTCAAATGAATTAGATGTATGAATTATGTAGTCCTTTGCCTTTAACTGTTTATGAGTTCAGGAATTCAAATTGGGATCAAATTTCTCTTAGTGGATGGTATAGGTTTGCATATACACTGGTTTATAATGTTAGATTTCTAGACAACAATTTGTCAACCCAATTATAGTTGGCTGAAATTGAAATGTTTCCCTTTCTGTCAAGGATGGAAGCCACTCTTGGTACTTCAGGGATGAATTTGTCAACCCATATCCACTAGGAGTTTCACTAATGGATCTGCAAATGTTAACTTATGTTCTCTTTTCTTCTGTATACTGTATAGTCATCTAGTTTTCGTATTGCTTCATTTAACCTTTCACGGTATACCAAATTTCAGGAGAAATTATAGCCACTTCATCCAGACTTAATTTGATGTGTGTTTATCAGTTTTTTAACCGTTTTGAGATCTTAAATTTTTTGCGTAATTAGCCTCTTAACTATACAGACTTTGATGAAGAAATTAGCATGTGCTTGTTAATTTTATAAGAAGAAAGGGATAAACAAATAGTATCCCATGGTATGCAATATTGTAATTTACACCTTTTGGACTTTTCATAGATAAATTTGAGCTTGCAAATTGGCATATCAATTGTTTTATTTGTTTAAACGTTCTACATGGACCAGTTTTCTCCACTTGACATACCTGCTGCTGTAGATTCTTTCCTTGATCATTGGAAACCCAACATCATCGTGCTAATGGAAAGTGAACTTTGGCCAAATCTAGTTATGGGTGCATCTAGAAAAGGCGTAAGTACTTATATTGCAACTCATGGTACATTTGGGCAGATATGTTTTGTTTAGCCTAATGTTATCGTTTTCAGATCATTTTAGCATTGGTGAATGCTCGGATGTCGGAGAAATCTTTTAACCGTTGGTCTAGAAGCTTAGCTTTGCCTTTAATTTCACTTCTGCTGTCCAAATTTTCTTTGATTGCCCCACTAGTAGGTTTCTCACTCTTATTTTTTGGCTCATTATTTGAGTTTTTTTCTTTTTATCGGGTTAATTTCTGATACATTTTTATTACTGCATTAAGAGCAACTTGCAAGCAATCCGCTTCCAGCTTCTTCAAGCTTCCCCAACTATCATTAGCTTTTGTGGTGATTTGAAGTACGGTATGCCTAGAAAATTAGATTATGTTACTCATTTCACATTCTTGTTTGTTGAATTTGTTGCTCTTGGTAATAGAAATCAGATTTTGTACAACATTCATTTTAGCCAACTAGAAAAAAGCAGTCGCACATAAATGTTGTTATGTAGTGTTGAACCCATCTATAATAAGCATCTTTCTAGAGTGTTGAAGTTCATATCTTATATCTTTCAGGAGATTCGCTCTGGAAATAGCATACCAGTTTATTATAAATACATGGAATGATATTTGTTAATTTCTGCATGTAGTAGCCTAGTGGGCTTCATGTAAATAGCTTTGCTGCCAGCTTCTAATGGCGGTTATTATGTTATCAGTTGAGACCCGTATCAGAATTTCCTTTCTTCCCTCCCTATTTTTTATGCTGTAAGGAAGATGCATTTATCTCAAATACAATTTTTCACTCTCTCTAAAAGCCGATCAAAATATCTGATTTTCTTGATCCGGTGATGATACGAATTATTGTTTTGTCTAATCCAGAACTCAATTAAAGGCTATAGATGTTTTGTTTATTCCTGATGTTGAAATGCTTTGTTGTTATAAAGAAGCTAAAGTAGAAAAACCTTGTTGGCGTTTCCTTATTCTTAAGTGTTCTCTTTTTATTTCAGTTATGGAAGAGTTTGATAATTCCATCACACACAAGAGAAGCATTGAAGAATTGCAAATACTGCTCAAATCTAGAAAGATTTGGATGGCTTCTTCTCTACATACCGGTGAAGAGGAAGGTTAGTACTTAGAACCCTCACATATGTAATTATCTGTGTTCTGCATATAATGACATCTGTGTTTTTTTAACACAAGCTGCTAATTTCAGTTTGACGAATGAAAAAAATATCCGGCTGGAGGTCTAGGGATGTAAGAATAATGCGGTAATCCATGAATCGAACCAATCTGGTTGTTTGGGTTGGATTGGTTCAATTTTGATTTTAAATGGTTTGATTTTGGTTTCAAAAAAATTTAACCCGTAATTAATGGTTGGGCTTAGAATTCCGTAATATCAGTCCGAACCAATCCAAACCGCATAATCCGAATGGTTAAATCCTTATAATCTATTCAGAATCCAAACAAAACTAATTAGGAATAAAACACTTACGCTTATTACTGCCATAAATGAACCTAATATTTGGCTAAATCTTGAATTATTGTTAGCAATTGGCATGTGTTAATGTTGATTGTCTTTTAGTGTGTCTATATGTTTGTACTGTTGTTTGGATTTCAGTTTTTCTTCACATTTTGCTTTTACTTTGAGACTTGATTCGGCTATAATTTTCTACTCAGATCTTGTTGAACGATGTTCTTCTAATCGATTGTTTTAATGATAACAAAATTTGTAAAACATGATAAAAGCTCGTTTTGCGTACTAATCAATTATCTAGCTTGTTAAAGGTTCGAAATGATAGATTACGTAAATACGAAGCCAACGGTTCAAGCGGAACCATAATCGGACTCAAAACGAAGAAGTTACGGGCATTCGAATTATAACGAGAAAACTGAGAAACTGCCAGAAAAAAATGACCGATCGTTTTGGACAAACAACCGATCGTTTTTTGTCCAAATTCTTCCAGTGAGGTCGTCTGAAAAACGACCGATCGAAATGGCCAAAACGACCGATCGTTTTTGGTCAAAATTGTTCCAGTGAGTCCATGATAAAAACGACCGATCGTTTTTCAAAAAACGACCGATCGTTTTCTGCAGAATTCACAAAAGTGTTTTTTGACTTATTCTGGAAAATTGGGTAACTGCTGAAAACCATTGGATAAAAGCATAACACTTCATACAACGGTAACAAGACCTATTATCCTTCAAATAGCCCCCAAATTCATTGTTGAAGTAACCCCAAATTCACACACAAATTCAAGCTATTCCTACAAGAAATTCGTCAAGCTTATACTACATATTTCTCACTTGTATTCATATAAATTCTTGAGTGTAATATTATTGTAATCTTATAAACACCAAGATATTATTTGTTAGTGAGCGATACTCTTTCGATTCAAATTGTAGAGCGATTTATAAACTCATTTGTGAGCGAGTGATCGGGTAGAGGATTTGTAATCAAGTGTAGCTTAAAAGCTCTAGGTCTTTTCATTCGGGATACTCATAGAGTGAGGGGGAGCTTAATCGGTCGATTAGCTCGTTAGGGTGTAATCTTGGGAAGAAGATTCTAGTGAAACACTCGGTAGTGTGAATACCGAGGAGAGGAGTAGGCGCGTTTTGCCGAACCTCTATAACTCTTGTGTTATTTCTTTTCCCTTAACTTTTATTTTCCGCACTTATTTATTGTTTAATTTGATTGCTTGCATAGCTTAACTAGCATTAAATAGTTAACCAAAATTGTTTAGTTATAAAATCCACTAATTAGCTTAGTTAAAAGCTCTAAGTTTTTATTCCGCGAAAATCGTACGTAAACCTTTTTCACCCCCCTCTAAGGTTTAGACACTTACGGACCAACAGATCTCATGTTCTTTTGTAAATCCGAAGGCAATCCAAATTTTAAACCGTGATTGCGTAAATCGGAACCAAACTAAATTGATTTGTCGGTTTGTTTTCGTTTGAATTGGAATATGAACGGTTTGGCTTGGTTTCAAAATTTCCAGGCTAATCCGTTCCAATTCAATCTGCTTACACCCTTTGTAAAATGTTGTGGGTGAATTACAGCAATGAACCACATTACCTAAGGGGAAATTTGGCTTTGGGCCTCACTGTTTCACTGACAACATTATTGATCCTCAAATTTTTGAATCAGTACACCGGTGGTTCTCATAATTTTCATCACAACATTAGTGGTATGATAGTTTCAGTAAGTCACACCGGTGTTCCCTTTCTATTTTGACCATTAGCGTTGTACATGGGGACCACATGTGTAACTTACTTAAACCATGGAAACCTGTAGTGTTTCAATTGAAACTAAGGGAACCAAAATGGAAATTCTACCCAAAGTATGTGGACCACTATTGTTGCAACTGAATTACGGGGATCAACTTGAAATTCGATCCGAAGTTTGTGGACCGTTGATATCCATCACCCATGGTGTTAGATGGAAAGACCACTGTGCTTCTACGAACTTTCCATTTTTCCGCTACTTTTCCCACACTTAAAAATATGAATTTGTAGTATCAGTTCTGAAGAATAATATTAGTTGAAAGATGTTTAATTTTCTTTTTAACCTCATGTACAGTAATTCTAGAAGTCCACAAAACGCTAAAGCAGCGGCATCCTGATATATTAACCATTCTTGTGCCTCGACATCCACCACATGGACAAGTGATTGCTCATGTATGAATTTTTTGTCCTTTCTCCGTTAAATAGCAAAACTTTGTAGGCTGTACTGTTCATGCAGTACTGAAATGGAAACAATACGGCTTCAGGGCTTTTACTATTCAAGCCACGTTTTATTATTTGAAACCTATGATGCTTGCGTCCTTATATTTTTTCCTTTTGGCTTAATTACTCAGAAACTACTGAGAGAGGGAGGGAGTGCAGCACTAAGATCTCGCAGTGACAATCTTATGCCAGGAACAAGTATATATATAGTGGACACATTAGGTAGGTATCTTTCTTTTTACAAATTCAATCGAATTTCCATCTTCTGGTAATAATCTTTGAAAGACTTTTAAGTACATTAGTGCTTCTCTTCTATAAGTGGTTTTGGATTTGGCATCTTTTTACATCCATCCTGTAACTTGCCCAAAATGACTTTTTTAATTTTAGGCAATATTTGTTAAAACATCACCTATCAATGGTCTGTTTGTTTTGTTTACTTGGTAATTATACATATATTTATCTTATATTGTAGGAGAATTAAGATACTTCTATAAATTAACGCCAATCGCTGTAATCGGGGGATCTTTTTTGCCTCATTTGGCCGGTCATAACATTTCTGAAGCTGCGGCAGCTGGTTGTGCTGTTTTGACTGGTAAGTAATTTCAGCAAAGGTACTTCTTTTTTGTTGCTTAAATATCTGATGTGTCACGCTATGCAGGTCGACATGTTGGACATTTTGCCCACATGGTTAAAAAAATGCAGCGGATCGATCCTGCATCAGTTACTCAGGTTTGTATGAACTTTTTTCTCAGTTACCTGTTTTTGTTCTTCTCCTCAACTATTATCCTGTTTTGTGAAATTTCTTTTTGGTATGTGTTCTCAGTTGTGGTTTATGTTCTTTGGGGTTATTTCAAATATATTTACTTTGCTCCATTGTTTTACCTTCCTTTACTGTGAGTTTCTTTGGGAAGGAAAGTTCACTTATAAACTTTTAAATAAATTTTTATTCCTGATACTTGTTGAAAACTTGATCTATAGATCGAGTCTTACTCATGAATAGTTCACGACCTTAATGCGTCCCTTTTAGTTCACCTCTTGACAAGCCTTTTAATTGAGTTCTGTCGTCTGTTAGATATGAAACCTTGATGTATTCATAAAAGCATGACAAATCTAGAGACCAACCTTCTTATTGAGCTTGAACTTTTTGTATTATTATTGAGCTATATTTTCCTTTGGCGACTTTGTTTATTTAAGCAGGTTTCGGGAAAAGAGGAGCTCGAAAAAGCTCTCAACGCGCTCTTCAGTGACCCAGCAGTTTTGGAAAAACACCGCTCAGCTGCAAGACTTGGAATTTCTGGCTTGTCAAGTGGTATCATTGATAATGTTTGGAGTAAATTGAATTATGTTTTTGAAAAATCACCAGTCCTGTGTCGAAAGCTGTAATCTATGAAACGTGGGTCTCGAGCAAACCTTATTTATATTTATATATCCATATTTTTTTAATGTCAAATGGCTGTTCTCCCCAATTTTTTTTATCGTACTTTCCCTAAAATATTTAGAATTGCTTTAAAAGTGAAGGTTTTTAAAAATTATCAGTCGCAGTTGCATGGCAAGTTGCAAATGTGTGTAGGCTTAAATTAGATAAAAGAAAGAAGCCAATAAATATTCCAGAAAAGTATGGGAAAATATGAAAAACGCAATCAAGTTTCATCTATTAAACTCTTTTAACTTGCCAAAGCCAGTTTACTTGTAAATTGACAAAGATGAGTAATGAGCTTAAAGCTACCAAACTAATGATTAAATAGGAGATATAATGTAGAATGAAACGATGAGTAGTTTTATTTGAATGTAACGCATTTATTTTGTTGTTGCAGTCTAGTGTTAAGGTCAACTTAAATAAACTTTTAAAGGGTCACATTCCAAACTGAGTCATAATTTTATTTTTTAATGTATTTGAATATCTGAGAAGTAATTACTTAAATCGAATGACTCTCACTAGTCATTACTCACCAGTAAACTTTCTTCTCCAGAGTTCGAAAGGCAATTTTCTTTTTCTTCAACTCTCTAAGAAACAATAATAAAAAATAAAAATAAAACTCTCACAGAAGAATATACTACCATAATTTGCAGGTGGATTACACTAAAAATAATTACAAATGCATATAAAAAAACCGATAACATGACTATAATCTGACGATACTAACTTGAGGAAATTTAAACTCACACTAAGAGCAATCATATCAGCATATTTACAATGCTATCTAAACTTAACACAAAAAACACATTTTATTAGCTTTTACTATCCACTTTTACAATACAAAAAAAATCAGCTTATCTGTTATCACTCTCTATTTTCTTTTTAATATTACATTTAATATTTTGCTCACATATTTTTCTTATTGTTGGGTCCACATAAAACAAGTGTATTCAATAGATAGGTCTACATGGATGAAAAATTATTTTAACTAGTTTTCTTGCTAGTTATAAATAAATAGCATTTCATACAATATTAAATTTAGATAGGGCATACCTAGCCTAATACTTGGTTTTTTTTTTTGTTGTTGTCATGTTAGTTATATTTGCCTAAAACTAACTTTTAGTTAACCAAATATGCTTGCTCTTATACTAATTTTGGTTCATAAATTCTAATTGGCCCTCGTTGTTTTGATCGAGAGGAACTAGTAATTCCAGTAATTGGTTTAACAAAAATAAGTTACCAATTGAGATCTAAACAAATTTCTTGACGAGAACAAATATGTTTTTTTAAATGTCTGAAAGGAATATATTTGAACATTTGGTTGTATCATATTAATAATTTTCTAATTTCAGATCTGGAATTATGGGTCTAGGAGACAAAATCAACACACTGAGCAGGGCAGAAACTGTAGTTTAGGTAAAAGAAGAAAATGTAAGCTTTATGCAAAAATAAAGGATTTATTTTCGCAAAATAAACAGAATATGAATTTTGCTAATTCAAACAACTAAACAAGGGGGAATAAACACATCGAGCTGGATTTAGTTCACTTCAACAACTATTTATTCATCTCGGTATCTCAGTTACTTGTCTTGTCCGTTGTCCGTGTTAGAGCATCCACATCTTATAACTAAAAACATATTTTTTTCTAAAAAATGATGATTATGGTATAAAAAGTGGCATGTATCAGGAGTCCTGTAATTTGTTTAAGTTTCAGGAAACACAAAATTCACTTTATTTACGAGTAATTTATATGATTATCTTGGTGAATATAATAGTAATAAACTATCATAGAGTCTATATTTTTTTGATTGAAATATTGTTATGATTATTAAATGATAATAAACAAATAAAAAGAAATAATGTAGGGTTATTATAAGAAAATTAATAAGTAAGATGGAATTTTGTATAAATGTAAACGGTTTGTTAAAATATATAAAATATGTTATCTTTAATTAAATGGTTAAAGTTGATGCAGCTTTCAAATTATAAATTAACCGTTAAATTTTCCGAGTGCATACATTTTTTTATGTTTCATTCTGGCATGCCTACAAGAATGAAATTTTATTCTAATTAGCCCTTGACAAAAAAATATTCCTTATTGAAAACATAAAACCAAACGAGTCAATCATCTACATAGACTAACATGGCCTCAATCTACATACACCAAATATGACCCGTACATGAAAATAACATTATAACAACAATTGGTCTGTTACCATACGACTTATTGCAGAAAATTCAGCAACAGTATAACAATATTTATCAACATTTAGTATCATGCAATTTGTATGATACTATACGGCTTGTTACTGAAATTCAGTAACAGTATAACAATATTTATCAACACCATTGCTATACTGTAAGCATCATACAAATTGTAACTGAATTGTTTATATATACATTTTTTTTCCTTGTAGTGTATATCGGTCCAAAAGTAAGCCAAGTCACCAACTTAGTTGGGTGCTGGTCTTGTTTAAAGGAAGAGGCGGTCTTAAAAAATATTTTTGTGGGTTGCATAGAGGACGATATATTTGGTTTTACCCATTCAAAGAAAAGAAAACTTAGAAAAAAACACAATATATTTATTTTTTTCCTGACAATCATCATATACTTAAACTCATGACCTCATAAGTCATAACTACAAAGAACAATCAATACCAACTTAGCTAAACCATTTTTGTTAATAATGTCTTCATGGCCGGTGTAAGGGGTTACCAATAGTCCGAGTGAACTAGGCCACCCAGCTCAACCCAACCCAAGTGCAAACAATTTTCGAAAGAAATTAAAATTTATATCATGTTTTTTCGAGATTTTATTTGAATGAACAAAACAAATGTTTTCTCTACTAGGCAAGCCATTGATTTTTTTTTAGGCCGGCTCTGAATGTCTTCAATTATTTGTAAACTAACCAATATCAAAAATTTGCTCTAGTACCACAAACTATATAGCTAACCATGTAAACCATGAGAAGTTATATTGTCTAGTAGATAAGACTCATATAACTCGTTGTAAGCCACGCACCTGCTGATCCCTACAGATATAAACAAATTAGTGTGTGGTTTAGAAGAGGTTATTAGATTCATAACTATAACACTAATTAGTTTCTACGATGTTATAAGAGTCGTATCTATAAGACTATACAGTTTCTCGTAAACCATAGAGCTAACCTTGTAAACGAACTCATCACTTTCTTAAAAAATGGGTCTTACCATACACTTTTCTAAAACCATGGTACCAAATAGAGTTTTTATTATAACAATGGGGAGATAGCCGTTGACTCGTTTGTAACTTGTAACCAACTTTTATACACTCTCTCTCTCTCTCTCTCTATATATATATCTATTTATTTATTTATATATATACACATACATATATTGAATCTTGATCAAACTAAATATTACACACTCTCTCTAGAAATGCATTCGAATCATCTTTTCCTCGAAGAGCCGATAAGAATGGCTTCGATTCTTGAACCGTCCACTGCCGTAACGCTTTTTTTTTAATTCCTCTTTTTAATTAATTTAACTTCACTTGTTACTGTATTATTACTGTATAAGTGTTATTCACTAGTTGTATGTATGTATGTATGCATATTAACTTTTATTTGTTTTTTGTTGTGGTTTTGCAGGGCTTTTTTCCGGCGATGACGAAGATAGTAGGAACCTTGGGGCCCAAGTCTCGGTCAGCTGATGTCATCTCCGGTTGTCTCGAAGCTGGAATGTCTGGTATATACATATATATTTATTTAAATTAAATACACACACACATCTATATGTATAAATAACAGTTTTTTAAAAGCGAAATCTTAGCTAAAACGTATTTTAGCAAGAGCTATGTTAAAAGCGTAAAAAAGTGTAAGCTTTAGAGGCCTAAAAACCGGAAAAAATGATCTTTTTGCTTTGAATCTAGCTTTTATCGAGCTTTTTTCGAGCTTTCAGTCGATATTTTTCACTACGAAGCGAACTGTATGCGTGTGTGTATATATAATTGCAGCAATAGTTTTCGTTTAGTCGTTAGTTTTTAGTTATAATTTTGTAATGGATGTGAGAGTTGGAAATTAATAGGGGTAGTTATTGTTTACTAGTACATGCTTTCGGACTTAATAATAAAAAAAAAAACCCAATTTGCCATTTTTGTTTAATATTTGGTACTGTGAAGATCAAAGTTAAAAACAAAAAGTAAAATAATAGCATCATTGAGCATTTGTTCCTAATTTTAAAAAGAGATTTTAACCATCGGTTTTTTAAAAGATGTACTAAATGCATTTTTCCAAATTATTAATACTCCTTTTGATCCTTATTATTAGGTAATTATGTGTAATTTCGGCTTGCAGGATCTTGTGAATGTCTTGTGCATATTTAATTTTGTTGCAATAACTGTTTTGGTTTAGTTTTTTGGTATATATTATTGGTGGATGTGACTATTGGAAATTAATTTTCCCCGCATTCCTTATTGTTATGAAGTTTTATGCAATTTTGACTTGCATAAATCTTGTGAATGTATTGTGTATATTTAGCTTTGCTGCAAAAATTGTACTCGCTTAGTTTTTGGTGTTTTTTGGTGGATGTGACTATTGGAAATTATTACCTATGTTCCATTTGTTGCGGGATTCGTGTGATTTTGTCTTGCAAAAATATTTTGAACATCTGTTATACATTTAATTTTGTTGCATTGACATTTTTAGTTTAGTTTTTAGGTATATTGTCATGGTAGATACGAATATCGGAAATTAATGCTCCCCTGTTCCATATTATGACAATATTACTATTTGCAATTTTGACTTAGAGAAATCCTATAGCTAAATTCCTGAAATGAAATCCAAAAGTTGACGAAATATTTAAAATGTTAGGTGGGTTTTTCAGCATGGTTAAGACCTTAGTATACCCCGTTAAGCACCGCAATTTAATCCCGGTGCCTCCGAAATGAGGGTTAATAGAAGCATAAAAAGGAAAAAAAGTTTTGAAAATTTATGCTTCGACAATATAGATATGAGTTTTTTAGAAGTCAAAATTGCACATAATATCATAATATCATAGTGCTCAACTAATTAATATTGAATGGAGGGAGTAGATAATCATCTAGATGATACATTGTTCGTATTATTGGCTCGAACTTTTAGTAGAATAGAATCTTAACTTGGCATCAGAGTTCGTGTGTTGAGTTGGAAGGTTGGATTATCCGCAATTACATTGCACCACTTTTATAAATATATATATATATATAAAACAAGAAAAATAATAAAAATTGAGAAATACTTGTGCAAGGCCTCCTTATAACTCGGTTAGACTTATTAGTCGGGCCTGGAAGTGGTTGAGAGTGTACAAACAAATGAAGAAATTATCCCTCGTATCAGCTTGAGCTTGCAGTAGAACTTTTAACTTAACAGTGGCTCTTAGTTGGCAACTAGATATATGTAGTTTTAATATAATTCATAATTCAACAGGAAATTTTCGTGTAGAGCAGTTGATATTAGGGCAAGATAGGAAAGAGTGACGTAAAACTAACCTTTTGAACTGTATGCATAATTTGGCTGTCCAAGTTGTTAGAGTAAATTATCCCACATCGTCTAGATAATAATCGAGCATGTGGTTTATAAAGAGATATTCATCCTTACTATTATGAGCCCTTTTAATGGTAAATGAATATGGATTCTAATACAAGTTATTGTTATACTTTTTGGGTAGATGTGAGTCTGTGATTGTTGAGAATTAATTATCTTAAATGATTTAAAAGTGTTCTTTACCTCGTAACCGCTAGAACTTTTATCGTAAGAATTGAAACTTACTGGGTATGAGTCTTTCCCTTGTTTAGGTGTCGCTTGCAATGAGTCCCCCTACTATAACCAAGCGTGTGTGTTGGAAACTAAAATGAGTTGGAAAAGTTACCCCTAGAGCTTTTAGCAGAACTGGTAACTTAACAATGACTTTAGCCGGTAATTACTAGTGGTACATTAATTAGGTACAGGTGGAGTAGCTGATAATATGAGTATAAAAAAAGGTAAAAAAAGTTCGGAAAAGTCAACCTGAAAATGGAAACGTTCCTGTTTAATCATACTTTTTTGGAGTTAATAGAAGTCACTACGGATACAATCGCTTTAAACATCAAAAGAATACAATAATGTGATTCTTATTAGAATAATATTCCCAAGACTGCCTTACAAGTTGTGAAACGGATGGAGTATCGTTCAAGCGTGACATTTTTTATATGTTCGCAAAACAAGTATATATGCCCTAGAATTGTTCGTTATTTAGGAACCTGACTCCAAATGAAAAATACGTGTTCTCTTTTTCTGTTGATTTGTGCTTTTCTTTTTCGGTTGGCAATTGTGTTAGTTGTCCATTTGTGATAAATGATCTGATATATATTTTAAGATGGGTTTTGTTTAATGGTAACTTCGTACTTGAAGTTTTTCCTTTAAAAGATAAATCTCACTACCATTGTGTCGTACACCTACTTGGTATAGTCATTACTCATTAGTTTGTAAGAATATTAATTTATGCTGCCGTTTTTTATGTTAAGATACAACTTTTAGTCTATTACGTATCAGATAGATTAATTGAATTTTATGCATTATTAGTTAATAAATTAATATAACAGTAGTTTTATCGAATTCTTGTGGGTGAGCAGTGGCTAGATTTGACTTTTCATGGGGAGATGCCGATTATCACCAACAGACATTGGAAAATTTGAGCCTTGCAGTAAAAAAGACTTCGAAGCTCTGTGCTGTATGTATCTTAATTTGTACGGAGTATATGATTTGTTCTCATTGTCATGATATAAATGATCATGCTTGTTCTTATCCATAACTCTGAATCGCGTACCCCTTGAATACATACATTAAAATCTCAATTCAATCTGTAGATTCTTAAAACTCACAAAATTCGTAAAGCGAAAGTGTCTAGATTTTTGCTATACATGAATCAAATCTTATAAAGAAAGAAAAGAATAGTACATTGGCTAATCAACACGATGGTGCGATTATGGTTTTGTCTTTTGGATGGCTTCCTGCTGATCAAAACATCGGCTGTCACTCCTATTAAAATGCTATAGTTTTGCCTGTAGTTTTAATTTAGTATTGTTTTCCAAAATTTTCATGATACAACCCCTTTGTATGTCTAATTATATGTTGTCTTTGGTGCCCTTATCGAACTCTTCTACAGCTATATGGGTGTGTGAAATAAGATTTCTTCATTTTATTTTTTTATGTAGGTAATGCTCGATACAGTTGGAGCAGAATTACAGGTTATCAACAAGAGTGAGAATTCAATTTTACTTCAGGAGAATGGTATAGTTGTTCTAGTACCTGATCAAGGACAAGAAGCCTCTTCTAAATTACTGCCAATCAACTTTTCTGGACTATCAAAGGTAATATGTAAATTTAACCGCTTACTCTCTCTTTGTCAAACTTGATGGGTACGAGTTGTCTTTTTTTACAAGTTTTTGGACTTAGTTGGAATCAAATTAGCTTTAATTCAAGAAATGCTATTTTTTTCAAAAACTGTTCCCCTGATCCTACTGACATTATCACACCAATTAATGTCTTATGTTTGTTGCAGTCAGTGAAGAAAGGGGACACCATCTTTATTGGTCAATATTTGTTCACAGGAAGTGAGAGTACTTCTGTTTGGCTGGAGGTAGGTGCATTTGCGCTTTTTTTCTCTTTCTGTTTTCTAATACTTTTCTTGAAACCTTCTTATATGCATAGTTAACAACTTACCTTGATACAATAATGAATAAGACTTGATGATATAATTGAGCAGGTCGATGCAATAAATGGAGAAGACGTAGTTTGTGTGATAAAGAACACAGCAACACTGTCTGGATCTTTATTTACCCTACATGCTTGTCAAGTTCATATCAATCTGCCTACTCTTTCCGACAAAGATAAGGAGGTGAGTCCTCTTTTTAGATCTGCATGCATTAACTCCTTATTCATTCTTTTTTCAGCGTCAAGGGGTTACATTATATAAATTAAAATACTAGTCTTATAGCCAATATTTTGCGTGCATTTGGTTTATCATGTCGATTCGGTTTGTGATGCTTCATGGAACCCGTGCATAGCGGGAGCTTTATGCACTGGGTTTTGCCCTTTTTTTCCTACTTATCCTTTGCTATTTCTATGCTATTCAATTTAAAGGTCAAAGAACAACTGAAGACTTCATAAACTGATAAACAATCACTACTTTTGCACCCCACACCTTAGATGCTTTACCATGGTCTGTGCTGAATTATCACCCAGGAAATGACACAGAGATTTGAGCAAAAGAAACCTCAGATTGTTCATAGAATATACAGTATAAGGAATGGACAATAGTGTATATTCGAGTCTCAGCCAAGACTCCTCTTTTCCTTTGTCTTTACACAAAAATTGACATTTATAGGCTAATCCAAAATCAATTATTTACACCAACTTCAGATACTAACTGCCATTAACTGATCTTTATTTAACTGGTAAAATAACTTCTTGTATAAACATCCCAAATTCAACTGCTGATAGTTTTAAGTTTTAACTCATAAAACTACTAAAGTTTCTTAGGGCTGCCGACGATACTTATCTTTTCGACATAAAGTTTATTAATAAACCGTTTCGAACACAGAACATTTAAGGGTCTTTCTTTAAGACCTTTAAAATCATTCTATTTTCTCACTGTTTGCTGAGACTTTTATGAATTATTTTATCTTAGGTTGTTTTAAAACTTTGTTACCAGTACTTGTGCTTTTTTACGTTAATTTCAGGTTATTAGTACATGGGGTTTGAAGAACAAGATTGACTTTCTCTCTCTGTCATATACGCGGCATGCAGAAGACGTTCGCGAAGTAAGTACAATTTATCAACTTCAAATTGTATCTTCCGCACGGCTTGTATAATATTTGAAGTTGTATCTGTTTCTTTTATTTATACCAATCATGATCTTTCTTCTTATTTTCGTAGGCCCGTGAGTTCCTATCCAAGCTTGGTGATCTCAGTCAGACACAAATTTTCGCCAAAATTGAAAATGTGGAGGTTAGTCTTGATATACAAATAATTAGGCATTGTTTCATTGCAGATTTTAAGCTCATATTGTTTGCTAGATACTGGATTTCATTAGGTTGACCAGCTTAAAAGATGGTTTTTCTCAGTTTTTGGCTTGGAAAAGCTAAAAGCTTCAAGTTCTATGAACCTAGCTCTTTTGACTACTCAATAAATCTAGCTTATTGTGTACAAAATATAATTGAGCAGGCCCCTAAAGTAGTCTTAGTATTCTACTGATGCAATTTCACTGACGATTTTGGTCAAGATACTGTAACTTATTTATTTTTTTGACATATTTAGGGTTTGACCCACTTCGATGAGATCCTGCAAGAAGCAGATGGTATTATTCTTTCTCGTGGAAATCTTGGTATTGACCTCCCACCAGAGAAGGTTACTTTCCTTGCCTTCAATTTTTCACATACATACATTTAAGGTTTTGTCAGATGACTCGGTGTTTGCATACTGCTACATACTTAAATTGAGTAGCCTTGCCTTTATAATTCTGCTTGTCTGAATGATAGTTAGGGATTTATATTCAAGCAATCAATTGTGCATTCAGTTTTTTGCACAAGAAGTAAAAAAGAACATAGTGTAGGGCAAAATGCCTAGTTTACTAGCAATATCTTTAGTGTACAATGACATCTTTTATTTTGAAAAAATTCTCCAATACAGACATTTAAATTCTTGTACACCTTTCGAGGCCTATGACAACGACATTCAGGAAACCATAAAGGAACGAAATAATGAGATTTCCAACTCGTGAGTCTCTTCTTGTCTAGGAACTAGAGGACGTATCTGTTATGACTTCCTATTATGCGAAATTTTACTTGACTTTGTAGTTTGCTTTTTTAACAACTAATGCTTTCAAGAAAGTTTCTATTTGTAAACAGATGTCAGTTGTCTAATGACTGTGCAGGTATTTCTATTCCAAAAGGAAGCTCTTTACAAGTGCAACATGGCTGGAAAACCTGCCGTGGTGACACGTGTTGTAGATAGTATGACTAACAATCTGAGACCTACTCGTGCCGAAGCAACCGATGTTGCCAATGCTGTATTAGATGGTGAGTTCACTCAAATATATGGAGACGGAAACTCGCAATTTAATTTGAGAACAAAAAGGCGTAGGAAATTATTTCGGAAAATTGTAAAGTTTAGATAATAACCACGATATAGAATGTAAAGTTACCAGAATGACTGCACATTTAAATGACCTACTCTTCTTAGAAACTATAAAGAAAAAAATGCATTTGATTTATTTCTTACTTTTTCCAACTTCTCTAGTACCGAAACTTTTCACAAGCTAGTTTCTGGTCCTAATTTTAGAAACATACAAGCTTGCTAAATGAAACCAGTTTCCACGAAATAAGTTTTTCATGTTAGATAGCGTTTCTTGGTAACTATTTTTCTAAATCATATTTGACTGGTAACATGTGACATTTCATCAGTGATATAGAGAGATGGTGTTATTGAAGCATTTAGGCTATCATGATATTAGTTTGTTTGTTTGTTTTTTCCTCTGTTCCAGAAAGTAAATTTTACTCTCATACAAATTTTCTTAAATGCAGGAAGTGATGCAATTCTACTTGGGGCTGAAACGTTACGTGGACTGTACCCTGTAGAGACGATCTCTATTGTCGATAAAATTTGTGCTGAGGTAATTATAGGTTAGCTTTTATTTACTTATCAGTAGTGGATTTTTTGGTAACTGAAAACCTCGTCCTATCACTTGTACATATTAGTATATTACGGTTCGCCTTACTGTGGTGGTAATGATGCCTTCTAATTCAAGTTGTAAATGATATGAATGTTTGCACTTTATTCAAATGAAGTAATATACTTGTATTTTTTCTTTTTTTAAAAATGGTTCGATTGTTGATTTTGTTTGCATTTCTATGCAGGCGGAGAAAGTTTTTAACCAAGATCTGTACTTTAAGAGGACTGTCAAATATGCCAGTGAACCAATGAGCCATTTGGAATCCATTGCTTCCTCTGCGGTATTGTTTACATTAATATTGCTTTTTACGATCAACTTTGGTCATCTTCTATTTCCTGTTACAGAAAAATATTTTGCATGACTTTCACTTCGACTTTAGGTAAGAACTGCCATCAAGGTGAAGGCTTCCATTATAATTTGCTTTACCTCATCTGGAAGAACCGCAAGGTATATAAAAACGTGTTGGAATTATTTGTCTTTTATCATATTCATTTGAACGATATTGACGATTTATAATGCTGCGTAACGTAAATCTGGTTTATATTTTATAGATTAATTGCCAAGTATAGACCAACAATGCCAGTTATCTCAGTAATTATTCCTCGGCTTAAGACTAATCAAGTTAAGTGGAGTTTTAGTGGTGCTTTTGAGGTATGCTTCATTATTCCTCTTCTCGGGAACTAAGGGCTTGTTTGATTGTAATTTTTTAGCAAATAAGTTGATTTTTTTAACCTTAGAAAAACAATTCTGGGTTCATCCAGATCAAAGTTTCTAGCTTTTCAGTTTAAGAAACCAGAAAAACTCAGCTTTTGATCTCGTCAGCCTAGTGCTGTCTAGCTTTTAAATATATAAAAGTAAACATGAACTGAAATTTGAGTTCGATTTCCTGCAGTTGTTCAAATATTGTATGCTTTTTTCTATACTTCTCTTCCTTCGGACCATATAAGTGATATAATAGACATTTATATTGATTTTTTTTTTCATGTTTTCCGATGTCTCTTTTAGGCTAGGCAGTCACTAATAGTTAGAGGTCTTCTCCCGATGCTTGCTGATCCTCGACACCCTGTAAGTTCTTTTTCTATATCTGCATATTTGTACCAAGTGATGTTGGTTGTTGAAATTTAGTCCAACGAAGACAATAGTTACTGTATATAATTTTGGAATTTTTATGGCATGCAGAAATATGGTAGATATATTTGAGAAAAGGACTATATTTCCTTTCAATTTCAACACCCCAAATCTGATATCTGAACAAGAAATCATGAAAAAACAAGTATTTTCTTTTCTGACACCCTCCTCTTTCAGAAGTTTCATATTCGAGTTGATCATTATTTCTCTTTTGAAATTTCCCAAAATACTTGTAACTTTCCTAATGTAGTTAGTCAAGTCTTATTAAATGTCTATTCGTTTCTTCATTTATAGTGATATATACACATAATTGACAGTAGACTAAATATTAGTGATCAAATCACATATAGAGAAGTTGATGGGTATCTTTGGTCAATTAAGTGAAATATCTACATGCTTTAAAAGTTGGATTCTGAACTTTCAACTAACTTGGGACTTCGAGAGTTTAATTTTGAGTTATTTTCAGGCTGAGACTACAAGTGCGACGAATGAGTCAGTATTGAGTATTGCACTCGATCACGGGAGGGCATCTGGAATAATCAAGTCGCACGATCGAGTTGTGGTTTGCCAGAAAGTTGGTGATGCATCTGTTGTCAAAATCATAGAGCTCGAAGATTAGAAGAACTTCGTATTTTCCAAACCTCGTGCAGTATTTTCATTTTCTCTTGTAAATATTGCGGTTTTGAGTGACCGTTCTTGTCTTATAAAAGCCAAAACTTCAAAAGCTTCCTGAGAATTTGGTGTAGCTTCATTTTGTACCAGTAATTGGTGCTTAATAACGCGAAGTGGGAAAGATATTCATGTATATCAAAATATGTAATACTCCTAACAATAAATAATTGTACACGAGACAAAGAGTTGTCTCAGTTTTTCCCGTTCATTGCATTTTTGGTTTCAAGGATTTTTTATCAGTATCATTTTAAGAAACCAAGCTCACTTATTGAGATTGAGAAAATGGTCGAATGTCATTCAGCCCGAAAAGCATCGCTTTGAAGCAATCAAACCAAATGCATTGCGATTTAGCCCAAAAAGCAAATAAACCCGAGCTTAAATGCTTCACCCAAAACGAGTGACATGTCTGGCAAATTTTACAGGTTCCTTGTTATCTGCCAAAATGATATTCAAAGAAACACTTGAAACATATTGTTTGAAAAAGTAATCTGCTTTTAATATGAGTTAGATACATTGAAAAATTGTCAATGGTCCCGTTTCACATCAGATTTTTTCGTCAAAAAGCCGAGAAAAAAACTTGCTTAAAAAAGTTGCAGTGTTTTGTTTCGCACCACTGTAACTTTTTTACTTAATAATGACTTATTATTTATTTTTATTAATAAGTCATCAGTCACATATTTTAACTTATAAGTAAGTTGTATATATGAAAACACAATCTTGTAAAAAAAAAATTGGAAAATTTAATGCGAAGAAGCTAAAAAAAAAATCCGCAAATTCATACCCTTCTCTGTTTTTGAACTTTGTTAGTTTTTATGACCCAAATCTAGCTTTTTAAAAGCTAAAAAAGACGACATACCAAACACCAATGATTTTTTTAACCAAAAATCTAAGAAATTTTTGTTGTTGCCAAACGTGCAAAAATATATTGAATCTAAAAAGGGGGTCTCCATTTTGGGAATTTTGGAAAAGATGGGAGTGGCCCATCCTAGTGCCTCAATGTATAGTGAGTGTAAATGTAATTATTAAAGTTAAGGAAACTACGTAATTAATTACTTTGCAATTATATTTTACTAGTCCGGCGCCGCCTGTATCTGTATTTGTCATTTGGGATCAAACTACAATGTTGAATTAAAACTGAATTTAAACTAGTCTCAATTATTGTTTTTTATTTAGTAAATCTTTTTTTTTTGTTTCATTCCTCCCCATATTACTTGTCCAATGTAAATATAGGTGCATTTTATGATACATTGAACGGCGGTATTATTATTTTAACACATCACCCCCGTTAAATTCTTTCACCTATTTTTTAACCTAAAAAACTATTTTTTTTTTTTAAAATCACATATCGATCACATGATAATCTGTCGGCACTTAAGTTACAAGACTGTTATGGCTTGGTTGAGGGTTGCCCCTGGATCATGCATTATTTTTGTAACTAAATTTTGAAAATGTTAAATTTGAAAAAACTTTTTTATTTGAGTATCAAGAAAGTTTTTTCAAAATTTTCATTTTAGCAATTTAGATATGAGATTTTTTTCATAATGAACAATTAAGTTGGAATGGAGGGAGTAGTTTGCAACTTGTAAGCTCATCTTAACATGGAACTTTGATTGATAATCATATACTCGCTTGTAAATTGTACATTTTGATTTGTCCCGAAATATATCATTTTTCGTCTATAAAGTGTTAGTTTCTTTTTGAGAGAATATTAGTACATAAAAACATACTATACTTAAATTTTAAAAACTACATTCTCAACTATTATAGAGCTTAAGTCAAGTCAACATGAAAGTAAAAAACAAAGAGTAAAAAGAAATAGATGCGATTTTTTCTTTAATTAATTACCGATAGTATGTATATATTTTTATTATTTTTACTTTCTTGGTATTTTTAAAGAAGATTCATAATTGACAAACTGTATGATAAAAATTATTTCGTTTTGGGAATTTGAGAATTAGTATGCGAAACTTGCACTTGCACCCTACATGGCTACATGTTATAATACTCGGTACAAACTTAAAAGTAAGAAAGAATTTCTAATTAAGAATATTTCATGTCAATATATAAGTTCCTGTCATAATAAATCTATTGTGTGTTGACAAACTTTTACAATTACAAGTAATAATTACGATTTAATCAATACAAGAGACTACTGTGACTTGTGTCACTGCCTACTTTCTTCTCTGCTCGAACATGCAATCGTCGCTTAATTTGTTTCGAGTGGATCATAAACCGCGTTTAAGGAATTAGATATCAACGCTTTACTTATTAAAAACAACTACAATTTTGTCCATATCGGATTCTTGATTGAGAAAAAAAAAAATCGAAAAAATCGAAACTAATTAAAAATGGAGGAAAAGAGGGAATAATAAATGAATGTTCATATATATTTATTATTTTTAACATACAATGAAGTATGGAATATGTTTCATAAGCTTATTATTGAGGAACATATATATATATATATATATATATATATATATATATATATATATATATATATATATATATATATATATATATATTATCATTACAAAAAAAAACGCAGATTAATAATTATCATGTTATTTGATTTGCTGGATCATTAATCTAAGAAAACTAGGAAGTTCACTTTTATTAAATATTGGTGGTACCACACTATACATATGGCTGGTCCATCCATCCACTGTATAGAAATCAATGAGAGCTTACGTATTTTTGCAGTTCTTATCTATCTGTTAGAATTAATACGTAATTACATATGTTGTACATGTATGTCAGAAATTAGTTGGCACAAGCTTAAGGTAACATAGCCTTTAGGTTATGCTCATCCTCTATATATAGCATCTAACCCCCCAAAACCATTTATAATTTTAATAGGAATAAACAAGTAAAAAAGAAAAATTAAACTACGTTTTGAATAAAATAAATTCAAATCTACAACTACAAAAAAGATAAAAAGATGTTCAAATAGAGACATAAATTGTGATGTTTATTTTGTTTGACGATAGCTAGCTACGGTTTTTGTGACGGCTTTGTGAGATGATTGTTAATTTATGACAGTTATTGACTCTCACAAAATCAACATTATTTTAATTTGCAGCGTACATTGACCGATCTTCCTCATTTCTTATCAAAAGTTGAAATTCATCAACAATTAAACATTTAAGTTAATTAGAATAAATTTCTTTATTGGAGTATTTGGTTAATAAGATGCGATATATGTACCAAGAATACTCTCACATCATCCTATGTAAAAAAGCATGACTCAAATATATAAGAATGCTCAACAACTTCCAGAAATATCACATAATATCTAGTTAAATTTTTTTTATTTAAAGCCTTGTATGTAATTATTTTGTTTTATGTAGTTTCAGGTTGGCTATTTAACAGGATGGATGATTATTCAGTATCTTCATTGGAAGCTAGGGTTTTACCCTCGTTTATTCATCCAAAAGGAGTAGGATATATATATATATATATATAGATGGAGTTGTACATATATATCACTGTACTATACTATTAATATAATTAATATAAGAAAACCCAATAAATCTTGAGACTGTCTAATTTTATCCATTTTTTTTCAAAAATACCGTTATTCTAATTTACTAATTACTCAAATAATTTAATGCAATTTAAATAAATAAATATTCTTTTTTTTCACACATATCAAATCATCTTCCAAACAAATTATAACACATGTATTTTTATATTACTATAACAATAAAACATTATATTTTTACAATATTTATTCCATTATTTTTGTAAATTTTTTGAAAATGTTAAATTTATTTATGTCGGATCATGTTTATGCAACTACGTATCACAAACGTAACGCGTGGATTACGATTAGTGGTCTTACATGCAATTATATATTGTTATTGATTGTTTTGACTTTATGCCTATTTTGTTATAATTATGGTGATGGTTACAATATGTAGGTTCCATATTTGTGCCTGTATGAATCTATCTTTCCAAAGTATTTTGCAAGTACCACCTTTTAAAGAAAAGATTTTGCATAAAAATTTAATTTTCAAAGTTTTCATGGACACTACGATCACCATTACGATATTTAAGAAATTTGCCAACCTTATTTCTCTAAAGTATGATTTTAAATTAAATAGGACTTACGTTAGAAAAGCAAGAGACATATGGGACAGAGAAAATTAAATAGCATATGACCTACAAAATAAATACTCCATATACGATAAAAGTTGTGTTCGTCATCTTATTGTATGGAAACTACGTTATATAAATAAATACACACACATTTATTTCAAAATAAAATAAAAAAATACACACACACACATATGACGTACACAATATACTGACATGGTGTGTATTTTAATTCCTTAACAGTACATTTGACCTCTCTTTTTCTGGCTTTCTCGATTTTTTGTGCTTGTTTAAAAAAAAAACAATAGAAAATAAAATGAACGAAAGTATAGAAATTTTTGTATGTAAATGAGTGAAACTATTTTAGTTTTAAAAGTGAAAGAAACAGTAAAACAAATGATAAAATTGACACTAGCTCTCTCTCTTTTTCTTTTATTTTCATTTTCTTTTTTTTACCAATATTTCAAACAGATATGTAAAAAATGATTTCATATTAATTTTCATTTATCTTTTTTTTTTTCTTTTACCGTCATATTTTTGATTCCAAACACACTTTTGCTCTTAATATATAATATATATACTAGCGGACCTGTCCATCCGATGGGTATGAATCAAAGAAAAAATCTGTAACCCGTTATATATGCTAAATAATTTTTGAGAAGATGCAGTTAAAAAGAAAATTAATAATTAGATGACAGTTACTATTTTGTAATTTTATAAATTAATAGTATTTTTTTTATAAATAATTATTTCAATAATTCATAACTCATTTTCACAAAGTAATATATATATATATATAATGGGGAGGATATATGGACACCATAAAAAACATCCAATTTGACACTTTTTTTCAAAAACGCTCCAAATCAAGATTTGATTAATGCAAATCTCCACGGTTTCATGACGGGAACACAAATATGTGTCTTTTTTTTTCCTGAGATGTATAATGATATGTTTTGAATTTTTAAATTTTACCATAATTTCGAAAACATGTCATTATACATCTCGGAAGAAAAAACAAGACGCATATTTATGTTCCCGTCGTGAAACCGTGGAGATTTGCATTAACCAAATATTGATTTGAAGCGTTTTTACGAAAAAAGTGTCCAAATTGATGTCTAAGTTAATGTTCATATAACTTCTCCCATATATAATATATACAAATAAAAATAATATGATACACATTTGCTTTTTGTCTCACAACTTCAATGCTAACAATAATGAGCTGCCCCCCAAAAGCCAGGAAAAAAAGTACCCAACGGTCTTTTTCATATTTACCTCGTTACACACTATATACGTACACAACTATAAAAGCCATGTCCTATTTAATATTACACTCTTGTGTCACGTCTCCCTCTATACTTGTTTATGGTCCACCATTAAACACCAGCTAAATTAACAATTACGTTACTATATATTGAAGATATCTATAGTGAATTTTGATAGCAAGGCAAGTGTGTAGTTTTGATAAATACAAACTTATATCTACATATATAATATATATTGAAAAACATAGAAAGTTAAGAGAAATATGATGATGGATTGGATGAATGGAAACCTAAATCCTCCTTTAGTACCTAGGCAAGAAAATTCTTTGAGCTTTCTCTACAACTGCAATTACAACTATGATCATTTTCCTGGTAAGTACTTCAAATAATACATTGATTTTGGGTCGACTTTACAGTAATGGGAAAATTAAAATTGCTACGAACCTTTTTTGGAGAAAATGTGATGTTAATTTCTGCAAATTAAGTATGAATTTCATGATAAGTACGCTTCAGTTGAAAAAATTATTTGAAATGAACAAGTTATAACTGGAAAAAAAAATTGTAAGCAACTAAAACAAGTTAGAAAAAATTATGTGCATTCTTATTAAAAAAAATTATGTGCACACAAATAATTCCTCGACTTAAGTAATTTCTACTTTCAATAGAAATGATAATTTATTGTGATCTATTTCTATTCTTTCCAACTGTTAGAACCTTATAACGTGCACTTACCTGAATAATAAATGAAAATCTATACATCTTTTCAAACATGTGCTTTTGTTTATTACACACTTGACAAAAAACAATTACAAAAAATTGTCAAATATGTAAAATTCTACTCATAAACAAACTAAAACGTTTGTACCCACCTGTGTGTTTCTTCCAAAAGTTTACTTCACCATGCATATCATGAGTTACGGAATAGTTATGTTCACGCAAGTCGTACATTTCTAGTGAGAGCAGTGATCACAAAATTTGTTCTCCATGAATAATTAAATAAGTGGAGGAAGGCACTAATTGAAACTTAACTAGAAAATTTAATATTTTATCATTTATATACAGTTAGCTATTTGTGTTAATTATAGCATTTTGGTTCCTAATGATAAGAAGAAGAGAAGTTTCTCCCCAAATTAATTATTTTCCAACACTTTTCTAGTCAATTAAAAGATACTCTATGAATATTATTCATTAATAGAGAAAAAAAGACTAGTGGTTTGCTGTTCATATCATTAACACACACATGCAAGGCCCTAATAACACTGGAGAAGTTTTCTTCTAATAGGTGTAGAGATGAAATACCCTATGGTAGAGAAGAACATAGGCGGTTACCCGAGAATGAGTGAGGCGGATAAAAAGAAGCGACTGACAAACGAACAATTAGAGTCACTAGAAAACAGTTTTATGGAGGATCAAAAGCTGGAACCTGAAAGGAAGACGAAGCTGGCACGAGAGCTTGGGTTGCAACCTAGACAAATCGCTGTTTGGTTTCAAAATAGGCGTGCTAGGTGGAAGGCGAAGGAGCTAGAACGCTCCTATGATGCACTCAGACTCGAATATGATTCCGTTTTCAAGGAGAAGAAGAGGCTTCAAGAAGAGGTAAATATATTTTATCGTGTTGCATTAATGAATTTATGAATGATAAGTGTATAGTCTTACGAAGGCATTCTTTTATTTAACTTTAGGTGATTGTTTTCTTCCAATATTTTGTTTAGCTTAGAATTCATCAAAACTTTCTTCTTCTTAATTAATTATAGTGTATTTGTATTTTGTTGACCATGTTAAAAGCCATATATAATTTTTTGTTTCTCTAGCTTGATAAAACAAATAGTTTAACGTGAGAACACAGCATTTTACCGTCAGCCTCAAATTCTCTATTAAAACATGCATTTTATACCCTGCCAGTTTATTTATTTTGCATTTGCGTTTTGTGATGATTGAAAACGCATTATTAATTCTCAAGTTTAAGCATTTATCCATATGTTAAACTAATGACAAGTTATACTAATTTGATAAGGTGTTGAAGTTAAAAATGATGTTAAAAGAACGTGCAAGTCATCATGTTTCGACTGGCCACACAGAGATATCCGGTGAAGGGACAATGGAGAGCACATCCAAAGAAAATCCAAGCCCTACTAAATGGCCAGTTGTGGAGACAAGCTGCAATCCTAACAATCACAACGTTGACCAACCCATGTTTAATGTTCTAAACGACGACGATTACATTAATCCACTAACTCCCATTCCCTCTTATTGGAACACTACCTTGCCTTCTTATCCCTGAAGTTACTTTGCCCAATAAAGTTTTTAATTTTTCTAGTTCAATGCGATAGTTTTAACTTTACAAGCTTACCAAATTCAGGTTTTCTTTCTTTTTTTAGCTTTTAAGAATTTTATTTCCACTTGCAAGACGTATAACTATGTCGAAAGGTGTTGTAGAGATGGACATTCTTCGTCAACTTCTGTTGATGCAGAATAAGACTGCTTAACAAAGTAGTTCGAGTATAATGGAAAAGCTAAATGTTGTATTAGAGTTATTCTAATTGTTACACCCTTTTTTTCGCTTTGGCATCTTTTTTTTTGTTAAGTAAGCGTATATTATCAAAGCTTAAAATACCCGGAGGCTACAAAACTCGTGTGCGTTCAAAGTTCTCTTATAAAATGAAAATCTAGACGCCACGCTATCTTTATAAAGTTCCTTTCGCTTTGGCATCTTATTCTCCGCTATGTTCTTGGTTCTTGCTCGCTACAGAGACTTACAAGTCAAGTCAGAATGACCATAGAATATCACATACTTATTTTCATTGTATTCCACAAGTGAGTTAAAGTCTGCAGTATCACATAGAAGGTGCACAGTTCGAGTCTAGCTTATTAAGGACTTATGCGTGAAATCCCTTCATCATCCTTAATAATATTTTATAAATAAAGAAGTGTGAAACTTTTCTAATTTTCCCAAGTTAAAGAAGCTAAAGATAAAGTAAAAGGCCGTTGTCAGACTAAATAAATTTGTCGAGAGAAAATATAAATTGCAAATTGACTTTCTTGTTGAGAAGAATTAAATCCCATTGTTTGAAAGCTTAATCAATTAAGCAGTATAGCTATGGCATGTGCAACATCTTCTATCTACGAGCTCTCAACTAACTAATTAACTTAGCGAAGAACTTGAACTAAATACATATATGTTGGTCATTGCACTTATTATCCATCTACACTAACAACTACCAGTCTACCAGAATGAGAAAAATAACAATAAATCATAATATTAATGCAGGAAAGTACAAGAAAAATCAGCATTAGCTTGTATTACTCTTTGTAACCTTGTCTTAACAAAAAAAAATATGAGTGAACTCTCAAATTTTCGTGATTCGTATTGAGTCATATATCAGAAAGGTTACATTTGATATCCCTACCAGAATAAGTAATCGAATTCAACAAACACCAAATCATTCTTGATGACTTAACTATATAACATAAGTGTGTGTAACAACTATTTAAGCCAAGATATCGCATTTCTTATACAAAATCTAAAATTTTACTTAATGAGTTAATATTATTCAGCATCACGAACTCTCACGTTGAGTCGCCTAAGCCAAACCGAGTGCAAGATCATGTGGAAAACATCGTAACTTTTCGGAGGAGAGTTCACCTCAAAGTGCTTCCTCACTTGTTTCCCTCTTCTCTGCAGCCTTATATACGGCCTAGATGATATACGTGACAAAATCTTCTTCAAATTTGGAATATCTTCATCTGGAACAATCACAGAAAACGTCTTCCAATTCAAAACATCGCTAAAAGGTATCACATAATGATCCTTAATTAAAACCGGCACACACCCTAAATATAAAGCCTCGACCATTCTTGGACTTGCCACCTCATACCCGCTAGGACAAATGCAGTACTTGGACTTTTTCATCATGTCATAGTAACATACATTCTTTTGTAAGTACTTGAACATCCGGGTCTTTGTTTTCCCAATGGGCCAGAAGAATGGGCCTGATGGGCCCATGGACCCCTCCCGCATAGAAAACTAGTATGGACCTTTTCGATGGGGAGGCCCCACCTAAAAGTCCGTCGGTTGTGCCTTTTGGAAGGTGGATCTCGGGGATAGATACGTCTCGTGAGGGGTTGAATTGTTCGGACGTGTTGGCGTTACAGAGTGCTCGGATTGAGTTGTTGTACAGATTGGGAACTGCAAAGGAAATTTCGGGCCCCTGCAAAAATGAAAATAAAACTCACTTTACAGTTTACATTTGTTTTCTTCTTGTATCTCGGTTTATCCAGTATGATTTTCTTGCTTGTTATGCTAAAAAGGAAAAGTAGGAAAACCTTAGCTTATAAAAAGAGTAGTCAAATGCGAAACAAAAAAAATGATTTTGAAAGTTGCTGCCTCAAGCCTGAACGATTACTACTTCATAATTGTTAGCAGTATCATGTTAAGTTCAATTGTGTGACTGGATTTTCAGGGCATCAATGCTTCAATGCTTTTACTATTATTCAGAAGATTAATTGAAAGGTTCTGCAATAATTGGGCATCAGGTTAAATTTGTCCCCCAAAAACACAGTTTTATGTTAACAAGGGCCTACACTACTCTTACAAGTTTGACATCCGACATGATCTGCAGCTAGGTTCAGTGAGGAACTAAATTATGTAAGTGCATTTGGTAAAAATTTACACTACAAAAACATCAAATAGCGATGATTATTGAATTTGGCTCCCTTTTTGGCTAGCAGAAAATCGCTGCTCGTAGCTTTGTTGACGACTTTTGTTTAATTTGCGACAGACTTATTTTTCTCTAGGAATAACTAATTCACATTGCACTTAATTCTGATTTATTAAATCCGCTTGTGAATATGAACCTTCCACTGATCAACTTCTAGTTCCCCAATTGATCCCAGAATATGGATGGGTTACTAGCTAGAACCTAATTTAAATTATCACCAATAACCTACCATTTTTTTAAAAAAGCTGCTTACTTTTATGATGATTTTATTCTAACAATTAGAGAGGTGAGAGGATGCACAAGTATCAATGATGTCATGTTGTGGAAAATAACAACTTAAAAAGAACGATCTTCATACCCAGTCATGGCAAGCAACCATGAAATGATCAGCTCCGAGGCTTCTATTCCAATATCGATACTTAATAGCAATAACATCCACATAATCTTTCGCAGCATTTTTCATTTCAGTCCATACATGTGAATCGGGCACGTACACAACCTGAGTCAGCATTGTCACGCTAATAGGGAGAAAAAAAGCATGGGCCTTTTCAGGATTGTAGGTACGAAAACGACTAATTTCCATGCTTTGAATGAAAATTCCTTCAATAGCATAAGTGCTCTTTCAGAAACCATAATGGAAAACTGGTGCTTCGCCCTCTTCGTAGACAAACACTTTGAACTTCTTCTCCATTGCCGTATAGCTCCTGTTTTAATAGTTAGTTAATACTCAAAAGCAATAGCATTAGTTGCTACAGAAATTGTTAACCCAAGACATGTCTGGTAGTGACAGATCGTTCGTCACGAAATGTTCTTAATTGTAATAAAAAAACGGTTGTTGGTACCAATCCTCTTAAACTAGCTACTGCATTTATTTAAGCAATTCACAACTCAATAATTTTATTTCGTACGCACAAACCATTCATTGTTGCGAAAACGAATGATTTTTCATATGGTTTCATACAACGGACCCCAAATTCCTGTGATAACTGCATAGTTTGACGATGACACATAAAATCGTGGAGTTCTGTTATTTATATTACAATAAGAAGTAATGGAAACAGCTGATAGAAATTAAGAAGTGAAATGTTACCTGTGAAAGGCAGTGGCATTCCAGTACATTGGACCATGTGGAACATAGCCATCATATGTGTTTCGTTTATTTTCAACATTAATATTACTAATGCCCATTCTTATAACAGCTCTAGCATGTCCTAAACCAAATTCAACCCTTTCTAAGTTACTGTCTCTCTTTTGAGGTTTATAACTTGTACTCTTGTTCATCGATATCCCTTGCTTCTCCTCCTTAACCTGTTCCGTTGAACAAAATTATTCGTTAATCACTTCGATTATCAGTGACGAAACAAACATTGTGTAGAGTTATCGAATTTCATATATGTTAAAGCCTTTTTATCTTTTCAAAAAACAACATTTCTTGAGTATGAAATCGGTTGTTTACAAACTGATCCACTACTTCCTTTAATTTAGACCAACCCTTCGAATTCGAATCTAGTAAATTTACAAAGAGTACTAAGAGGTAGAATCCAACACTAATCTCCAGCTCTAATACCAAATAACTAATCTTACTCGAGTGTTCGTGACATTTCACTGATAAATTAATGAGTTTTTAACTAAAAGCAGCCTAAACTATTGTTGTTTGTTACCAAATAGGCAAAGGTCAAAGTTTGTTTAATTCTTACTTACGTCATTTAATTACCAAAATCTGAATTACAACTAGTAGGACTATTTAATTGGCCGTTAGATATTATAATTGACATTTATGACTTATGAGGTGGTGATGTAAAGTTAAAAGGGATAAACCGAACATACAGAATGATATGTTCTAAACCTAGAAGCATTTTTTCAATGTTGAGGGTATTTAATTTCACTTTACTTTGCCTAGCTGGTTGTTCCAAATTTATATATACCATTACTATCATGTGTTCTTGCTACTGAGAAATATCGGCCATATCAATGAATATCATTGTTACATTAAGTTTCACATTCAACTTTTATTAAAAATGTTTCGCACGTAAACTTTTATTTTACTCCAACTCCAATTACTGTTTTTACAAGTATTGGTTTTTCGTCAAGGGAAAATAGAAGGTAGAAGCTGTAATGCGACGAGCTCTTCACTATTAATTTCATGAATAAATCAGTTTAATAACAATCGAAAAAAGCTAGAAAGTAGGCTCAGAGCGAATACCTTGATCATCGATTCAAACTCTACGTAAAAAGGAAATTGTTTTTTGTGTAAATCTAAAATCATTTTTTGCAAATATCAAAACTAATCCTAAGAAAAGTTGACGTTTATTTGGGTTTTCGTTTTTTGGTTGTCGTCTTCTTTTAGAAACCATGCACATGGTTACTCATGAATTTTATTTACGTCTTTACAACTTCCATACGGGAAATTGATATAGTCCTCTTTCAACAACGCTTCAAAGCATAAAATGATACAGACCGGTGAAACTGTTAAAATGATCCGGGCAGCATGGTTGGGACTCGATTAGTCTGGATTCAATATTTAAAATCCGATCTGAACCGAATCACTGACTGTTTTAGACCGTTAGACTAAGTTTTATTTTACTATTTTATTATATAAATAATATATACTAAATTACTTATATGTTGATCAATGGATTTTGTTAAACATTCAGACACTTTTCTTAAGTGGTTCTGTTTTGGATGATAAGAACATTGGTGCCTTGGATTTTTTTAGAGCAAATGCTTTGTTATTTAGGCCGATAAACATTGTGTTTTTGAACCGTAAGGGACTGTCAAATAGTACGGATCAGACTTAAATTTTAAACCGTTTGGATTGGATTCAATTTTGAGAGACGGTACATAGCTAAAGTATCAAATGATTTTGGTTCGAATTCGTCCAATCCTGACCTTTACACCCTAAAGAATGGTAAACTCCAATGAGAATTGTAACCATTACTACTCCTCCTCTGAATGATATTTTTTTATACTTAGTTTGCGAAACTAAGTCGATCAGTATTCAGTATTTTGTTCAACAATGGTTGAGAAATGCACCTTAAAGATGCAATAGTATCTACGAAACATTCCCCAGTTGCCAAATATTGACTGCACATTTGTGCTTGTAACATTAAATTTAATACTACATTCCAAGTACATTTCCCTTCATTAAATTTCCTAGAGTCAGTAAAGCAATTTTTTTTTCCAGTTCTAGAAGAGGAAAACAAGTATTAAAGAAGCAAAGGAAGAAAGGAAACTTACTTGTTTAACATCAACAGGAGGAGATGATGTAAAAGACCCCGTGTCGTGCGAACCATTAAACGGAAAATATCCATCAGCATTAGTTTCAAGAAATGTAGTAAAATTAGCGTCTGTGTTAGTAGATGAAACATTATTTGCAGTTGATGATGATCTCCATAGCCAAACATAGTATGGATAGTTAGTCACACTCCAATAACACGTCTTTGGACCATAAAAAAAATAGTTACAAACAACAGGGTCAGTGGTACCATAAACAACAACAATCTCATATTTATAAGTACTTAAATAGTCGGTACTTATGAGTCATGACATTAGCAATTTAACGAACCTTTTTTCCAGTTATTTTTTAGAATATTAAAAATAAAACTTTCTTTCATTAGAGAAAAGAAAAAAGGCTCAAATGACAAACGTTCAAATTTTACAAAAGATTGTTAGAATGTGTAACATTAATTTGTTTCGTAAAAAAAAAAACAAAAAAAACTCATCAATATAGTTCACGAAATGGCTGTGTAACTATGAGAAAGTGGTCTGCATTTTACACTTTCATCCCACGATAAAAATTTGTCCTCAGGTAAAAGTGCAGAAAAAGATTAAAAATCTAAAAGTGTAGTTATATTATCATTGATTTTTGTTAGGACCAGATTTCTGCCTCGTATACTATTTATTGTCTATTGGTTTGAACTAAATAATTCTAGGAAGGTGTTAAGAATTGAGACAGCTTTTTAGTTTCAAGTGAGGTTGCAACCTCAGTTGTAACCACAGTTCCAACCTGCTGTTCTGCAGGATTCTGTCAAGTTCTGTATTTCTGCATTACTATTCTTTAATGGTGTTTATATGTTTTAAAGTATGCAGAATATATTCTCATATGTTTTTAAAAGATTTAGTTTGTATTGAGAATATTAAAGTGATAAGTAAAGATATTTACTAAAAGATATAAGCAGATTAGTTTATAAACATATGTTTTCTTTCTGAAAGTTTTCATTAAGACTTGAATCGTATATTGTAAACTTTTATAATATCATAATCTGGATGAGTGCCCCGGAGACGTAAGCTAGTTGAGTGAACTCCGTTGTTAAATGTGCGTGTGATTTAATTCAAGCACATTTAACTTTACAAGTTATGTCTATCATTATACTTAGGTTACAACCTCAGTTGCAACTGCACTTGGAATCTAACTGTATAACAGTAACTAAAACAGCGGATATTAATTTCACTTTTCAATAAAGTTAAGGAGTCAGACTAACGTAGACAGACAACTTGCCCGACTCTAAAGACAGACAAATTTCCCGACTCTAAAAAAGAAAGCAATATATATGAAAAGACAAATGTGTGGAAAGCTATAGTAATGTATATTTTGTGTTATTTATAATAGTAGCAATTTGCACTGTTGCACATGTGACATTTCATCAAAACTTGTGTGTCCTTCAATGCTTTATCTATTATATTTATATTAATTATTTATTTTTGTTTCATTCTTCCCTCTTATCCACTCAAATGACAAAACAATTTGTAGAATAAATGGTGACTTTATATGTGAAAGTGAGAGAATAAGTACTGATGCCTAAAATATTCAGTTTTTTTCATGTTTTGTGATAAGTCGGACACCTAGTCTGGTTTTGTTGTCTGACTCTTTAGTATCACTGTTTTTCTTGACTTTATTCTTACGTAATTTCAACATTTTAATTTTCTACTAATCATATATAACGGTCTATTCAAAATATGACCATCATAAATTCATTGAAAATGAAATAATTACAACTACATTAACTAATAAAGAGATGGATAGTCTGCTCAAACATTCCATTACAAAATAAAATAAAATGAATTGATGGTAAAAAAATTTAACTTAATAATAACTCATTGTTTTGTAAAATAACAAAAACTATACACCGCTAGAAATCCTTTTGTAAAATAAATCTATGATGTCTATGAGTTTGTGACATTTTAAACCGTTGATAACAAGAACATACCAATTGTCTTTCCTTTATATATGGATGACATATATGCAAATCCTAAAGAGAGACACTAATTAAGTATAGTACTCTTTTGGTATCTAAGCACTAGTAAAATTTACTCACGCGTTATGTATGAGACGCGTAACGACATAAATCTCGTAATATATTTTATTTTAAATATAATATTCAAATTTGGTATAATTTATTGTAGTTATGTTTTAAATCGCGTTATAGGGGACCAAAAGCGCTATGTAGCAACGCTATTTGCGCTTTTAACGTTTCTCTCGAAAAAGCGCTACGCTAGCGATAACGCTATTTATAACATTCATGTTTGAGCTTGAGAATATTCAAGTTTTTTAAATACATTAGCTTTTTGCACTTTAGGCTCTACCTGTTCCTTCCATTGTAATTCTCAGTACTTGTCATTGGTTTTAGTTTAAGAAAGCCACCATGGAGTATTTGTTCCTTAGTTGCGATATTTGTTATTGAAATAAAGGAGAGTCTTTTTTAAAATAAAAAATAAATATCTGCTTACCGATGTCATTTTGCACAATGAGTTGCAAGAAAATTTAAGTAAAAGCACTTCCTTCATGAATTATAAGTGTATAACTTAGTATTTATTTAAATAAGTGACTAAAAGTCAGATAATTTCTTTTTTCACTATAAACAGTTCGGTACGGTAAAATCTACCAAGTACGTCATTGTAAAGTTTCTTCAATATATATGAATACTTGTACAACCTGTGAACCACAAGAGCCTTTAAACTGAATATTTTTGTTTCTTGATGGTTTCTACGTTGGCGAGAATGGACAAATCGCTGAAGAAGAGTGATCTGTGTCGTGTTAGCTTGTCATTCTCGGCTTCTATCTATCGTTTTCTACTTTCTGTTTCTTGAACGCCTTTTATCCGTAAACTAGATCCAACTTTGAATTTACAGTTTTGTTGGATTAGACAATTTTATTTTAACAGTGTGGTAATCTTTCTGCCCATGGTTCTCCTATTGTTACATTTTGATTCTTTTGAACTATGTGATTTAGTTAAATTTGTCTCGTTACAAAAAAAAAAAGAATGTTTTTTGAATGGGAGCAGTGTTAGACAAATTGATAGAACTCACTCTCTCAAATAGAAGGTTCTGAGTTCAGATCTCACTGGGGTAAAGAGTGAAGTCTTTTAATCCTCTAAGTAAAAGGAAAAAAATTCATTCGAATCATGTACAGGAAACAAGAATGAGTGCATAGGTGTGTAAGATAATAAATATACTTTTTCAACCTTTCATTGTTTCCCCATACTCTGGAATTTATAGAACTTGTGTTTCCAAATCTTATTGTGGCTTATTATAAGTAAGGTCTGCTAATTCTTGAACAAAAATGCTGCTGAACTCAAAATTGGAGATACATTTTATAAGGCATAGTGCCTGATGAACTGTGAAGTTGCTTTAATTCTTGAACACAAATATGAGTAGCTTCAGGCTATGGCTGATGATTCAGCGAACCAAATTTCTCAAGTATTTGAAAAGCCTCTGCAGTATGTGAAGCGCTTTAGCCGCTACAAGAATCCGTACTCAGTGAGACAAGCTCAAGAAATTCTTAGCAGAAACCGGTTGGCCGAGTTTGAGCTCTGTGTGCTTATTAGGGAATCATTGCCCTGGGACTGCTCATGAAGCTGTAGCCACGGTCCCGCCTATCAAGAGTAGAGGGCTCAATCTTGATGACGGCACAATCAAGAAGATGCTTCAGGATCTTAATATGCTTAAGAAGTTTGAGTAGGCTTTTTTTCAATTTATTTTTTTACTTGTCCAGGATATTTAGAAAAGTTGTTTGTTCCAAAAAAAAAAAGTATGCTAATTCAGTAATATCCAAATAACTTTTTGTTAGTAGGAAGCCCGATGATACAATCTGCGGTTGTTTGGGTAGAAGAAAAAAGAATGAATATGCATTAGAGCCAGGACAGTAATTGCTTGCTAAGAAAAACTGCAACATAAGACATCAAATTACTGGAAAAGTTTGATACCTAAGATCATATATATTTGGACTAGACTGGACAATTGTTTCGAATCAGAGCTCAAATCTCACAATAAGCATTTCAGATATCTTTGGTCAAGTCTACTTAGATTCGGAAGAGTCTTTTGATGTTTCATCCGACCAATTCTCAGCAGCCCTAATTGAATTATCGGTCTTCGTCTCATTCTGTCTTTTTAGTAAACTGATCGACATCTTCATTTTGTTTTGTACTTTTTCTTAACAGAGTGAATTAATCTATCTAAAATGTTAACTATATATCATTAATGTGGAACTTATAGTTCTCAAGGGTATCTTGATTGAACAATTTTGCTTTCCGCAAAAAAGCAAAAGGGGATCATTTCAAGAACATTACGATTTACGAGTACTTGTAACGCACTTACCCTAATTCTTTAGAAAAGAATAAAGTGGTAATTGGTATCAGAAAGAAGTAAATAGGTGCAACTATATGTAAAAATATGAAGAAAATAATCAATTCCAAACCAATCTGCTGCAAATTAAGCTCCCTACAAAATTTTGACAATATTATAATTTAACAAATTAGCATAATGTTTTTTTAAAATAAAGGACTCATTTAATCAGATAAAGTCAAACCAAAAGTACAATGGGACAGCCCCCCATTTATAAGCCGCAAACAGATCCGATCAAAGCACAGTAGCTTACCATTCTCAAAAGAGAATTACAATGAGCCCTATACTAGCAATAAAGAGGATAAAAGATCATAGTCTCAACAAAATAGCATAAAGTAACCATGGTCTTATACCTCTAATCGATTGCTGATATTCATCTTAAACTAGCAATCATTCTATGAAAAGAACTGTTAAAAGCAACTCAAGTTAACATGATAAAAACCTGACCGATTACACAATCACAAAACCAAATCATCGAGATCAGGCAATGGAAACCTCAAAATCGCACCGATTCCAGTCAAATCCTCAAGCCTCTTGCACGAAATCACGACCGCATTCCCCTTATTTCTCTTGACCGATTCAACCAGACCCGTATACTTTTTCCTCAAATCCACCTCTCTACTCCTAAACAACTCATCGGTGATCAACAAAGTCTCTATTGCTCTCAAAGCTAGTGCATTCTCAACACTCTTTAACCCGTAACAAGCCCTATCTGAATCACTCAACAAAATCTCATTAAACTCTTCCATTGCTTTCGTTCCCACCTCATCATTGTTCACAAACTTCATCACTTTCTCTTCGCTCAAAACCTCTCTCAAACTCGACTCATCTCCTGTCTTGGTATTCACCAGAACCAAGTTTTTCAATTTTCTATTACGAGAACCTAAAAAGCTTCGAAAATCAGCCTTGACTGCATTAGGGCCCGCAATCGCCACACAAAGCACTGTCCCCAAGTCAACATGTTTTGTAAACGCAACCAAAACACTCTCGAAAAAAACTTCTTGGCCCGATTTAGGTTTCCTATCGATTTTAGCATACCTTTTTGTGCCGAGCTTCCCAGATAAAAACACATAGGCAGACTTATCGTCGATCAAAACAACGCCTAGTTCATAACTTTTAGCATTCAAGCGACACTCTTGAAGTTTTTTCTTCGAAACCACGTCCCAATCCTCCTTCACGAGGATAAACTCCTTGTTGATCTCGAGTTCTAGCGTGTGGAACGAACCTAACCCTATAAACTCATTGATATTCACGGTTTTTCCGCTTATACGCAACGTTGTCCCAGAGTAATCTAACGACGAAACTTTAAGTTCAAGGGAAAACTTGACTCTGGACGGGTTTTTGGCCTTACCTGAGGTGAGTTGAACTTTCCGGGAGGTGATGGTGGTGACGAGATCGTCAGCGGTGATGAGGTTTGAGGCGTGCCAAAGATCGTCAGGGTTTTCTGGTATGAGTTTTATGGTACCCAAGGAACCTGGAGATTTTTCTTGAAAGACCTTCATCTTGAAGAATGTATATATATTCTTTCTCTATAACTCGCATAATACTTATTTTGATTTTGATGGAAAATAATTGTTTTAGGGTTAGGTGAGTATATATATAGGAGGTGCATATTCCTGGTTAAAATCGAATTAGGACTCTACGGTTGATACGCTCTTTCCTTTCTGTACACGGAAAAGGATTGTTTAATAAGAAATAACATTTTCTAAATATACAAATTATTTTGGAATATTATGTTTCAGTATCAAGATATCAGTAATATTTGCACACGGGTTACGATACGTAGTGACATAAATATAATCCTGACGAATAAACTTAATATTTTTTTTAAAATTTAAATATCGAATGATTAAATATAATTAATTTACAATCGTATAAAAAGAGAAACATAATGTTTTACTCTTATAAAAAATACACAACGATTTTGTTTGAAATATAAATATATGTGTAAAATAACATTTTTAAAGTTATTTATGTATTTGAATTGAGTGATGACATTTAAAAGTAATTACAATATTAGAGTGAGGGTATTTTTTGAAAATTTGATCAAAATTTAAAAATCTCAAAATGTTTGGATTGACTTATATTAATAGTATGATGTTTCCTCTAATAGTTGTATATTCTTTGGCAATTTTTCCTAGTTTCTACGGGGCACGATATATGTGGATTTTATGAGTCCAAATATTCTAGCTATTATTTTCTATCTCTTTTTATGCCCTCCTAGTTATTTTCATTAAAAATTTAAATTTTCACAACTTGTTGTAAGTTTATAAACTTTTATATTATATTGTATTTAAATTTTAAAACATTTGCACATAATATTGTTTTAGATAATTTTTTTAATGTTTAATTTACACTAATTTATACATTTATTCCAAAATAAATTGCGTATGTATTTTCTTTTAAAAATAATTATTAAAATGTATTGATACATGTATTGTATAAATTTTTTTCAAGTTTTTAGAACAAATTCTTGGATAAAATAAGAAAGGGATACGGAAAAAACTAAAGAATAAGGATAAAAGATTTGTACCCCGGTTTTATGCGTTACAAATTAGTAAAAAAACAATTTGGGAAAATTTGCACAGTTTATTAAGATTGGTTCTCTATGTTGATGTGCACGGCAATACTCATATACATAACATATACATAAGTATAATAATAGTTATAAAATGTAACAATGTGTAGCGACTATCAATAATAATTATTAAAAGATTCCTAAATATGTAAATGTATATTTAGAACTAAAGTTAGAGCATGCACAATAGTTGTATTAATTTTAACAATATTAACTTTAACATTGCATGTTAAATGACACATGTGTAACTTAAATTTAGCATTCATATTAGTGTATTAACTTAACAAAATTATGTAATTTTAATTAAAATTAATTATTAATTGAAATCTTATTAATTAGTCATTTTGTAAATTATACTAAAATAGTAATAGTTGAAATAGAGTTCACGTTCAAATTAATCATATTTTGCCACATCATTAATTAACAACATTACAAATATTGTTATCTTTAACAATTTTTTTAACATCTATAAAATAACACATTATTTAACCTCACTAATGGAGACAAAAAATTATATTTTTAGCTAACTATTTTAGTTAACAATAGAGATAACTAAATCAAAACCAATTATTTTGCACGGGCCTCTCAAATTAGTTTTTTCCTACAAAATTTAGCGTCGGTGATGAATGGGTAACTTTTTGCATAATTTATTGTTTGGAAAAGTAATTAATTTGCAATAGATTCTGTAGATGAAAATGGCAAACATAACATTTTAGTAAAGTTGAAAAATAAATATCTAGAAATAGTATGGATCCGCAAAGTATAAATGCTATGTTTGGATCGGCAAACAAAACATACTACTTTTAAAATTAAAATAACAAAAACATACGCTCAAAAGTTTTATTATAAAAAACACACCATATTAATACTAATGTAGCAGAATAATTTTTTTATATCTATATTCTCAAACTATTTTTCTCTCTCTCTGTTCCTGTAACACTCTCTCCCTCCCCCTCCCCTTCTCTATCATCTAATATTACTCTATGTCCTCCAGTCTTTATATATCTCCGTCTCATTTCTATACTGTATAAAATTCATCGTCGTTCTCCGTCACGTCATTGATGAAATCAACCTCTGTCTCTTATTTTTCCGGTGTGGCACCGTCGTCGTCGGTGTCGTCCTGTCCTCCTATGATTTGAATCGGAGTGTGTGAATATGTATTTATGTATGTATATGTGAATTGGAAAATTTTGGTATTGAATTTGGGAATTGAAAGTGTGAATTGAGTTAAATTGGGTTTAATAGCATTTGTACCCAATAAGAGTAGTATATATAGTTTAATATTCTATTCATTTGTTTGTTGTCTTTAAACTTCATATCCCGATTTTTAAGTTCATACCCCAATTTTTAAAATTCATATCTCAATTTTTAAAGTCATATCCCAATTTTTAAAGTCATACCCTAATTTTTAAAATTATATCCCATTTTTTTCGAGTTCATACCATTTTTTCCGATTTAATATCCTATTTTTCTTTTCGGTTTCGAACAAATATTTTTTTTTAACCAAATTTTTCCCGATTTCATGCCTTCATTTTTTGAGATTTCATACCCTTTTTTTTTTTGAATTCATACCTTTTTTTCAATTTCATATACTCTTTTTTTTATTAAAGGTATGTTTTTGATAATATAACTTTAAATAGTATGTTTTTGTTAATACAATAGTGATAAGATATGTTTTTGTTTTTTTGAAAATTAAGCTTATATTAACCAAACCAACCAAAACAACGAAAAAACTCAGCTACTCACAAGCTGAGTAATCAGAGGGCTCCAAATGGAGGAGAAATTAGTTCGAATAAGTTACGACATTAGTTGTAAACTAACAAAAAATTAAGAAACATAGTCATTTGACAAATATGTCCACCGCAGCAATAACTACTTAAACACTTAAGTGAGCTATAATAGCCACAACCTTTCTTAATGAGAGATATCCAAACACTACCAGCAACTAAAAATATTCTTTTTGAATCAAAATAAGCCAAAGGAGAGTTGGCAACTTCATCTTCACTGCTCGTAACCCAGCCTTTGTTATTGCATTCTTCATTTTTTTGAGAAGTACAACACTTTTTTATAAGCCAATTTCTTCTAGCAAAATTCAAGGAAATAGTGCTTAGGAAAATTTAAAGAGATTCTGCAAGTACATCAGATCATAGAAATAAAATTAGGCAAATCATTAGCGCCTAGTATAATAATATACGGTTTGCAACCGATGCAAAACCTACTGGTCCGCAGACCATCAAACAACAATATTCCAAGCTTTGATAATAACTTTATTTCTTCTGTTCTTGGGCATATTTTTAATTAATTCGAGCTTAGTTTTGATTAGGAAATCCAAGTGAGCTATGATGCTACTAGGTTCAGAACACTTATCTTTATGATTTCTGGCATTTCTTTCACTCCAAATGAGATAAATACTAATTGAAAAAATGAGTTTTCCTACGGTAGCAGATAAGGATTTCCCTTTAAAAGTAGTAATAGCCCAAGCGATCCACTCTTTCCACTTCCGGCAATTATAAATAAATCCACCTTTAAGAAGAGCATTTCTAATGATTCTAGAGGAAAAGCTGCAATTAAAAAAAGATGATCCAAGTTTTCAAGAGATATATTGCAAAGGAGACAAATAGAATTAGTATTAACATTCCATTTAGCAATTCTGTTAGCAGTAGGTAATCTTTCCTTAATAGCTTGCCATAGAATGAGGCTACATTTAGGAATATTATTATTAAACCACACTAAATTGCTCCATTTTATCTTGTTTTTTTTTTAACTCTAATGGCCTCCCACATACATTTGACAGAGTACTGTCGCTCGGGGGTCCATTTCAGTGTGTCCTCACCTAGATGGATAGAGGGATGATGGGTGCTTTTAATGATTAACAGTTCATTAGACCTAGTATGAGGCCAATTCCACACATTATGAGAGATTATGGCAGCTTACCATTTGGGCCAATACCAGCTGCAAGATATGTTTTTGTTAATTGCCCCTTAATATAAATATATATAAATGATTATATTTAATTCACTATTTGTAACAATGTATAATGTAATTAAGCTACATCAATTTATTTCTATAATACTAGTGTAATTAAAGAAATTATAAAAACTAAACTGTATCACATTTAATGCTCTTAAGGTGTGGTAGCTTTTCCGATTTACGGTAACAATTATTCAAACACCTAGGCTTTGTTTGTTTGGAAAGAAAATAGAGGCTCAAAATCTATTTTTCAGAATTGAAGAAAAATTAAGAAAAATATTTTCTTTTAAAATTATCAAGAAATTATTTCCAGATCCATAACGTGACCATAACAAACGGTAACTTATGGTGAAAAATGATAAACAAAGTTAAATTTAACTAATAATAACGTAAAATGATTTACAAATTAAATTTTAAAAGTAATGCATAAGTTAAGAAAAAAGTAACTTAAAAGTAAAAAAGTAAATTACACTTAACGATTATAACTTAAAAAAAACTTATAAATAAAAACATAGTAAAAATAAGTAAAAAAATGACTTTTTTCCTAGTAAAAAGTTAGCTTATTTTAAGTAAATTTCAAATCAAAAACAATAACTTACATAAAAAATATTAACTTATATATTTTATTTCAGAAACAAAGTAGCGCTTAAATTGTTATAAAACATTAGCTCATAATAAATAAAAGTAACTTAATGCATATTAGTTCTAATAAGTTGAAAAGTAACTTGTATGTTTAAAGTTTTTATATGTTGATTCTGTTACTATTATGAGATTTTATACTTGTGTTTGTTGGAGAAATTATAAATTATAAATTATAATTCAGATTTTTCATAAAAAAATTTACTACAACCAAACCAAGAAAATCATCGAAAATACCTTATTTTCCAAGAAAATATTTTTTTCTCGAAAATTATTTTCCGGGGAAACAATTTTATGTTGAAAAATCTTTTGAATTAGGTTAATTCTATCAAATTCAACACTTATCTGTCAAATTTTGGGAAGCAGGGCCCTGGGTGACTCAGAGTCCAAAATTGTATTTAAAAAGCTTAATTTTATTTTAATTGTCTTTGATTTTTAAAGTCAAAATTATGTAAAACTTACAAATATGAAAATAAATAACAAGCAACACTTTGTATCTATATATTATTATATTTACATATACATATTTATAATATGTATGTATACTACATATATAATATTCAAAATTTTCAAATAATAGTTATAACTTGATTTCATTGAATTATGTAAGTTTTACATAATTTTGACTTTAAAAATCAAAGACAATTAAAATAAAATTGAGCGTTTTAAAGAAAATTTTAGACTCTAAGTCAGGCACCCTGCTTCCCAAATTTTGAAAGGTAAATATACTGCCAAGTTTAAAGTACAAATACAACATATGTACGATCAAATCCATGTCCAATTCAAAACACACACACATATATATATATATAACATAAGACATATATACACATCAAATATATAGGAAAATTGATCATTTAGTACATATATCGAGACTTAATTATAAAAAAAAGTTCAAATCTTTTTTAAGATTCGGTAGAGATGCTCAATGGTTCTGTTTATTTTTTACTCTCTGTATTTTGAATTTTGATCTTCATGCTAAATTGATATGTACCAATTCTTTAAAAAAACACAAATTGAGGTTTTTGATGATCAAGTGAGAAAGCATGTTTTAAACATTAACTTTTCAGAATATATACATACACATTACATATCGATAAATTGCATAAAGTATAAATATACTGTCAAAATCGAAATTGATACTGGAATCTGGTGTTTGAGTAACAGACTAATACTTTCAAATTGAATTTGGTGTTTTCTTATTTTACTTCAAAAAATCAATAACTTCTTTAACTAATTACTCTTCACTTTTACTTACTAAAAAAAGTATCATATGGTTACAAAATATCTCTTGATTGCAAATGATCAGATTGACGCAAATCTGGTAAGAAAATTTAGGATTGTGAGTAGATTGGAGCGCCTAGTACAAATTGTGTTGCTAAACTGTTGATAAAATTTAACCACAAACATTTTACAAACATAACTCAAAAAGTTTTATGATGCTAAATGAACTTTTTGTTCTAGTACTATGGTACTATGATTCATATAAGTTATTGACAAATCAAATTTGTTTGTTGGCCTGCTTCCAACTTAATTAAACAGTCAATTATCACACCAATGAGATGATAAACCTTCCACAAACCTTCCACATTACTTTGCTTCCCACACTTAAATAATGATCTAAAGACGCAATGATATTATATATTCTTAGAGTTGAGACGTAGCTTTCCTAAAAACTTAAAACACACAAAATATGGATCAAGATTATAAACTTAAAGGGAGGGTTTGTGTGACCGGTGCATCAGGTTTTCTTGCTTCTTGCTTGATCAAAAAGCTCCTTTTGTCCGGATATCATGTTACCGGAACAGTGAGAGACCCTGGTACTCCCTTTTATTCGTAATCATTACTCATTAGTTTTAATTTTTAAGAGAACATTAAGACAAATGTAAGAGTATCAAGTCTGGGCAAGAATCGATCTGTGCTTCTATATTTTAATAACTTCAAAATTTTAATCAACATAAATTAAATTATCCCGTAGACCACATCTGTTGATAGCGCATATGCAAAAAAAAAGGGCGTATAAATCAGAAAGCGGTTATACAAGAGTCATATGCTACAAATCATTCAATTTTAGGATATATTGACGAATTTCTCTTTCAATATAGGGAATCGGGAGAAATTGGCACATCTATGGAAGCTAGATGGAGCACAAGAGAGGCTTCGGCTTGTTAAAGCTGAGCTCTCAGATGAGGGTAGTTTCGATGATCCAATTATGGGATGTGAGGGTGTGTTTCATACTGCTTCCCCAGTATTGGACCGACCCTCATACGATGCAACGGTAACCTTATTTAAATCACCATCATAACTTTGTTTTAAGTTTTTAAGAAAGTGCAGATGATATCATATAGTACCTTCAAGAGAAGAATTAGGTGGAGACTAAAGTAGGCAACAATTCCCAACATATTGAAAAAGTTTGATTTTTTAACATGTAGTTAAACCAAAGTTTATGCAGTATTTCTCCTTTTACCCCCTCAAATGATAAAGAAAAATGCCTAATAAATGAAGAACAACGTATACAGATTCTGCTTCCATCACTATAGAAACTTTTATTCACAACATTATCGAATTCATCAACTTTCCTACATTCTTATGTTTACACATAAACTTGTGTAGACTGAAATATTAAAACCTGCAATTGACGGAACCTTGAACGTTTTACGTTCATGTAAGAAGAATCCTTCATTGAAGCGTGTAGTTTTCACTTCATCTTCTTCAACGGTTAGGGCTAGGGTCGATTTTGACTCTAAAGTACCTTTGGATGAGTCCTCTTGGAGTTCAGAAGAACTTTGTCAACAATTACAGGTTAAATAATTAAAGTTCCTTTCAAGTTCATAAGCTGCCTATAGGAATTGTCTAGATTAGCAAATCTAACATGGCATTATCTCCTTGTAATTTGTATGCTATTCAAGATGCATTTGTGCCTTGTAAATTGTTCAATTTGTTAGTCATTATCTTTAGATAACACACAAATATAGTGTAAACTTTACCATAGTTATTATAGGTAAGCATCGACCATGTAATTGTGATATTTATAAACACTTTGTTTGTTCCAAATGACATGTTTGCATCGGACTAAGCCATATTGTCAAAAGATAAACGGATACAAAAGCTAGAATAAATTGATGAAAATTAATTAGCTATACCACTGACAAAGCTTTTCTTTCGTCTCGAAAGATTTGGTATGCTTTGTCCAAAACCCTAGCAGAGAAAGCCGCATGGGAGTTTTGCAAGGAGAACATTATTGATTTAGTAACAGTTTTGCCCTCCTTTGTGGTTGGACCAAGTTTATCGCCCAGTTTGTGTACAACTGCATCTGATATTCTCGGGTTGCTACAAGGTAAAACTCTACATATACCAATATCTTTTCATATTATCTCCCAAACTATCTTTTAGATTTTTTAGTATGAAAAAAAAAAAAACATTGTCGCGTAAACTAAGCCAAACTTATGAAAAATGCCATAACTTTTTTAGAATTAGAATACAAAGGAGATTGATTTTTCAGAGCTAGTTCTGAAGAACTATCATTGCAAATAAAACTAAAGGACCAAATGATATATGTAGTCGGGATAATTAGCGTAATTAACCTTTATTTTTTGCTGTTTTATGTCTAACTTAAACTCCGATATTCCATAATAAGGTCGATATGACCATTTCGTTATTAATAAAAAAAAAAGTGGATAGATATTCCACCATTTATATATAAAAAACTGCCATAACAATTATTACAAAATTTCAAATTTTTTACTGGCAAATATAAAGGCAAGACGGAGAAATTCCAATGGCATGGAAGAATGGGGTATGTGCATATTGATGATGTTGCGCTTTGCCACATACTTGTTTATGAGCATCAAAGTGCACAAGGAAGATACCTTTGTAGCTCAATTGTGCTCCACAACAATGACTTAGTCGTGTGGCTATCTACTCGTTACCCACAATTTCCCATCCCCAAAAGGTATACTTACTTATCAAGACCAAAGTGTTTGATTATAAATTTTGTAATCTATTGAAAACATATTTTGTAAGTGAGCTACATAATGTTACTATTGAAAGTCTGAAATTCCGACTTCGCTGTTCTGGTTGCTGTTACGCTGTTCAGTTAGAACTGTGGTTATAACTGCAGTTGCAACTACGGTTCGAACCGAACTTTAAAGATGGATATAACTCAGAATAAAAACGTACTTGAAAGTAAATTCACACCTACGTTTTTAAACAGAGTTCACCCAGAACTTTGGGCTACGTCTCTGAGTCACTCACCCATATTTATGATACTATTTCAAGCTTACAATATAGGACTCGAGACTTATGAAAACTCACAGACTCTCTCTTGATTTTCTGTCTATCACTATATTACTATTACTAAATAGCTATCACTTATAAACAATAACATTCCGTCATTTTTACTCTCGTATTTTTTAGCCCACGTGTATTCTCTCTAAGATAAGTTCTTTATAAGTTTAGAACACGTACTTTACATAAATAACTAACACTTTATTTATAAGGGAACAACTATCTTCGGTCTTCAATTATCTTCAATAATCTCGCTGCCCATTGAATGAAGATTTGATAGCCATATTTACAAGATAATTTGAGATAAGTCTTGTTAGGATCTCACGCCTATTTTGACTCCAAATCTTCTTAGGAAATTCGGCTAACTTAGCTTGTAACAAGGAGTTTTAGTTGGCTTTCTTTACTCCTTCCAATCTTCAAAATATATTGTCTATAATTCACATAATTTCAGCACAAACAAATCTAATCAAATCTGTTAGTAAAAGACAGTGTATATCTTGAAATAATAGATAATATATTTATTCAAAAATATTCACACGAGACAATCTTTTTGATAGATTTATATATGGAACAATATATCTCCTAAAATGATTCAAACTTATACTCAGCAAATCAATAACCAATCATTCGTATAATATAAAATAAGAAAATATTTTATTTATCAAACTTTAAGAAATAGAACAAATCTTTTCATAAGATAATATCTTCTTAAAATTAAATCTCTCATAATTTGGAAAGATAATTACCTTTCTTTAACACACACTATTTTGGTATAATCCAATACGACAACAAATTAAGTAACTTTAACAACTCAATTTAAGTTCTAACAATCTCCCCCCTTGCCATTGGATTTGACAAATAGTTGGAGTTTAATAGTTTACTCCCCCTGCACATTAGTATTGCAAAATTCATATATGAAATATAAGAATTAATATAGTAAATATAAACTCGCATAAATAAGAATTAAGATAGTAAATATAAACTCGCATAATCTTCTCCCCTTATTTGTCACACCGATGACAAAAAAGAGTTACTGTCGTTTTAGCAAAATATGAATCTTTTAAAATTTTATCAATCATATTAATAGACATAGAATTATACCAAATAAACCAATGAAACATTCCAATTTTAAACAATGCTGATCAAAATTTTTGGTTTTCATAAAGCTGAAGAAATATAGCAGATTTAAACATGTGTCAATTTAAAGTAGCAGAGAATATATATATAGATTGCCAAAAAACAGAAAATAATAATTTATTTTTACAAATATGCTTATTGTGAGGATCTACAGAGTAATTTTATGCACCGAGACACTTAACATTGAGAAAAAAACTTACCGTTACTCTACACAAATACTTTTTAATAAACCAAAAAGGTAAGATCAATAAGTTTTAAGGGAGCTTGGAAACAATATTACTCATAGAGTATAATCAATAGCGTGTGTTATGGACTCCCGTTAAAAATAGGTGAGTATACTAATAATATCACAATGATAGCTGATCCATAAAAGGTCTATCCCAAAATATTGGCTAGGACATTGAGTGAACACCACTTACGCACTTAGACCAGGTCTGATAAAAAGACTTAGGTTACAACTATAGTTGCAACCATACTTATAACCATTTTACTTTTTGTGTATTAGCACTTAGTGCATTCGAAAGAGTTTCAGATTCAATTTTTCTTTTGCACTTAGTTCACATCTTTTATGGTAATTAACCAGCGGGTTTTTCAAGATAAAAATATTTTTAAACTCAATAAAAATTACTCTTGATCCCATAAATACTACTCATGTTCCTCACAAATCTGCATAAAATGCAAATATAATCAATTAAATTCATAAGGACATACCCCAATGTCACTTCTCAAACATGTTTTAGAATCAAACTCTTCTCTTCAACTAATTCTCTAATAAAATGATGTCTTAGATCAATGTGCTTAGTTCTGGAATGTTGAACATGATTATAAGCTAAATCTATAGCGCTCTTATTATCACAAAAAAGAGTTAGAATTTCTTGTTTTATATTATAATCGCAAAGCATTTGTCTCATCCATAAAAGTTGGTTACATCCACTTCCTGCAGCGATATATTTTGCTTCAGCAGTTGATAAAGAAATACAGTTTTGTTTTTTACTAAACCAATAAACCAGATTATTACCAAAGTAAAAACACCCTCGGGTGTACTTTTTCTATCATCAATATTTTCAGCCCAATCAGCGTCACAATATCCCACTAGAAACTTATTGGTGTCTTTATTATACCACAAACCCAAATTAATTGTCCCTTTGACATATTTAATAATTCTTTTAACAGCTAACAAGTGAGTTTCAAGAGGATTAGCCTGAAATCTAGCACAAATTCCAACGCTTAAGCGTATATCAGGCCTATAACAGTCAAATAAAGTAAGCTACCAATCATAGATCTATATAATGTCGAGCACACGGATTTGCTTTTATCATTTTTGCTTAATTTCAAAGTAGTACTCATTGACGTTCTCTTTTCCTTAGCATCAAACAAACCAAACTTCTTAACCAGATTCTCAGCATACTTACTTTGACAAAAAAAAAATACCACTTTCATTCTGTTTAACTTAAAGTCCTAAAAAGTAAGTTAATTCTTCTCCACCACTCATTTCAAACTCATTTTTCATATCAGTTATAAACTCAGTAATTTTAAGTTCAGAGATACATCCAAACACAATATCATCGACATAAATCTGAGCTATAATTATATATCTTTTAGAGTTTTCTTAGTAAATAAAGTTTTGTCAACTCCCCCTCTATAAAATCCTTTCTTAATAAGGAATTTAGTTAATCTTTCATACCAAGCTCTAGGAGCTTGTTTCAATTCATACAAGGCCTTTTTCAAAAAATAAACATGTTAAGGAAAATTTGGATCTTCAAATCCCTTAGCTTGACAAACATAAACTTCTTCATTAATCACACCATACAGAAAAGCACTCTTAATGTCAAGTTGAAATAATTTAAAATCATACAGACATGCAAGTGAGAGTAGCATTCTAATAGATTCAATTCTAGCTACAGGAGCAAAAGTTTCATTAAAGTCAATTTCCTCAATTTGTGTATAACCCTGAGCTACCAACCTAGCTTAATTTCTCACAATTATTCCATCTTCATTGCTTTTGTTTTTAAAAACTCACTTTGTTTCTATAATATTTTTATTAGTAGGCCTAGGCACCAACGTCCAAACATCATTTTGTTCAAATTGTGAAAGTTCTTCTTGCATAGATAAGATTCATTCACTATTATTTAAAGCTTCTTTAATGTTTTTGGGTTCAATTTGAGAGATGTAACAAGCAAAATTTCAATCTTCAAAATATCTTGTCTATAATTCACATAATTTCAGCACAAACAAATCTAATCAAATCTGTTAGTAAAAGACAGTGTATATCTTGAAATAATAGATAATATATTTATTCAAAAATATTCACACGAGACAATCTTTTTGATAGATTTATATATGGAACAATATATCTCCTAACATGATTCAAACTTATACTCAGCAAATCAATAACTAAAGATAAAATAAGAAAAAATTTTATTTAGCAAACTTTAAGTAATAGAACAAATTTTTTCATAAGATAATATCTTCTTAAAATTAAATCTCTCATATTTTGGAAAGATAATTAGCTTTTTTTAACACACAAGTATTTTGATATAATGCAATACGATAACAAATTAAGTTAATTTAACAAGTCAATTTAAGTTCTAAGAAAGTCTATTTCATATTTAACACAGAGATGAAATTTTCAATGTTTTGTATAGTTTCACGTGTTCTTGTTAAAGTTATATTGCTAAACATAAAAATGGTTTGGAAAAAAAGCTATGTCACGGTTGTAATAAAATTATTTGTTTATTATTTTAGGTTTGAAGAACTTGGCAGGCCATACTATGAGTTTGACACCTCAAAATTGAGAAGCTTAGGGTTCAAATTCAAGCCTAAAGAAGAGATGTTTGATGATTGTATCGCTTCTTTAATCGCACAAGGCCATTTGTGTTCACCTTAGCTAGTTTTATCTTCCCCTTTTGTTGGATTTGAATCTATAATCTTATTTATGTTTGGCACCTTTTAGTTGTCAGTTTTATTGACACTTTTTAATGTTGAAATAGCAAGTCATAAAAGATAAACAAACTTTTCTTCCCCATAGGGGAAAAAAATTAAACATGCATTCTTGATGTGAGTTCACTTGATTAATCTCTACACTTTAGTCCTAGGGTTTTCTATTCTAAAAAAAAAACTATATTAGGATAGTAACATTTCAGCAACAGTAATGGTATATTAGTACTCGGTAAAATTTAGCAAAAATATAGCAACATAAGTTATTGCTAAATATTACTAATTTTTGTTTTACTGTAGCTGAATTTTTAGCAACAATCGTATACTTACTAACACTCATCTGATTTTTTTTATAGTAATGTTATATTTTTCTTCTCTTTGTTCATTATGAAAGAATGTTAAACATGCATTGATCTTTATGTGGCTTAAAACTTAACTTTAAGCATTGTTACACTGCCAAGGGTCAAACCATGTTTTTGCTAGAGGATGAAATGGAATGCTATATAAAGATAAGCTTAACTTCTACAAGATAATTGGATCCATAATTTTGGAAATCATATATTTTATCACAAACAAGTATGGTGTGAGTTGTATAAGAACACCGTTTTTTTTTTTATCCATGATTTTGGAAATCAGAAATTTTAGATTTAATAATTGTGAGCAAAAAAAACAAAAACCCCATTATTGGATTGGAGAATTATGACCAACGGATTTGGCATTACGAATAAAATGGCTAAAATAATGTATACTCGGACTTTTTGCTCGAGAGCTAACATACATGAGCGAATAATGGCCCGAGCTCATCGTTATTGTTGGAGAAAACGTGTTGGAAAAATGTTTAAAAGGAAAAAACGGGACATAAATTTCTTAAATTTTTTAGTTTAAGCAATTTAGTCCATTAATGCACACTCCACCACCACTCTCACATAATAAAACATTTGGAAAAAAAAAGTCAATATGATTGTGTGAAATGGTATTAGATTTTTTTTTCTTTGCAAATTAAAATGAGTGCGTTCTTACAGATACAAAGTGGCCCTATTCTTCCTAAAAGCCACACTAGAGAGATTCTTAGAGATACTAGTGTTGGAAAAACCATGTAAAACATGGTTTTTTCTGAATGGTCACATGAGCATGTTTGAGTCAAGATTTCAAGTGACAGTCGTTATTTTTTGACAACATACTCAAGACGATTGAGTAGATGATATGGCAGGGTCCGTAACGGTATGTCGTATGACCTTTCGGAGAATGAGAGTGAATGAAAATTAGCGTCAAACATTGGGGTTGAGAAAGAGAAAATATTTTAATGCTGGAAAATGAGTTTAATGAAGATAACTCATTGGAAATTGTTCCACATTGAAAAATAAAGTCATTTTTACAATATATATACAAAGCTATCTCATGTGGGTATTAAGTTGTGTGTCCACATACATATGTGTATATTAAGCGTGTACCACACACGCGCGGTTGCTCGGGACTCGGGATTTTTCCCGGATCCCAAGACTGAAAAAAGAGTTTTATATAAATAAAAGGAGTGGTTCTTAAAGTTTTCAGCAAATTGTAACTGATGCAATAAATGAGGATTATTACAGAGTTAATACTGCATTTCATATACCATCTCTCTAAAATCCAGCATTACATTTTAGTCAAAGAGCCACCCACCAACAGCTCGACTTTGACTCGTCGTTAGTTTTTGACGAGTCATCCGAGACGTTGGGATCGAAGCGCCAAACATAACTAGAAACCTTAAAGGTGGTTAGGCGAATATTGGTTAAGTGCATTCTGTTAAACAATAGCCTCGTCTTTTCATGTCTGTCCTTCTAATTTTAATTTTTTAATTTCATTCATGTATTTTTCTTTTCTATAATTTCATTCCATTACCTTTCTTTTATGTAATTTCAATTCTGTAATTTCTTTTCTGTAATTTACATTTTAGTTCTGTAATTTTATTTATTTACATAAACAGTCCAGGAGTTTAGTAATCATATTATTCTGTCTAGCAGTTTCTTTTAATTAACAAACAGTTCAGCAGTTTAGTTTTATACTATTCTGTCTGACAGTTTCGTTTAATTACAAATCAGTCCTGCAGTTTAATAAGTTATATTAATCTGTCTGGAATTTTAATTAATTGCATTTAATTTCTGCAAGTGTCAGAATTTGTAATAGAGTCACATTACATTATAGAAATAAAATTATTTATTCTTTTTAATCATTACACTTTTAATTCTATGAAAAAATTAATTTAGGTAAAACGATTTTCTCTTGCCGTATTTATTATATCCGGAAGGAGAGAGACGATGGAATTCATGGTAAAAGTCATTCTGAGATTGGTATGTACCATTTTGTACCAAATTGACTTTATTATTATAGTTAAATTAAAGAATCTCAAGAACATTCCTATAAGGAATTCTTTTCTTGATAAACCTTGGAATATTAATGATAATATTTTCAAAAGCGATACGTAGCCCCTGCTCTAGTTTGATTGTTACTCCCTACGTCACACATTATAAGTTTTATATGAAACCATGCGTAGTTTTTACCGACAAATAGCTCATATCCAAATAGTCGATTTTTTTTTTTAAAAAAATTCTATCATATAATTTAACATTTGAACTGTGTATAGAAATTTGAAAATTTTCGTTTCGACAATTTAGTTACATGTTTAAATCCAGTCAAATTTGGACGTGGTTTTACATAAAACTTATAAAGTGGGAGGAAGTATTATGCTAAGATTTTTGTGGAGTAATTTTAGTGCTTATGCAAAAGGAGAGTTAAGTACTTTACCTCACCAAAATGGATATGCACAGTTCAGTTGTTACCGCATCTATACTAGGTGATATGTTTTTCAATTTTTCTAGCTTGTTCAACAAATTATAATTGCTACCAGTCTACCACAGTTTAGGATCTATGCTTGGTTAACTCAAGCATGGAAGAAGATCCACTGCAAAAGAAATGAAATGGTGTGTTACAAAAGGAGAAGAATATATCAGATCTCAACTACCACTACAAAAAAATACTCAAATAGCGACGGAACAAGTGACGGTATTTTTTGTTACGAGCTTATTAGCGACGGTTTTGTGACAGTTTAGCCAATTTGTGACGGCTTTGTGACAGTTTAGTCAGTTTGTAACAGGTTTGCGACAGTTTTTGACTCTCAATAAATCAAACATTATTTTGTAGTGCTACTGGCCGTACTTAGAAGATTCTGATAAAACCATGTCAAGGGAGATAAGAAATGGATTTTCTATGCTGAAAGCCTCCCTCTTTAACAATCATACTAGGATGATGTTTCTAAATGAAATTATCACCTATGAACTGTTTCAACAAGTTAGATTAAATCCTAACTTTGTTTTATTTATTCTTGTATACAACTAAAAGCCCTTGGGATCCTTTGTTACATTCGCTATTTTTTTTCTTTTCCGATGTTGTTATTGCCTTAGCTTGCAGCCTGTTCTACACAAGGCCTCTTTCTACCATTTTCAATATATTCTTACCTTCCAAAAAAAAAAATGAGTGTCTTTTTTGACATCTGGGCAAACAGACATTTCATTCATTTATTAATACACCATAAAAAATTTCTTAAACAATTTCATATATTTTCAGTCATTTTTTAAATATAAGTTCTGATACCAATCAATGGACTCAACCACCCGGATTAACTCTATTATGGTGCTAACCAAAATCGTAGACAACTCAACGCTATTATCTCAAAAAAAACCTTGAACTCGCAAAAGTGTATAGAAATAAATATAGTCAAAATTTAGCATTTATGATGATAATGGCAAGGTACGGAGGCAACCTAACTCATTAACATGAGAGGGATTCCTTCGCGAATAGAAAGTATTTGAGGATACTATTGATATATATTAATAACTCTAATTATTAAAAACAATTAAATTAGGTCTCAAGCCTAATAAAAGTAAAACAACGAAAGCACGTAAATAACGATACATAAAATAAACAGACGCTCGTCGTGACGAGTCAACATGGCCCGACTTGGTCATGGGTCAAACATAGTATCAGAAAATAAAGATATCACTAGGATTTGATAAGAGTAAATTGGCTTGACCAAAGATTTATCTAATACATATATTTGTTCATCGGTGACTACTTTTTGTGTTCTCTATGTAGTTCGCCCTTTTTAATATTCATTTATATTTTATATAATGAATATATAAATTTTATACTCTTTCTACATAATATCTCTATCATATTTTATGTTTTATCATTTTTTAATTTATTTTTCAATTTTTTGCAATAAGTTGTATAGTGCACAGTGCACCCAAATAGGTTGGATGACCCGTCATTCAATAGTTTTTTTTTTTTATTACACTACATTTTTTGGTTCTGCTCTAAAGTTTCAAAAACTGAAAACCCAACTTTGAGTAATTGTTTTTTGTTTTGAAGAACTTATTGTGGCTATTTTAGTAATTAAAAATGACCAAAAAAAAAATTAAGTGAAATTGTGAAACACATACATACCATATGCCCGACGAGTAACGAGGGACCACTAATACCCGATTTTTGTTAAAAGACAAATTATACTAATCAATCAAAGTCTATATTAGCAAACTATATGACCAAATTATTTTCCGGGACAAAAATGTTTAATAACATATACTATTGACTTGTACAATTTTAGTACTCAACATGTAATTTTTCCTAATTTTGATCCACGTATATTTATTTTCATCCGATGAGGGGACCGATGTTAAATAAAATAACGGAATTGCAATCACGTTATATCACCTATTACATAGTGAGTGCAATGAAAAAAAAGTCCTAAATATGAGATACATGGACTACAATTTCATCGATTCACTGCTTCCGATCCTTAATTTGATAAAAATTGATAGATTGAGACTTAAATTAATAAACTTAAAGATTGTGTACTAAAATGTTAAAACATAATAACACATGTCAGGTCCCTAAACAACCTTTTTCCTATTTTTTTAAATATAGTTTTTAAAGCTAAATTGTGACACGAGTACCATAATTAAGCGTCGGTGATTAATGATATGTACTTAATTATGTTATATTTGAGACAACACTTCATCCTATGACCTAACAAAAATATAGTTTTTTAACATATAACTATATACACTACAAAAAAAAATACTCAAATAGCGACGGAATTAGTGACGGTATTTTTTGTTACGAGCTTATTAGCGACGGTTTTTGTGACGGTTTTGTTACAGTTTAGTCAATTTACGACAGATTTGTGACAGCTTTTTAAATTAGCGACAGCTTATTAAATCAAAAATTATTTTATAGTGATAAATCATGTCACATAAAATTATTGATGCGTAGAATGTAAAAAGAGAATTGCTATACATAACCACATAATTTACCATATGCCGGTTTACCAATTTTGTATCAAATCAACATCGATTTTAAAAAAACGCAACAAAAGTTAGTGCTATACACATGGGCAATTTTTTGTGTCGAAAATTTGGTAAATCAGAATCACTTTCTATGTGAAAACAGTAGTAATAAGCAATTACTTTAAGGGCGGCTGGAATATTAAGAAATCTGTCCTTTTAAAATAATTTGATTCCATCAATTAGTTTAATGATTTTGTAATAATGACTTAACTGCTCCTAGTGACACAACATGACCAAAACGTAAAATAAAATAAAAGTATTTCGTAATATATGAATGGGTGTTTGCTCGAAAACGCTTGAACGGATATTAAATTGTTGGAATCCACCAACACAATTTATAACTCAATAATAGATATAAATTAGAAAGAGAAATAATGGAGTGTTCATTTAATAACTGAATTATTAAAACACCCCTACTATAGTGATATTTATAGCATTGTCTAACTATCCTAATTAAATAATTAATAGTAATAACTAAATATTTTGATTGTCTAGTAATCCTAATTAAACTCGAAATATTAATAACTAAATATTTTAAATAAAATAGAAAAATAAATACTACTACATAATATTTTCTAAAATGAAACTCCATTGCTTTTATCGAACATGATACTACTTGATCTTCATTCGTTTCTCATCATTCTCTTTCACTTAAAAACAAATCGTCTCGATTTGTACTTTGTAAGGGAAAAAATTTATCGAATCAATTGTCATCTTTTTGTCGGCGCATTATTTTTCCCCTGTCCCACGGATCTCCAATTAATGTATCACAATCGATATCCAAATACTCATGAACAAAATCTATCAAGTGCTGAATATCAAGCATGAAATGTAGTTGATTCGACTCGAGCGTTACACCTCGAAATCCCTTTAATAATTCTTTCATTAACTCCCTTATTTCGATCCTGCATATTCCGTCTTAATTCTCAAAGTTAAAACTCCATTAAAATCATTGATATTAAAAAAAAAAATCGTTGACAATATTAGAGATAGCCAACAAAATTTTCTCTTCCAATTTAAAAACCTTCGATATACATCCTGTTGAAACTAGCATAATTTTTTTCCCTTTTCACTCAATATAATATGTATCATCTTTTTTTTATAGACAAAAACCACATCAAATTGCCATGATCTACCCAATAATACATTACATGCATTCTTCTCATCAATTTTTAATTACTCGAATTCAATATTGTCGCTCTTCAACTTAAAAAAATTAGCAATAATTTTAAAATCATTAATATCAACGCCTGCTTTAACTTTAAAAAACCTTTGAGAAAAAGTTTGTTTGTTTCTTTTAGCGAGATTGTTTCAGAATCCAAGTGAACTATATCAATCATTTGTGAATCTTGCGTTGAATTATAGTTTTCTAGGATTATGTCGTTTTTAGTTTTGAGATCATCAGTTAAAACAAGTTTAGTCAACTCCAAATCAACAATTGAAATACATGGTTTTGAATAGAGGAAAAAAAATTGATCATTATAAAAAAATTTCTCTTTTTGAAGAGACTTCGGTCCTTCAATGCGAATTCCTATTAATTGCCATTTAAATGTATATGTATGTTGTTTGTCATCATAAACATATTTCATTTATCTTACCATAATTTTCCCTACAAAATATTATAAATATTCATATCAATTATTTCACAACTGATTAAAGACTTATATATTTTTCACATAGCTAAAGAAACCATACATATACGAGTTATCTGAACCGGGAGTGCATCTTGGTCCCACCCGATTTGGTAAGGTGTGGGGTGCGGGCTCGTGTCCAAATTCAAGTAGTTCATAACTTTTAGTGATAGTATAGTATAAGTTGGACAAACATTTTTTGTCTATTACCATCTTGCAAACAGATTCTCCTAATCGACATTGAGTTTGAAACATTTTTTTTCGATACGTGAGTTCTCCGTCAGAGATAGAGCTTTTCATAATCTTCGTTTTGGGACCTCGCGTCTTCTAGCATATCACCGTCACTATCAGATTTGAACAAAGTTCTGTATTTGATCAAGATCGTAGGCTCGCTATGATACCACCTGACGCAACACGGAAACGTAAAATAAAATAAAAGGATATCGTTCGTAACACACGAACGGGTGTTTGCTCAAAAATGCTCGAACGGACGTTAAATCGTTGGAATCCACCAACACAACTTATAACTCAATAAGAGATATAACTTAGAGAGAGAAAAACTCTATTATTTATTTAATAACTGAATTATTGAAACACCACTACTATAGCGGTATTTATAACATTGTCTAATCCAAATTAAACTATGAATAGTAATAAGTAAATATTCTGATTGTTTAGCAATTCTAATTAAACTAAAAATAGTAATAACTAAATATTCTAAATAAAATATAAAAGTAAATTCTACTAAATAATATTCTTTAAAAGAAAACTCCATTGGTTTTCTTGAACTTGTTCTTTATCCGTTTCTCATTACATATGGTGACCACATTAAATGTCACCACTATTATCGTAAATTCACCTAAAACCCAAAGCCATTTGAGTCATTCTTATTGACTAACCTTTCTTTCCACATACACTATAAAATAATGATAACTTAATGAGATTCAAAATTTGTCACAAAACTGTTACAATGTTGACAATGTTTAAAAAAACTATTACAAATTTTGATAACAAATTTTTTGATTCAAAATTAGATTTCAAAAATATGTTTTGAAAATTCACTGAAAAACTAGATTTTAAAAATCTGGAATTTTCAGATTTTTAACATAAGAATCATATTTTCAGAAGCTGAATAATCTGACTTGCCAAACATTCACAAATTTCTAAAATCTAAAATCCAAATATTTCACTAAAAAAATCTGTTGTCAAACGGATCCAAACAGGATATATCTATTTGTAAGTCCCTCGTATTTTTTGTAGTGAGATTACGCCACATGGACGTAACGACAAGTGTCGGAAAATTAAAAGCTTAGTTTTAAAATTCGTGGAGTGCAAACGTAGTCTTGTATGTATCCTTATGTAAATACGCTAAAGAAATTCCAAAAGAATCGTAAGCGTCAATTACCATCCAACGGGTCATAATAAATTTCATCCACCACGATCAATCTTAGCCGTTTATTTGTGAAAAAGTTGTGTATTCCTTGTCTTTTAGTTTATGCTCTGTATATAGTTGTTGAATTCTAAGTTTTGAGTTGTTTAGTCTCTCTCTAGCTTTTTATCTACCTCTATTTCATTTTCATTATCAAGAAAATCTAACCATAGAGTTTTGATTAAATATATATTTATGCACATTAATTGATATGTACATTCGAGATTAGTTTTGTGTATAGAATTTGGACAATGCCGGTGCCTATGTGGCTCGAGCTGCTTTTGAAGACAAACTTCTTTTCTATTTGTCGAACTCACGGAGATGCGGCGAGGAGTGAGAGAAATATGTATTGCTTGGATTGTCACGGTGACGCGTTTTGTTACGGTTGCCGATCATCAAAGCATAAGGATCATCAAGTTATACAGGTTAATAGTACATAATTATATGTATTTATAAATGTACATTTTTATCTTCATTAATTTCTTATGTAATATTGTTGTTAGTATATACATTTGTTTGCTTTCTTTTTTGTTTTCCTAGTTATAAGCGATTATCCATTTAAAAAATACCATATTAAAGGAAACTTTTTAAGGAGTTTTTTTTTTTTTTTTTAGGAAAAGTATAGGAATATTTATAATATTGCCATTGTGAAAGAAGTTATTCCTTTTGGATGGCCAATTGGAGAAACACCCTATATGGTAATTAATATGAAGGCTTTTTTGGCAGAAAACAAAAGGGATTTAGAAATACTGCCAATGTGCAAGTTGAGTAGTCAAATTTGCATTTTGGTTTTATATGTGTTCAATGACTCAATCAAAGTACATGTAACATACAGACACAGTAATAAAAAAAAGTACATATACCTCACATTTTACCTCAAATTCAAAGATTTCTATATTAGACTCCATTGTTAAAGAAAGGAAAGTTAGACAGACAAAGGATTAACAGTAAATGCTCAAACTTTTAATGAATTATCTTTTTTTTTCTTTAAAAAAATGTTAATATATATTTACTAATGCAGATAAGGAGATCATCATATCATGATGTAGTGAGAGTATCAGATATACAAAATGCTTTAGACATAAATGGAGTTCAAACCTATGTGATAAATAGTGCTAGGGTTATGTTCTTGAATGAGAGACCTCAGCCTAAAAATACCAAAGGATCAAGTTCTCACACTTGTGAAATATGTGGAAGAAGTTTGTTGGACCCATTTCGATTTTGTTCATTGGGGTGTAAGGTTAGTGTTTCATGTAATTTTTAGTTAATTTGGGACTTTTATTTTATTTTATAAGTGATGCTACAGCCATCCGCCATCCGCCACCCGCCACCCACACAAGTGAACTAGAAATTATACCTGATGAGATTTAATAGTCCCACTCCTTATTTTCTCAAACCAAAATCTCAAATCTCAAAAAAGTAAAATACACGCATAAAATAAATTACTTGTTTTTTATAGACTTTGTTTTGTTTCTAGACAATATGGTCAAAATAAAAAATTATGTCCACCCACTATCCCAGACATTAAAGAAAAAATTTGAAAAAATTCCAAATTAAAAAATTTTCTATCAATTTACAGATTCATTTGTTAATTTTTTTTGTCATTTATTTATCGAGTAACGCTAAACCCACAACTCACACACTCCATATGCTAATAAAATACATCTTTATTCCTTCAAATATACATAAAATTCTATAATTTGATAAATCAAAATATAAATATTCAACATAATAAAAATTCAACTTACTAAATACCAAAATAAAAATATACTAGAAGGCTAGTTGAACTTAACTTAAATTTAAATATTAATTAAAAATAAAAATAAAAAATTTGTTAAATTTAAAAACTCAACCGACTAAAAAACAAAATAAAAATATATTAGAAACCTAATTGAGTATACCCTAAAATTAAATATTAATTAAAAATAAATCTATTATTACTAACAATCAAAAACCTTTATGAGGTAGATATGACATGTAATGTGACATATCAGCAGATTAATTTTTTGAATAGGAAAAATGTGTGAGAAAAAATATTTTTCTTTTTTTATTGCTTTCTTTCAATATCACATTCAACACAACTCATCACAATTGACCTAAGTTAACATCTAGCTTAATCACCATGACCCACATTTTTTAAAAGCTTAACCAACATCAACATTGCTGATGCAATTGGTACTATTTATAAAATATGCACAAAAACTTTAAACTTTTACAGATGTATTTGGTTGAAATAGTTTACTAAACGATATATATCTTTGTAAAATGAAACCCTTCACTTGAAGTGAAATCTTTCTAAAAGAGTAGGTTTAAGAAATTGCTAGTAAATTACATTTAGCTCACTAGAGATTCACTATATACATATATATACAACCCTACAATGTTAACTTCAGATTTGTTCAATAAGCGCACGAATTGGTATTTGAACGGAAGAGGGGCTGCGGTTATTACATGTTACTCCTAGTATCATCACTTAAACGTTCTTCCCTTTGGTTGCAAACTTCATGTCCACTTAATTATTTACATATAATCATACACATTAATCGTGCACATTTTTATATATCCACAACCACCGTGGACTTCTATCCATACGGATACCCCATTTATTCATGTTATAGTGTCATATTCAATAATTATAGAACTTCCCAAACTAGACCTACATTAATGATCATGTTCTCATATGAATGTTACTAAAAATTTCCGCATGTGTTACCTTATGCAAACATGAGGCTATTCTTTTATTTACTGCCTTCGTATTAGCGTTCTTATTTGCCTTTCACTTAGCTTATCGGAATAAAGACTAATGGAAATGCAAGCTTTACTCTCGAGGCCAATGATGAGGTAGTAATTGAAGGAGATGAAGGGATGCCGAGGACAATTATACCATCATCAATAGATGAAGAAGGCTCACAAATGATGCACCCGCCCATGCCACCACCATCGTCACTTTGTTTAAGTGGGAAAAGGAGAAAAGGGGTTCCTCGGAGAGCACCGTTTGGCTCGTAATATAGTGTATGAACTCTACTGAATCGTTTGAACCCCGAGACACATATAGGAGTGCAATAAGCAAAGTGTAACTTGTTGTACTTAAATAGTATAATTAATTTCATCCCTTCTTTTAATGGGATCCTATTCCCCTAAATCATATTATTATATGTCACCAAAGGTGACTATTAAAGGGTAAAATGAACTTTGTTTAAGGTCCCAAAAGTAAAGAATAATTAGCTTCTGGAAAGAGCAATAATGCAACTTTGTTATTGATAGTTGCAAGGGTGTATTAGGCATTAAGTATAAATTGCAAAAGCAAGCCTTTGTGAAGTCCGTTTTAGATGTTTTCATGGACCCATCAATGCACATGGGCTTTATAAAAGTTACAATTTTTGTTTTTTAATAATTGGTCCCAAAATATTGAGACTCTACATATCTACGTGCTAATTTTATCAGTAAATATCTCATGTTTAAATTATTTAAATATAAATTTTTAAATCTTGTTTATATAATTTAACATTTGAACTATGTGGTTAATTTTTAAAAATTTTGATTTCAAAAACTTAGATATAAATTATTTATCGATCAAATTTGTACATATATACATACATTCCAAATGTTTTGGTACGGGAGGGAGCATACAATGCGTGTATCAACTTTATATAATTATTTTCATGTTTGGGCATATAGCTTGACCACATTCTGTTATCGATTGTCATTTTATACAACTTAATTGGTTCACAATCATTTAAATGGTTCCATGAATGGATTGCGTCGACTGTTATAACTTATGATGATATTATGATACTATTTTTATTGAGAAGAAAAAAAAGATTATGTTTCTTTTTGAATAATGTATGAGAACAAAAAATGTTTTTGTATCCAGTTAATTCATATTGTAGTAGTAGATTATAAATGATGGTAATCAAGATGAATTTTACATGGTATACAAGTAAGCTAGGAACCCTTTTCATTCTTTTTTTTAATAAACATTTTGTAGTTGTAGGAATCTGTGATTCTTTAATTTTGTTTCTTCCTCTCCCAATAAAATTGCCACATAGAACATCTCTATAATAATACTTTATATACAAATAAACTCTCTATAATAATAAAAATATTCGGTCCCAACTCGTCCCAGTTCAAAATAAGAATAACCTCCATATTTGTAATATTTTATGATTTTTTATGGTCCCGGCTAGGTAATTTATTTCTATATGAAGACAAATAAATTCAAATGTACTTAGTTAAATTTTCTTAAATTCATGAATATGCTAATTTCGTGACTTTACAACTCTTTTAGATTTATGTATTTCACTTGCTACATAGATACATATATTTGTCTCTTGAATATTTGTGTTAATTAGTTAAATTAGGTATACATATACCTTTTATTATGCGAAACATGTATTTAAGTATTTTTTTTATTTTTATATATATCAACTTCTAATTAGGAATAAACTGCTTATAAGAATATTTTCTCCCGATTCCGAATTTATTCCGGTAGAAAAGTTCTACTCTATTTAGATTCTTAACTTCCAGAGTCCCTTTTATATGCTGTAATACATGCCCTTGAGCTTAAAAACAAATATGTCAAAAACCAGATCCCTGATCAGTACATTGTAATGAAGCCTGATCAGCACAACGGCTGGTGTGTTACTATACGACTTCTTGTTGAAAATTCAGCAACAATATAGCAATAATTATTAATACTTAGCAACAGTTTATGTTGATATATTATTGTTAAATTTCAGCAACAAATTGTATAGTATCAGACAAATTATAGCTATCTGCAGTTTTTTTGTAAACATTTAATATGGCAAACGCTACAGACATATATCTTGCCAAGTCAAGTTAAAATGGTCCATGAAGTATGAACCATGATCAATGTAAGGCAATTTGATTTCCACATGTAATCTTGCAGAATAAGCTTTCCAAATTTTTTTTATTAAAGATTTGGTTGATATAAGACACATATAATTCAAATGCTCAAGAGAAGGGAGAATCAACCAAGGATTGATTATGTTTAATAAATTTGAAAACGACTATGGATCGAGAATAATCAGCTACATAAGCCACTCACTCAATATTTAGTTACCCTTTTTGTCGCATATATATTGTGTATATTATGGTGACCGATATAACAAGGGCAACGAAGTGCGTATAGTTACATGTGATCCTTGCCAATGTTTAATCTGCTAAAAAGATGAAGACTTTGCATATTGTGTATATTGTAGTACTGTGTCACATTTGGTCTGCGCTTGTAGAAGAGGCTAGGGTGTTTAATTAACTTTGAAAAATAGTACACTAATAGAAAAGGACCAGGTTTCTTATTTATATATGATTACTTTTATTATCAAGATGATTAATATCTGAAATAGCATCTGGTTAGAAAAAACAACTGCGAAATGAAACACGACATGAAACTATGAATTGTTGTGTGAATTCGAGTACTAAAGTGATGAATATACTAACAAATGGGCTTGTCTCATATATTTATTACCCAAATTTCAGAGACGGTCCAGACCACTATGGGCAAGAGTCTGGCCCGTTGCCAGGTCATAACCTCATATATATGTTAGATTCTAGTCCATCTTCATATCACGGCCCAACAAAATATCAAGCGAAAGATAAAGGAAGGTAGTCATCACCTAACACACAATCGCTCATAGCCTGGATCGGGGGTAGAGTGACGGCTATATCCATCCCTTAGGTCGTGAGATGAGTGACAGACGAAAATAAGCATAATGATCCTACGATCCTATATAAATAGAGAGCATAAACCATTAAGTAGAGAACCCGAAAAAATTACTATCTCTCCCTCTGCATATATTCATATACACTTATATACTTAAACACTTGCACACTTGAACACTTAGACAAATTTCCACACATAATATTTATCTTCTCATTGGTGGTTCATCGTTCGGATTTGGTCCATTGATCGTCCTATTTCAAGTTACACGTGAATAATTCAGATTGGTCCATCATTTGGCTGAATATGATTCAATGTTGTGAAGTTTTAAACTTCATGATAAAGTTTTTTTAAATGGAACCTTGCTCCTTAGCACAATTCTTTCATAGTTGAGTTTCTATTGATCATTGCGAAATCCTACAAGAACCCTTGAACTAGCCCAATCCTTAGCACAATTCTTTCATAGTTGAGTTTCTATTGATCATTGCGAAATCCTACAAGAACCCTTGAACTAGCCAATGGGCTTGTCACGTAAATTCTTGCATCATGTTGACTTTACCGTTCTTTGGTTGTATTCTTGAATGTAGATGTTTCGAACCATGAAATAAACTGGAAATGCAACTTACTTAACTTTGTCCTTTTTTGTTCATTTTATCTCTTAAACTAAAAACAACGATGAAACATATAGTGGTCTATGATCACCGAAACTCTTAAAACGGCGAATAAGTACTTTTATTCATTATTCGATGGTTAGATATATGTTACGGGATTGGCACATCACAAGCATGAAATGCACTTATAAAGTCGGGTGTGGTGACTATGATGTTGCACGAAAGCATTATGTCTCCTTGGGCAATTCAATATCCTTTCCTTTCAGTACCTGAGATACTGTGTAGATTTATTATTTTTAAAACATAACGTATTTCGAATCGTAGTATTAACATTTTATACACTGATTTGTATAATACTCTTGTCCTAGACCATTTTCCATTCTCATTTTTTTACGAAATCGAGAGGCTATTAACATTTTTTTTAGGGAAAGGCGTCATGTTTTAAGCTCTACCTCCCTCCTGAACTACTAATTTTTCTGACAGATTGAATAATATGGTGTATTCGTCTTATAATATTCAGAACAATGTGTTTAACCAAAAATGTGCTACTTGGTCATATTGTGTCTGAATAATCATTGTCTGAACTTTCCCATTAAGAGTATCTCAGAGGTTTGCCACGAAATCACTATAACATCATGTTTGGTGCATGCAATTTCGTACCGAAAGTTACACCGACCAGGGGCAGAGCTACAGGGTCTTTAGAAGGGTCATATGAACCCCTCACCTTTGAAGGTTGAAAATACTTTTATGCCATCACTAAAAATTGAATTGAAGGCTAATGTTATTTTAGAAGGAATAAGAAATGAAAAGAACTAAACTAATGTTGTTTTTTATAGTACTAGTCAATGGAAAACTGTGTATACACTTTCATTTTCTAAAATAAAACTTGATTAATATATGCAGCTTGGTCCCTATAGTATACTTTGGAAGATTTGTTGGTCTCATTTCACAATAAAAAAAAAACAGGTTTCATATGTTAGGCATAACGTCGCAGAATTCTGTGTTAGATAAAAAAAATTTCTTTCACATTTATCGGTTTTGTATATAAAATGTGACCCCTCTGACTAAAAATTCTGGCTCCGCCACTGACACCGATATAATGTAGTACTGAAATGATGCAATTTTAATACTATTTTATTGAAAATGATCAATGTTGCATTTTAGTACACCAGATTCATCCGCACTATATTTTGTTTGTTAAGGTAAATTAAAAAAAAAATACAATATCAAAATTTCATAATACTATAATCACAAAGAGAATACTTGATAGACAATGACATTGGGAAAAAAAACACACAGATTAAAGGAGTATTACAAATAAAATTTAAAAAGACAATACAATATAATGTGACAATCTACTATTTTTGAAAATCATTTTTGTAGGATTATAAACACTCCAACGATTTTTGCGGTCTTCCTTCTACTTATCCAAAACCTCCGTCCTAGAATCTCTGAGCTCCTCCGTTTTGAAACCATTGCGGGGTCATGTCTTTGAGCTCTTTTTTGCACAATTTTTAACCGTTCACTGCAAAAATATTCTCGTAAATATGGACGCAATTTTATTCTTGAAATCTGTACTAAAATTTCTATACAAACAAATATCTTTAAAAAACATTATTTATCTAGCTACAATTACTATTAAATATTTAAAACATATAATAGGAATTGTTGATTAATACTATTTCATTACAAATTAAAAAGATCATATTCTATAGAATATACTTTTTATTGTGAAGTTTAGTGTAAATGAATTAGATATAAATAATGGATGATGTGAAATTTTTTACCCATGTTATTATAAAATTTGCAATATTTTAATTTTTTTGGATAAACAAATTGGGGTTTACTCTATCATTGTTATCTGATCCTATGAACATGTTCTACACTTTTTAAGTGTGTGACAAACAATAAAATAATTTAATTTGAATTTTAAATTAAATTTATGCTAGTTAATTTTGGATTCTCATATGGCTTGTGATTCATGCCGATACTGTTTAATGGATACAGATCATAACCGCAGCAGAGTACTACGTTTTAGGTATAGCTGGGACCCATAATATTGTGATTCATACAGAGTATTTAATGGATGCACATAGTATTTAGGTATTAAACGCAACACTGGATTGCGGTTTAGGGTATAGCTGGCCCACTATTTTATTTTACACACCAATAATATGGTGCATACACATCGTAAATGTCAATGTACTGTTATGTCATATTTTTTTTTTATTTAAACGTTAATGTCAAAATTTGACCACAAGTTATTTAATAGAAAAACAAATAAAGGATATGTATAAATGAATAACTAGAAGAATTAATATATTAATTATTGTTGAGAATGAGATGAGTCTTTTTTTAGTAGTAATATAATTTTTTTGACACGTGTTCAAAAAAAAAGTGACTACAATTGTTTCATGTCATCGGTAGAATTTTCGGATATATACATGGTTTCACTTAAAAAAAAATTCTCCAACAAGACTCACACAAAATTTAATACAAATATTTGGTACAGAGCTAAACCGCATGTCAAACATGCGGTTAATGTCTGCATCAAATATTTAATGTACGTACACAGCCTATGGCTTCTCACATATGTTAATGGTTGTCACGTCACACTCACATTTTTAACAGATCCGGACGTCTTTCGTGTTACCAGTCCATTTGACCCATAGGAAGACCGTTAAGACAAAAATTTGAACTTCTACAAAACCAAAAGTTAAAACAATAAACTCAAACACAAAAGCATAAAAAAAAAATCTAACTCACTGTACCCGTGACAGCAACAATTTTTATTAGATACAGATTTAGTTTTATTCATAAAAAAAAATATTTTTTTAAAAAAACAGCCTAACGGCTATGTTCTTTGTTTGGTCAAATTTAAATATTCCCTCTCTCAATGTAGTACCACTTTTAAAACCCCACCTGAGCTATTAAATTTTCACTTATTTTTATTATACCCAATCTTCATATCTCTCTAGCTTTTCATTTGTTTTTTAATTTAATTTTCATCCAAAAAAATGGGGATTTGTTGTAGTAAAAAAAGCCCTAGTACTATTTCTGATTCACCAATTCAGAAAAATAAAAAGCTTAAACCCAAAATTGACAAAAACCCAGAAAAGAAAACAGTATTTGAAGAGAAACCCATTATGAAAGGCAGAAAAAGCAAAGAAATTGATCGTACATTAGACGAAAAACAGGTTCAGAAAAACCCGAACCCTAATCCAAAAAGTAGCAAAATTCCTGAAGAGACAACCGAAATCGAAGAGAAACCCATTTTAAAACACAGGAAGGGAAACAAAACCCATTTTCCAATCGACGAAAAAGATTCGAATCCGAGCAAAGTGAACCCTAACCCTAATTCCCAAATCGACAAAAACCCAGACGAGAAAACCGAAAACGGAGAGAAACCCTTTATCAAGCATAGAATAAGCAATGAAACCGATCGCCAATTAGATAAAAAGCACATTTCTTTAGTTACTAATCGTGTCGAAGATAGTAATTTGATCACAAACACTAATGCCCGAATCGACAAAAACGCAGATGAGAAAACAGAAAACAAAGAGAAACCCTTTATAAAGCATAGAAAAAGCAACGAAACGGATCGAAAATCGGCCCAAAATATCCCCGAAGCAGAAAAAAAGACTGTTTCTTTAGTTACTAATAATAATATTGGTGCAGAAGATAGTAATTTGATTATGAATGGCGATGAGATGGACGCAATTTTAATCCAATGTGGGCGGCTCAGCCGATGCTCCTCCGAGAACGCTGACATGGCGACGACGAGGGAGAGCCGAAGGCAGTCGCCCAATAGGAGGAGGACACCTGGCAGAGAGAGAGGGGAGAAGGAGAGAGACGGGTCGAGGAGAGTGAGTAAATCACCAGGGAAAAGATTGGAGGGGGAAATGATGACATGTCGCGATCCGATTAGTCGGCCTGGGAAGATGGTGAGTGTGCCCGCTACGGATAAGGAGGGAGGTGCTAAGAGGGGTCGTTCGAGGTCACCGGTAATTAGGGGTAATAATAATATTAGTAGGATTAGTGGTGAGAATCATGGGAAAAGTGGTGATTTTAGTCGAAATGTGAGGAAGGCTGAAAGATCGCCTTATCGGAGAAACCCTTTGGGTGAGATTGATCAGAATACTTCCGTTAACAGCTCTCAACCTCAGGTACTATTTTGAAATGTGAAAAATGTAATTGTTGTTAAATGTTGTTGGTAACTGGTACTAAATATTTCAGTTTTTATATGCCAGTATTACACAAATTGATTTACGTTATGTTTTTAGCAGTACATTGTGATAATTACTGAATTTAGGGTAAATAGTAGTAGGGTTAGTGGTGAGATTTATGCAAAAAATTCCGAATTTAGTCCGAATGTAAAGAAACCCTTTGGGTGAGATTGATCAGAATACTTCTGTTAACAGTTCTCAACCTCAGGTACTATTTTGAAATGTGAAAAATGTTATTGTTGTTACATGTTGGTATCTGGTACTAAATTTTTGAGTTTTTACATGCTAGATTAAACAAATTGATTCAAGTAATTTTTTTTAGCATTACATTGTGATAATTGATAGTTGTTGTTAAGTCGGCTTATTTGCTTGAAAGCCACAGCCGAGCAAGCTATTATGGTATTTGAGATCTAGTAAGTTTGTGAGTACCTCTCCAAATCGTTGAGTTTAAGTGTGTCGATACGTAAAATGGAGCATTCTATCTAATCAATAAAATGGTCTTGTAACTTACCCTAAATCAAGTAAGTTAATTTATTTTCTTAAAGTTGCAGCTAAACATGCTAGTATCCCATTTCTTCTAGTTCGGCGATAGATAATGCAACCAAGCTAGCTATACAACTCCTTGTTCAGCTCTTAATGATACCTTATATTGTGAAGTTGTAAGGGTGCTAATCTAGTCTCGTTTCTCAAATTTTGTTTTATAAACAATCCTTTTAGTAATCCCTTACCTCATTTAGTAGACAGCTTCTCTGAGGCCACATTTCTATGTAGTAAGTTATAAGTAATACAAGGCCTTTGTTTGGTGGCACTTTTGAGCTTGTTTTTATTTGCAGAGGCTCAAAATCAAAAGTGGCATTTTTCAGCTTTTTCTAAATGGTAATACTAAGCTCAGTTTTACACCTAACAAGCGTTTCTGGTATTTTGGCCTGGAAATCTTAGAATGAATTGCATGAAGCCAACTTCTTCATAAGCCCCAAATCCAACTTATTTGCAGAATATCAGCAACCAAACAGGCCCTAATAATCTCTTTTGCAGAAACGGAGTCTTGACAATGCAAAAAACAGCAGAACAAAGACAAAGCAGCAGCCAACCCATGCCGAAGGACATGCTAAAGCACCGTCTCAAACCAGCAATAACGACAAAGCAAATGTCGTAACCTCGGGCCCACAAGCCCTAACTAGAACCAGATCATCGAAGCTATCCCAAGACCTAGACAACCTCAACATCGACGCTCAAAACACCACCTCTTACACCGCGCTATTGCTTGAAGATATACAAAGTTTCCACAACAAAAACCCGGTCTCAATTCCTCTCCCACAATGTCTCTCAAAGACATGCTCTATCCTAGACCAAATCGCAGACTTGAACTCAAACAAAGGTACCGAAGGCCTCACAATGGAGAAATACGCGAAAAAGTTGTCGGAGAACAAAGAGCCACCTCTTTTGGAAACGGAGGTGGTTGGCATGAACGATTTGTTGGAGCCGAGTTTCCAAAAGTATAGAGTTGATGAAGGGGAGGAATCTACAGGGAGCAATATTCCACAACACTGGATTTCTTCGTCGTTGTGGGAGACTAATTCTATTGATTCAAATTCTTCTATGAAGTTTAATACAAGAGATTTGAAGTCGACTACGAAAGGAGATGATAGAAAGAAAAGAGAGATCGACTGCCATAAGATGGGAATAGGACAAGGAAAAGCTAGTTTGAGAAGTGGACTTCACTTGAGGTCTGCGATTTCAACTGCAACAATTTAAGTTGTTTTGGTTGTTCTTAGTGTTATATTTATTTGTCTCATTGTTGCAAGATTGCAACTTGTTGTAACTCTGTTGTTAAGCAAAAGGTTGTTAGCTTGAATTTAAGGCACTCGCAGAAATTTCGCTAACTTACTGTTTCTTTACAGCTTACTGTTTTTTAAGATGAAGTATTTTACTGTTCAAATTTAGAAAGAATCCGAGGTCGTTTCTCTGAGTACATGAATATATTTTAATAGATGAGCTTTAAAGCTGAGCTTTCCTGTTTTTTTTGTGTGTTTTTGGAAATGCTAGAAACTTTAAGCTGGAAGTACCCACCTTGTTCTTCAACATCAAAATATTCAACTTGTTTGTTTAAAAGTTGCAACTAAAGAAGCTTCGAGTAGCAAGACAAGATTTTAACATATTTTATCGTTATTCAGCAATACAGTGGAACGTGTTCTTTCCACTCCACTCATCATAAACTAGTTTACAAGATTTGAACATATTTTATAGTTATTCAGCAATAAATCAATATAGTTGTAAATTACCGTCATAAAAGTCATATAGCACTAAGATATAAAAGTAACTTTGGGGCTAAAAGTTATAGATTACCAGACCTTGTACAGATAGAAGTTGTTCAAGTGTTAACATCATATATATAAAAAACGAGCATCTAAATTCCATGTAACGTAATTTCGATGAACTCATCCCAAAAGCTAGCTATACAGATATACAAAGCACATCAATATACTAATGCATAGATCTTCAGCAGAGAAGCAATAAAAATGCCACCAATCTAATAAGAGAGTGCTTACGATTTGGCCATCCAACACTTTGTTGAAGTCCATTTGTCTTCTTCTGCTACGGTGGTAATTTCAAAGGCTGTTCGTTAATTGTAAGAACACAGCGACCATTAACATATACTACTCAACTTTAGCATAAGTAGATTTACTACTGCTCCAGTTTAGCCTAAGTAGATATCCTTAGTATATAGTATAGTTCTAAAGTTCTAATAGGATACATATTGGCTCGGTTAGATACTGTCGTGGCCAAGTAAAGTAGTCGAAGCTCAAGATGATAGTTGTCTATAAATTATAGTTGTGCATTTTAAAGATTCTTACTTTCTTATAACCAACTACAACTTGCAAATGATGGCAATCTTCTGCAATGGGGTCACAATATATACACTTGAGCAAAATATTCAGATAACATAAAGCTTGGATGGATCATAATTTGATGAAGATAAAATTAAAATACATGTACTCTGGACTTACTGTTTTCATGGAAAGGGTCAATGAAGCTTTGTCAGTTCAGGTAAACCAGCAAACAACGAATCAGGAGATAGTGCCATGTCATCATCATAACTACTCTCCTTTTGCAAAGAATCCACATCCATTGAATTCACAATGTTTGGGATGAAATCCATCGATGATTGGACAATGGTCGGAGGGACGAAATTGATGATGTCATCATCGTCACACGAAAGTGCACTGGGTCCGTTCTTCCTACCAGAAGCTTTGCTCCCACGGGATTTGACAGGTGGCGTCGACTCAATTGCCTTACCTTTGCCGTTAATGTCGTGTATGCTGGGTCTTTTTTTTTCACTTGTCGAAGAATTTAATCGGATAAAGTACTTTTGTGCGTGACTAGCTACTTGTGTTGGTGTTCGTGATATGACAAAGTGTCGAGATATGCTCCTCCAATCACCTTTCCCATATTTAGCCAATCCCTCGAGAAATTTTCTAATATAGATATAAATCGTAAACTTTTATTTGACGCATATAATACCAATAATATAACAGATATTTAAATGATTTCGTACATGGCGCCTGAAGTACGGTAAACCCAAATACCCACAAAAATGCGGATACACTTTGGGTTGCAGATGAACTTATTAAGAGGAAAGACAAAAAAAAACTTCAAGATCATTTTTCAATCCACTTGAAAAGAGGTGAAGCCAAACATATGCATGCCATTTTTTTTTATTTTTTTTAAATCTTATTTAAGAGGATCAAGGGATTTCACACCTACCCCCATTAACAAGACTCGAACCCTGTATCTAAGCTATTCCTAGCGGGTTCTAGCCCACTAGGCTACTCCTAGTGGGTTATATGCATGCCACTTAAAGAACAATATAACATATTAAAAGTAGCTTTAATAGATAAAGCATACTTATAAAAAAAGTAGCAATATGAAGGGTAACAAATACAACTGTTATTTTTTTAAAATAAAAATGAAACTATAACTGTTACAATTACCACAAGTTCCAGTAAAAGGCTTTTAATCCACAACACAAATGAGCCTGATCTGCTTACTCATGGCAAATTTTTGGGGCAAAATTACAGTTGTTTTCCAAAAATCATATGACAAGCCAGTAAATCATAACAAAAACTCATCATAAGGGTTTACAAAAATATTATTTCACATAAAGATGAGCTTCCAAAGAACAAACTACTGCAATTAATTAACAGTTGCCGCGGACTGAAGTATTGATCCTAAACCATGTTTAGACTAAAGATATTTCAACATATTCTATATCAAGCTAAGATCCTTTCTAAATATGATATAGAATGATAAGTTGTTTAGAGATCCAAACGAGATAATGAAAAAAACATATTGATCTCAAGTGAGAATACATTGTCTGTATTTATTTCTTGGAGATCTCCTAAAAAATGACTAAATGAGTATATTGAACAATAAACACGAACGGTAAGAGAGTAAAAATCTGGTAAAAATCACAGAAAAAAGATTGCTCCAAAAAGTACAACCATTAGTGATAGATTTTTAGCTTTATTCAGTTCAATTTCCCAAAATCAGCAATAAATAAGATAAGAAGTACCTGTGTTCATCCTCACTCCATGCAATCCCCTTACGACGGTCACGTTCCGATTTTGACGACTTTCTCCTAGATGATGAACTGCTTTGCGATTTCCCAAATTTCTCCCCTTTAACACCAAAATCATTTACACGACTTAAATTATCATTTTTGAAGTAACCATCATAGCAAGGCAGAGCAACAAGATCCGACTCAATTGCATTTATATCTTCGACTAGTATCTGGTAGTGATACTTAATTTCTTCAATCGTCTTTCCAGGCACCATTTCTGCAATTTTTCGCCAACGATCATTATCATTCTCAGAAATGATCGCTAAGCCGATTTCAAATGCCTTATCCTGCTCTCTAGTCCACAATGAACTATAGCACGCCCCACTACTACTCATCACGAAGCTTCAATCTGATTATAATAAAAATTTGAGCACAAAATAGAGAAAGGAGAAATTATTAGATTGCTAAAATTTTACAACGTATTGCAAATTTATTCTCGTGTCACCGACAATAGCTTTACTCTCTAGACCTATTTCTTCCATTGATGGACACTTGTTGTCATTTTGAATATCATCGACAAAAAAATTAACAGCTCAGAGTGACAATTAATAAGGCGAACAAACAAATTTGTTACTTGCTTAGCTGGCACATATATGGAAGGACAAAAATTACGTAGGCAATAAATTCCAAAGAAGAGTAGTATCTGCGGAAAATGCCAGGAAAACTTTTTAAACGACGGTTACAAAACATGTAATAGATCAAGAACATACTAAGTTCAAGCTGTATGGATTTATAGTTTCAGAAAAGAGCTGCATTTGATGTATAAGAAGATGCATTGAACAAAACAAGAGGCATAAATCCTTTTTATTTTTTAACAAAAAGAGAATTTATACCATGTAGGGAGTGAGTTGATGCATTGAACGAGAAATACAAACTTGAGCAAACAATATAGACAAGTGGTAATCACATATTAATTAAGGTTATACTGATCAAACTTGGGCACTAAAAATCCCTAATTATAATTTTCTCACCAGCACACGCCTTCATGTAGGCTTTTAAAATATAAGTTGATTTAGGACACGGTAGCACAATTGTCATACAAACATGGACAAACACATAATCAGCCACTTGAAAGTAAAAACTTTCAAAACACCATAAAGTTAGGCAAAAGCGATTAGAACGTTGCACAAAACTCTGACCCGGAAAAACAACAAAGATATGGAATTTAAATAACATAACAATTTTACATCGTAAAGGTCTATGGCAGATTGTAAACACCATATTTCTGCAGTTTCAACACTGATAAGCTCATTTATACCAGATTCCTCTAACATAATTTTGTCTGAGCTACAATGGGATATAAACTCGAATATATAACTCAAGGAAGAGCAAAAGATACCAAGAGTTAGCTACATAGGTTCTATTATTCATGTGCATAAGAACAATAGTACAATTTCCAGTCTCTCAATGTATTGATAATAACTTCTCCTTTACAAAGACGACTATGCAAAATCTTCCTCATATAATTTTATGAGAACTCAATCTTCATCAACAAACGAGAAAAATGATAATCATGAGTTAGAACGTATTCCTATGATGCATAAGCACATGAATACAATCGGCAATAGGCTAGTACAGAAATGACAAACTGTAAATTGAAACAAAACATATATCGCTTTGCTACATGATTACACTGGCTTTCAGGTTTTCGCTGTTTCTTTCCTCGTGATAATCCCAAATTACAATAACAAAAGAATCTTATTACCAGCACAAATATGAACGTGGATGAATTTTTTTAGTAAAGTTCTTATAACTACATATTTCAGAACTTCCTGTACAAATCCTTGTTAGTCGATGGTACCGGTATGAGTAAGAAGAAGCAAGCTGTATAATATAAGCCTCTATACCAGCTGCACCCTCTTTCTTTGCTTGGTTTTGACTGTCGGACAGGTGAGTGGTGCGCTAACATGGCGGAGGGACTGAGCTGAGCGGTGGTTGGTGTCACATCCCGTATTTTTATAAATGGTTTTATTTATGATTTAATTTATCCAAAAGCGTTTTATTCAAAATTTTACCAAAAACCGGTCACTCGACTAATTTTACTTATAAAAAGGACCCAATAGTTTTGTTTCTAAAGATTTGTTAATTTTGTACCAACAGGTTTCTATTTCCTTTTGTTTTAAAAAGGTCATGCCTCGATGTCCGCGTCTTACGGATTTTGGGGCGTGACAGTTGGCACTTGATTCATCATTTTGTAGTATCTACTATGTAGCCTTGTACAGTTAGCAATATGTTTATATATGCAGACGGGTAGAAGTTGGATAACCAACTTGAGGAAAAATGATAAAAAAAAATTGCCCTAGGTTTAGTTCTCTTGTCTGGCAAAATTGTTAGCCTTTTGTGGTCAATAATGTGTATTATATAGACAGGGTTTGAAAGCTTGAAACTGGGTAAAGGAGTATAGGACTATTCTTTTCTTTGACACTGTCATTACTTAAATACTAAGGGATTGAATGAGTCTTATATCAGGAATCTTCATGCCTCATGGTCTTCAATCTTTTAAATATAGCAAATAAGATAAAAGCTGGCTTTCCTGGAATCTTGTATGTATATTTTTCAATTCCAGGCTAGTACCAGAAAAATGACATTTCAAATACAGATATTCATGTTTAACGGTTGAACAACATTATCAAGAGTTTAAAGAGTAGTATTCGACATAGGGACCAGAGTCAATTTTTAGTAAGAGTGTATTCTGAAGGCTAATTATTCCTCTGAAAACAAGTTAAGAGAAATGATGTCTTCACTACGTATATTTAAACTAAAGAACACCACAAAAAACTTTTCCAAAACTTTGATATGGAGAAAATATTTGTATGAGAAAGTTTTATAGTGAAAACTTTTGTTTGCCTTTTATTTATGGACGGGTTGGTGCATAAAAAGTTTTCCACCTAAAAATTTATACAAACTTAAGTTTTTTTTTACAAATAATTGTTAAAAATCTCAACATGTACATGAAACTTTATTTAAACACATATTTTCTTTCATATACATTACTTGTAATAAGTTATAAATTTTCAACCTATAAACTCCTAAAATTAGAAGTATAGAAGATATTATTGACTTTTTTTAGCTTTTTCAAAATTTCTTGGGTTTTTTAGATTTTTCGCAATTTTTTTTATTTTTTTATTTTATTTTTTTCATTTTTTGTTATTTTTTTTAGACTTTTTCCTTTTTTATTGGTTGATTAGATTTTAACTTTTTCAGATTTTCTTGGGTTATTTAGATTTTATGGATTTTTTATTAATTTTTTTTCATTTTTTCTATAGAAAATTTCCTATTTTTTCCTATTTTTTCAAAAGTTGATCATATAGCCAAATGTTAAATTTTATGATTAGATTAAAAAAAATAATTATTTCGACAATTTTGATACAAGTTATAAGACGGTCAAAATTGCACGTAATTTCGTAGTGGACAATTAAATGGGAACGGAGGGAGTAACCGTTTTTCCCAATTTTATTGGATGTGGGAAAAGTTTTCCAAAAAAAAAATGTTTTACAGTAAATCAATCACCCGAAAAATCTATTTTACCCGTAAATGTTTGTTTACATCCATTTTAGAACAAAAAAAACAGAGCCTAAATGTGCCGGGGCACAGGAAATTTGATTAAGATATCACAGTGACTGGATGGATGATTGTAAACAGTCTATAAAGTTACTTCTCTAAAATGCAAGTAGAACCCAATGAATTAGAAAGCGAAAACGGTTTGCAGCCATAAACATGTAATTGCTGTTTTTTCCCTTCTCTTCAAACCCTTTATAGTGAATCGGTTCTTTTTACACAATTGGGAATTTCATTTCAGAAATCTAGCCGAGACTGCAATTGCACCTAACATTTCAAGAGGGAATATATCCGCGTAAAAGCTTCCTCTAATATGAGAAAAACACAAGCTCTTAAGAACTTTTTCAAAATGACGACTCTTGTAATCCGTACTCGGAGAAAATTGGTTATACTTTGCGCACTCCGGTAATATACTGTCACCACAAACTATCAACTACGAGCAAAAAGAGCACTAATGGACCCTGAAACACCACGTTTCCGCCCCTACATATTCAAGAGGAAACAAATTGTCAGCCCCACTTTTTATATTAAGTCACAGAATGGGGAGCTATTGTGGGATACAGTGGGGTCAGGTAACAGTTTTTTAAATATTCATGTTATTTTACCTCAATTACATCAAATTTCACCCTCATTTTGCCATTAATATAATTCCCAAGGAGTATAACCAGTCTGCCTTCTTTTTAGGTATATGAGTTGGTACAAAAGATTGTGCCACATACCTTCTCATTATTGAATATCTCCTCTGCCATAGCTTCCATATGTTTACGCTTTTTCTCTTCTTTGACAGATTCAACCACTTCATTTTCATACCCAGACTCACTGCCATCAACCAAGACAAAAATGAAAGGAATTTAAATCTGATTTCACAGTCCTCCTTAGACGTTACAATTATTTACCAGAATGTATAAATGAAACAATGACAGAGATAGTACTTGTATGGATTCTTTGCGTACGGGATAAGACTGTTGAAACTATTTTCTGATGGTGCACTCAACTGCAAGTCCGTCCACATTTCAACAATAAGCAAAAAATATTTTTACTAAAATAAGAAATATAGTTTGGGATTTCACTTGCCTTCCTGAAGTGCTTAAAATTTGGAACTCCATCGTCATGAGATAAATTGGTCGAAGCTGGAAAACTTGCATCTCTAACAATTAAATTTTGGCTGTATATAACATCTACATTTCCACATTCAGGTATATCATCTTGGTCTCTTTTTGCACTTGAGCAACTGATCATTTTACTCTTTGGTATTGCGGGCTCAGTAACAGTGTACATTTCCTCTTGTTTATATGATACAGTTGTGTCAACAGCGGTAGATTTGTCGAGAGATGTTACTGTTTCTATTTCTTCTACATCGGAATCAGCTACAATTGTCTCATCTGTTGAGCATGAAGATGACACCACCACTGCAACATATAAAGATACATACATCAAGCATAATCAAAATAGCTTCAAAAGGTGTAGAATATTGTAGGAATATTTCTAGAATGATCCACATGCTACGTACGAAATCTTGAACACTATTGGTCCACATAGTTTTGATTATAACAGTCTTGGTCCCACAGTTTCGGTAAATTATGTCAGTGGTTCTTTCCTTGGCACCAATAGAGTTATACAGAGGACTGTTGTATACCTTTTAAAAGTGTAGGGACTAGTGAAGTAACCAATCCAAATTATGAGGTTGTATTAGTGTTTCATTTGGAAATACGGACACCAAATAGAAATTTACCAAGAGTGAGGAACATTACTATAGCAATTGAAAATATTGGGATCATATAGAATCTTAACCTAAAGTATGGGAACAATTCTGCATTTCACTCAATATAATCATGCCCATAGGTTTGTTTAACTATTTTTCAAAATTTCTTCAATTGGATAACAGGGCACGTGTTTCATTAGCCAACTACACGAGTATATATCTTCCTTCACAAACAAGCTTAAAAAGTAAAGACTATAAATCTTACCTGGAGCAGACACTATCAAAGTAGGATCCAAATGACCAGAAAAGGCAGCACAAATTACATCCTTCTCCTTTAGTCTTGATAGAGAACTAAGTTTGCTCGAGGAATTAAGATTATTCGTCATTCCAAACGGGATGACAAGAACAAACATTTTATCTTCTTCGTCTTCTGGGCCCTGAAGGAAAAAGAAAGCATAGTTTCATATAAAGGTCTCCATCTACAAAAAAAAAAGAAGACAGAAAGGTATTAAAAGAAAAACTCAGAATAAGATTATGTGTATCACAAAATTCCTCGGAAAACTGGAGCCTGGAGATGGTGATCGAAAATTCATACAACCCATCCAAGACAAACTAAAGAAGTTTAAAAAAAAATACCGTAAAAGGAGATAGCCAACAAATAAAAATATCACCTACTTGGCTGTGTGAACTGAAATCTTCAACCAAGACTACTTGTGCACCAACAAACTCCAGTAACGGAAGTAGCTTATCCTTGAATTGATACTGCAATATCAGGAAACAATCATACTTGTAACCTAGAGAATCAAAATAAAATCTCCATATAGCCGTTCCATTATAATCTGTTTCCAAAAGCAAATCAAGATTCCAAAGTCACAGGGATATTAAAAAATAAGGATGTTTATGCAGATTACAATAATAACCTTGTCTATAGCTTCCAACAGAAAACTGTATTGTCTTAAACAGCTCTCTCGATATGTAGTGTCCGCAACTTTGACTGATACTCCTTCGAGCATGACAGTAGGAGCATAACTAATTGGGAAATTTTACCAGAAAAGAAGTATGTTAAAAAGAGAGAGAAATAAAGATAACAGACAAATGAAATGAAAAAAAGTACTCACCAATCCCACCTTGGAATTTCAGTGCAGACACATTTACCTACAACAACCTACATAGCAGTATTAATCAAGAATTTAAAGAGATGAAGAATTATAATACAGCGTATTTTTTTTAAACTGTAATCATAGTACAGCGTATTTAATAAGGAGAGAAAAGTCAAATGCAAGAATTCACTAACAAGTAAGGACCCCAAGGCCTTGTTCGTTTGTATTTTTTCAAGCTTGGAATTAGACTAATAATGAATGTGGCCTCACGAAAGTTATCGGGTGTTGTTTTAGTTGGTGCGAGACTAACTCTGACGTTTAGATTCTTATAGAGAAAAAGTGGGTCTTTTACAATATTATGGGGGGTTGGGTTTTAGAATAGTTCTACTCAAAACAAGGTTTGGGAGTCCCAAGGTTCTTTTCTATTACAAGGATAATCCAGCTAGGATTGTTAGTCCTAGGACTATGAAAGTTGCAAACAAACAAGTCCCAAGTGTAAAAGCTATCTTTTTGAAGCTAGCAGACCATCTCTCTTAATTGAGAATAATATTACAGGTAAATATTGGCAATGTATAGAATTAAAAGAAATAGGAATTAACCTCAACCCATTCTGCAAGGACAAAAGGCTTTTTAGCAAGAAAAGGATCAACTAGATTTTCTGTCAATTCCATGGACTGATTTACAAGCACATGTGTGCAATTTGGACTCCATTCACAAGTCATGGTAGCACCTAACAAAAAAAACTTGTAATAAAAAACTGTAATGCCGTAACAGCTAATATTCATGAATTTATATATGCCTTTGAAAATGAATAAAGATGATACATAAGCCAGGCTATCAATATAGAGTCATGGTCAGTTTGAGGAAAGTTACCAACCTATAGATGATATCTTTTCCTGAAGTTGATTTTCTTTGAAGGGTTCTAACCTGAGAACAAGAAATTTCAACGGAACAAAACAAAACCTGCCGAATATACAATTGGTTTAAATGTGTAAGATCAAGATGATTTCCCTATAAATGTTATACACACTGAATCTATAATTGACTAAACTTACCTATAGGTTGCATTACCAGTTCCAAACGACACCGTATCTCCATCTTTTACTGGTGCTTCCTTGTTAGGAAACTCGTGAACTTTTTCCTTTGACCCCATCTTTCTGTTAATAAATGTTCCATATTTTGAACAATCTCTAAGCCGAACACCCAAAGCAGAACTCTTCCGAGTATGCTCCAAATTTGCCATGGTATCCACCACTACTTCGGAATGAACTCGGGAAACTCCTTTATCTTTATTAACTATTATATCACATCCTATAAAGCAAGAAAATCTCACTTACTACTGGTAACAGATATATGCTTTTGGGTTAAACAAACAAGATAATCTAAATTACATTCCAACTCGTACTTTCAAATGCATATTTATTTTCAGAGTGTATTGTTGGGTTTTCTAGTAGTTAAAAGACCTAACATCCATCGATATGAGAACCTACGACCAGAGGTAAAATCATCAGCACTGGAAAAGTCTTGAAGAAAAGAAACCAAATATCTTTCAATTTTAAGTTCAGGTGATTTAGCATCAAATGCATAAATCATGATCAAACATCAATTTGAAAAGTAAAAACAAAGGTTAAATGTGACGAAACCGTGGCTTATCATAATAACATAAGTAGGCAAAGAAACAAGCGAACAAGTTGTACCTTTTCTGCCCACTTTGTATGTCCCTTTACTGAATATATAGTACTTATCTTCACCTGCAGATGATTGACATGGTATGATTAATGCGAGACCAAACGCTTATCAATATTTCAAGCCAAATGCTCAGTAGCCAAGACCCTAAACCCAAACCTTTTCAATTCGTCTTAAATGGGATACTCCTATCCAAGATAAATAATATAATTTTCCACTTGGTCGCAGTCCAGAACAAGGGATGGTTTAAGCAAGAGCTTAGTCATTTTATATGCTCTTATAAGCTAAGTTTCACAGTTTGTTCAGCACCTTAGCTAAAATCAATGCCCTAAAAAACTAGTAAGTTAAGGTAGGCCCTCTTGCATATTCTTTTGGGACGTTTTTTTCTTCTTTTTTTGCATAAAATCTACAAGTAAAAAAACATTCAGGGTTTGTTGCATTATGAATGGTAAATTTGTACTTTATTAGGTTCACTGTTTAGAAAAACACGCAGTAGCAACAATGCTCGATTTGAAGCACGACTAAAGCTTTAAAAAAAACTTAGAAAGCTCGTTTTCCCACTTTTTAGGCCGCTAAAAGATTACGCTTCTTACACTTTTAGCGTAGCTCTTGCAAAAACACTTTTACTCTTATTGTATCCCTTTTTCAAACACTGATCAGGTTTAACAGCTTAAAACCGGAGTCTTTTTCTTTTTCCAACCAGAAAAGGCTAGAAGAATTAAGCAGGATGATGGATATGTCAAACATTTTTTACAGGTTGAAAAATAAGGTAGTTCATTTGCTTAAAAGATGCAACCAAACAAACCCTTAACTACATATACAATAAACTATCATTTCCTATCATCTAAACAAAAGAATGGCTCAAGAGTGTAACTTTTTACTTTTTCTGATACAAATTAGGCCAAATTACTTTAAACAGAAAAAGGGTTTCAAAATAAAGCAATGAAACAAACACACAAACTGGCTATTAAAAATATGAAGAAAAAAAAAAAACTAAAGTGGGTGAAGTTAAAATAAGCTAGTTTATATGCTTAAAAGCTGCAACCAAACACACCCTAAACTACTTATACAAGTAACTATCATTTCTTATCATCCAAACAGTAAGAGAATGCCTTTCAAAAAAAACAGTAAAAGAATGCAACAAGACTGTAACTTTTTACTTTTTTATGATACAAATTAGGCCAAATTACTTTAAACAAACAAAAGGGTTTTAAAAGAAAGCAATGAAACAAGCACAAAAAAATGGCTATTAAAATATTGGAAAAAAAAAAATCTTAAGTGGATGAGGTTTAAATAAGCTAGTTTATATGCGAAAAGCTGCAACCAAACAAACCCTTAACAACATATACAACTAACTATCATTTCTTGTCATCTAAACATAAAAAAAATGGCTCAATAGTGTAACTTTTTACTCTTTCTGATACAAACTAGGCCAAATTAGTTTAAACAGACAAAAGGGTTTCAAAAGAAAGCAATGAAACAAGCATACAAAATGGCTGTTAAAACATTTTTAAAAAAAAAACTTAAGTGGGTGAGGTTAAAATAAGCTAGTTTATATGCTTAAAAGCTGCAACCAAACAAACCCTAAACTACACATAGAAATAAGGATAAATTAACAAAACATACTAGTTTTAAAACTAAATTACAAAAAACATACCCTTACAACTTTAACTATCAAAAACATACCAAACAAATTTAATGATCTTTATTCTCTTCTTTCTCTATCTCTCATTTACTCTCTCTCTTCTCCCTTATTATCTCTCTCCTCCATTTCTCTCTCTCACCAATTCTTCTCTACATCTCTCTCATCTTACTCTCTCTCTCCTCCATTGTTGTTTATATTTTTATTTTATATACCACTCTATCTCTCTCCCCTCCTCCATCACGAAAACCCGCCACTAACTACCGAAGACCATATAAATTATATAAACATCAATATACATATAAATACATATATATACATACGTAATACACAAATATTACACTGATTGATACCCCGTAATATATGAAAAATATATGAAATTGATGAGATTGTTTTCCGTAATATATGAAAAATATATGAAATTGGTGAGATTGTTTTCTATTTATTGAGCTTTGAGACTATTGTAAAACTTGTGGGTTTAAAGTTGAAGGAAGAGAATTTATATGTATAGTATTGAGAGAAATTTATATGTAGAGTATGAAGTTTTAAAATTAGGGTATGAAGTTTTAAAATTAGGGTATGAAGTTTTAAAATTAGGGTATGAAGTTTTGAAATTAGGGTATGAAGTTTTGAAATTAGGATATGAAGTTTTGAAATTAGGGTATGAAGTTTTGAAATCAGGGTATGAAATTTTAAAATTAGGGTATGAACTCTTTTTTAGATATTTGATTGTGATTCAGAACATTTAGGGTATGACATTTTAAAATTAGGGTATGACATTTTAAAATTAGCATATGAATATTTTGTGAGTTTTTAGTCATTTTGAGAGAGATAGATGGGTGATTAGCATGTGTTAGAAATATATGCGATTATCGCGTGTTAGAGAGATATGTACGATTAGAGAGAGAGAGTTGCGGTTAGAGAGAGAAGTTAGATTATGGTTTGATTAGAATTAGAGAAATAATAAGTATATATAGGTATGTTTTTTGTAATTTAAGTTTTGAGGGTATGTTTTTTGTAATATAATAGAGTTAGGGTATGTTTTTGTTAATTGCCCCTAGAATTAACTATAATTTCTTATCATTTAAAAAGTATCTTATCATTTAAAAAGTAAAAAAATGCATCAAGAGTGTAACTTTTTACTCTTTCTGATACAATTAGAACAAATTACTTTGAACAGACAAAAGGGTTTCAAAAGAAAGCCATGAAAAAAGCACACCAAATGGCTATAAAGAACATTAAAAAAAAAAGACTAAGGGCTTGTTGCGTTACGAATGGTAAATTTGTACTATATTAGGTTTAACAGTCTTTTTCATTTTCCAACCAGTAAAGACAAGTATTAAGATGGATAATAGAAAAAACAAAATATTTTTCACATGTTGAAATAAGAGTGTTTATTTGCTTATAAGCTGCAACCAAACCAACCCTTAACTATCATTTCCTATCATCTAAACAATTAACCTTTTACTCTTATTGATACAAATTAGGCCAAAATACTGTAAACAGACAAAAGGGTTTTAGAAGAAAGCAATGAAACAAGCACACAAAATGCTATTAAAAACATTAAAAAAAAAAAGTGTCCAAGATCAAAATAAGTTAGTCTATATGCTTAAAAGCTGCAACCAAACAAACCCTTAACTACATATACAATTAACTATCATTTCCTATCATTTAAACAGTAAAACAATGCCCCAGAACTGTAACTTTTTACTCTTATTGCTACAAATTAGGATAAATTACTCTCTCTGTTCCCAATTAATTGTCTTCTACGAAGTGCAATTTTGACCGTCTTATAACACGTATCAAAATTGTCCAAATCATGTAATTTAATGTTTGAACTATATGATCAACTTTTAAAAAATTTCATTCCGACAATTTTGATACAACTTATTGACCTGTCAAAATTGAACATAGTTTCGAGGTGGTAAATTAATTGGGAGCGGAGGGAGTAGTATACAAAAGGGTATTAAAAGCAAGCAATGAAACACAAACACAAACACAAAAAATGGTTGTTAAAGCACATACAAACACACACACACACATATATATATATATACACAAGTGTTTAAGGTATATATATAAACGAGGGTTTTAGAAGAGAAATGAATAATAATTATTACCTGGAAGAGGGTCGACTGGAAAAAGGCCCCACACCATCTTTTCCTTCAAAATAATTACTACTAATTTGTTTCAACTTTCACTCAATCTCTATATTACATATGTATTTATTTCTTTATTTATTTGATAAGAACTTAAGGCTTGCTTCGCTCGTTCCGATTCGGTTCGGTTTTTAACAAAATCGAGCATATTTTTCGGTTCGGTTTTTTTGATTTCGGTCTTTTTATTTTTTAGACCGAACCGGACCTGTTTTTTTCAGTCCAATTTCGTTATTTTTCGGTCCTTTTGGGGTTTTTTCGGTTTTTTTCGGTTTTTATCGGTCTTTTTCGGTTCGGTTATCGGTCCGGTTCTGTTTTTCCGGTTTTTCACCTACATGAGAATCGGAAGGAAGGTTACGTATATATCAACTTATACATTACGTTTTAAATGAATATTTTATTAATTCAAATCTCCACGGTTTTATAACGAGAACATAAATATGCGTCTTATTTTTTTTTCGAGATGTATAATGACATGGTTTGGAAATTATGGTAAAATTTAAAAATTCAAAACATGTCATTATACATCTCGAAAAAAAACAACAAGATGTATATTTGTGTTACCGTCGTGGAACCGTGGAGATTTACATTAATCAAATCTTAATTTGGAGCGTTTTTACAAAAAAAAAATGTCCAAATTGATATATAAGTTGATGTTAAGGTTAGTATTAGTCTTTCATGAAAACCTCAAGAAGGTAACAGAGTTCTGCTCTGTAATTATAAATAATTTTAAATGAGTAATTTATTTTTACTATCTAATAGTTAAATCGGAAACCTTTTAAAAACTGTGTTTACCTTTGCCCGATTTCCGCTTATCATTTTCGACGAGTTTTTGTTATTTCAGATGTAAATTTTAGAATCTATATTTATTTTATGTTTTTCGTTTTGTTTCTTACTTTCTGGTCCCGATAATTACGTGTCAAACTATCATCCGTTAACAAATTTACTATTAGCGTATAACTTTTAACGGTTTCCTTACCAAATAACCAGAATTTAAATAGTCATCATACATTAAACAATATCCATATCACGTTTGAACTTAAACTTTACTAGTTTTGATGTATGAATCCGTCACTTTTTAAATCTGAAAATGAAAATGAGTGCGCTAATTCATTCTGTTTTGACAAATTATGTTTATTAACTTGGCGAAAGTACATTGATTGTTTGATTTCTACTTATCTGGTATGGAAATCGTTAAAAGTTGTAGATTGCTATTAAGTTTGTTAACGAATAATAATTTAATTAGTATGGTAAACCTGAATTAACTTTATTTTAAAATAGTAAAAAGTATTTTTTTTAAAGTGAGTTGTAAAAATTGCAGACTTAGTTTATGCGAAATACTTCTATAAGCTTTAATCTAACACAGAATGTAGTTCTTTTGCCTTGAAAACAAATGCTTCTGCCAAAGGATGTATAGCTTTAAAAAATAAAAATAAAAACTAATTTACAATATAACCATTGAAAATCAATCATCAATGTAATTGATAAGGTGTCTAAAATTATAGTTTTTCGGTCTCGATCTGAGTAAATGGGCAAAATTACTCCGTTGATCTTTTAGTAACTCTCTAAAATTATAAAATCTCTCGGTTTCAATGACTCTAATATGAATCATTTTTTTTTTAAATAAAAAATCTCTCGGTTTCGTTGAAAACCATTTTTAAAATCTAAAGTTCTTTAAAAAGTTTAATAACTCTAAAAACTGATAATGTTTTATTGCCTTCCATCGAAAAACTGATAATCGATTCGCCTTTATATGATTTGATTTATTTAAGTATTACCTCAGGTTTTGTCGATATGGTCACACAAAAGTTTTGATAGATGGTCGATCCGGGAACGGAAATAAACTTTATATGAATATGACTATTATCAATGATTTCGAGAGGAGCGACTATGCCAGAGCTCGCTCTATTGACACTTAATCTGACAAAATATTATGTGTAAAATATTTGAGTTAACATTGGATTGTAAACATAATTATGATATATTTCTATACGGTTTTGTAGGCAAATTTAACATTTTTTCAATTTTACACACTAACGTTTAGATTTTACTAGCAATAAGGTAACTTTTTGCTTCTGATACAATCAGTACACACACTACATCAAACAAATCAAAACTTGTTTTCGCTCTGCTAATCTGTAGTCAATGACTCAATATTATTAAACTGACACTACCAAATCCATGATGAGACAAAATTAGCAGTAAATTTGATCAAATTCTCGCACTTATGTATTAAATTCCCAAATATATGTTAAGATAGTAGATAAAAAAAAAACAAAAAAAAACAAGCATAAATCATCGATAGAGATCAAATTTGGATTATCTTTAATGATTCTTGTATATTTTGCATTTCATATTTTTAAGAGGAAGAAATTCCATTGCCAATTATGCTTATAATCGCGCAACTAATTGTTGCCCTTCATCCACAGCCTTAGCAGCATTTCTAAGCACGTTCTTTTGAATTTTTCCCGTCGAATTTCTCGGAAGATCCGGCCTAAAAATCACCGTCTTTGGAACCATATAATGAGGCATTTTTGTCCTACAAAACTCGATTATATCCTTTTCCGTTACCCTCCCTGTGCCACTTTTTAAACTCACAAAAGCACACGGCGTCTCGCCCCAAAACTCGTCGGACCTTGCGACCACCGCAACCTCATTTACTCTTGGATGTGAGTAAATAACCGATTCCACCTCGACGCTACTTACATTTTCCCCACCCGTAATTATAATATCCTTAGACCGATCCTTTATTTCTAAATACCCGTCTGGATGCATCACCGCAACATCACCCGTATACAACCATCCGTCAAGCCTCATACACTTTCTAGTCGCCTCTGGGTCTTTCAGATACCCGAGCATTAAACTCGCCCCTCTAAGCACGATCTCGCCTAAGGTCGATCCGTCTCGTTTGACTCTTTTCCCATTGACCGGGTCAACCACGTCGACCTCGGTCAACCCATTCGTCCGCACCCCTTGCCTCGCCTTGAGCCTCGCCCTCTCCTTAGCAGGAAGCGGGTCCCACTTCCCCTTCCAAGCGCACGACACCACCACCCCCGCCACCTCCGTCATCCCATATCCATGAGTCACCTCAAAACCTAACGACTCTGTACATAGCAGCACGGAGGCCGGAGGAGGCGCTCCGCCCGTCAAGAACTTGACCTGACGGCGAAGTGGCTCTGCATGTGCAAAGTTTGAGAGCATGTTGAGTATGACCGGTGCGCCACACATGTGAGTGACGCTATGTTTGACTATAGCATTATATACCGTTGGCGGGTCCACTTTGCGTAAGCAAATATTGGTCCCACCAACGGCCGCCATTCCCCATGTAAAGCACCACCCATTAGAATGGAACATGGGCAGGGTCCATAAGTATACTGGCTCTTTTGCTACCGACCAGTCTATTAAACTATCAACCGTCATGATGAATATCGAACGATGGGAATGGACGACCCCTTTGGGTGCAGACGTGGTACCGGATGTGTAATTTAGTGTCAATGGGTCCCACTCAGAGTCAGGCCAGATCCACTTGAAACATGGGTCACCTTTCTCTACTAAAATCTCGTAATTTAGGTATCCAACCACCGAGGTTGAATCTTGGGTGATGAGAACAATCGTAGGCGGTTTTTTCCCCTTAGGGAACATGGTAAAAGCTTCTTGAACAAGGGGCTTATATTGCTCATCGACGAACACAAGTTTTGACTCGCTATGACATAGGAGTATAGATACAGTGCGTGCATCAAGACGGGTGTTGATAGTGTTTATTACCGCTCCGGACATTGGGATGGAAAAATGGAGCTCATACATGGCAGGTGTATTCGGTGATATAACCGAAACTACATCGTTTTTGGTAATTCCAAGAGCGTAAATGGAAGAAGATAATTTCAAGCAACGGTTGTGTGTTTCTGCCCATGTGTAGACGGTGTCATTGTGCACGAGCGAGGGGGAGGCACCGTATACAGTGGCAGCTCGTTCGAGGAATGTTAGGGGTGTTAAAGGACATGAGTTTGCTAGTGAAGGTTTTAGCTGTTGCATAGTGTTTGTTTGTACAATTTTGAGACGGTATCTAATTTTTCTGAATTCCTTATCTTTATATACTGAATGTTCGTACTTACCGTAATAAATGGTCATGAATAGTCCACCTCCGATTTAACCTCATGAATTTAAATGCATTTGGTGGATGAGAAAGTACAGGTAGCTTTTGTTGGACCTATTTACGCCTCACCTGTTAAGATGACATTTAATTTTTGTACTATTTTATGAATTATAAATCATAATCATGTAAAGGATAATATGTAGTATTAGTAAACAGTTAGCAATTTTTCTAAAGTCCCCTGCAAAAATAGTTATTTATGTTGTTATTGTGTTGCAAAATTAACAACATCTCTTATTGCAACTTATATTATCATTTTGAATCTTGTAGTGGTGTCAGGTAGTTATTCGATGCACTATTAAAAAAATACGATTAATTTCCTTTTATATTATGTGACAGTATGCTTAGATTGTCCAAATTTCTCATTGGATTTTGGCTGTAATGCCTATGGACTCGTTTGTTTTCGGGACCAAGACTAAAATCCGGTCCGCATAATGAGTGAGATTAAGAAAAAGGTCGGACAAATAATCTCAACTAGATCGGACTATATATAATATTATCTCATATCGACTAGATAATGATCGACTCTGTGTTTTATAAAAAGTTATCCTTAAAATTTTGGGCCATGAGTTATTAATTATTACCATTACAAGACTTTTTAATAGTAATATATATCAGGTTTAACATCTAATACCATACCACCATATATATTATAAATGCACCAAAAGTATAGTCGGGATATATAATGTATGTTGCCAAATGAATTATTTGTGGACTCCATCAAACTAATAAAGTAATAATCCAATCCCGACCTCTAAATATTACTACCAAACAAGACCTCTACATGACTGGGATAAGCAACCTCCAATTACTCGTAGCTTAGTCGTAACTTAACCGACCAAATTTGAGATCCCATGTATACGTAGTCGACCAAAATGCATCAATTTTCCTCTATATATACGAAGTGTTTTAACTGTAGCTTTCGATCTCATGCATGCATGTGAAGGAATTCATTCTTGGCAAACTAGCAGTTAAGCAGGACATGCTACAGTTGTTGTTTGGTTGCTGAAATAAAAAGATGTACTAGAACGATAGTTGTCGGTGGATATTTCATAATTTAATTTAAGGATAAATTAACAAAATATACTACTTTTTAAACTAAATTATAAAAAAACATACCCTTAAAACTTTTCATTATAAAAAACATGTCAAACAAATTTAAATTTAATGTTGTTTATTATTTTATTTATCTCTCTCTCATCTTACTCTCCCTCTCCTCCATTCTTCTTTCTCATTAATTCTTCTATGTATCTTTTCATTATTTTCTTTCATCAATTTTTCTCTTTATGTCTCTCTGATCTTACTCTCTCTATCCTTCATTCTTCTATGCATCTTTGTTTAATATCTCACTCTATCTATCTCTATTTCTCCATCACGAAAACTCATCACTAACTACCGAACACCACCTAGATTATATAGATATCCATATACATATAAATACAGATATATACATACGTAATACACAAATATTACACTATTTGATACACCGTAATATATGAAAAATATATGAAATTAGTGAGATTGTTTTCTATTTATTGAGTTTTGAGACTATTGTAAACATTTTGTGTTTTAAGTTGAAAGAGGATAATCCATATGTACAATATTTGAGAGAAATTCATATGTAGGGCATGAAGTTTTAAAATTATGGTATAAAGTTTTGAAATTAGGGTATGAAGTTTTAAAATTAGAGTATGAAATTTTGAAATTAGGGTATGAAGTTTTTGAAATCAGGGTATGAAGTTTTGAAATCAGAGTATGAAGTTTTAAAATTAGGGTATGACGTTTTATAATTAGAATATGCATATTTTGTGAGTTTTTAGTCATTTTTAGAGAGAGATGAGTGATTAGCACGTGTTAGAAATATATGTGATTATCGTGTGTTAGAGAGATATATGCGATTAGAGAGAGATATGTTAGGTTAGAGAGACATGTTAGATTAGAGAGAGATGTTAGATGATAGAGATATATGTTAAGTTAGAGAGATAGATTAGATTAAGAAATAATAAATATATATATAGGTATGTTTTTGGTAATTTAAATTATTATGGTATATTTTTTGTAATATAATAAAAATATGATATGTTTTTGTTAATTGTCCCTTAATTTAATTGAAATTCCTTGAGCTTGTGATGTACTCCTTTTGCGTTGATTTGGTCACTGGGAGTCTTTATTTTAGTAAGTTGATATTATAGTACGAAGTCTATTTATTGGAAGCAAAATTTATTTTAGAGCCTATATATAATCTGTCTGTTATTCATATTTGTAGATTGAATAATTTGGAATGTTAATAAGACAGTTTGAGCAAGGAATCGATCCTAAGTCCTACAATTGAACAAAATCCATTGTAATTAAAATCTGAACCTGCCACAATCCCGTCGATAAACATGGCATTGCCTCATAAAGAACCGTTGCTGATCCATCGACGCCTTTTAGTATATTTTTGTTTTGATTCAAGAATATGGAAAACAAGTATATATACATATTTAAAATCAAACAAAATTCATATTTAATCTAATAAATATATAAGGGTAATTAATTAATATTTGTCAAATCATTATAATTTAAAGTAATCAAAGAAATTAAAATAATTAATAAACTGAGATTCTCTAAACAGATGCCTCTGCATGCCAATACCTGGAGGATCCAAATCCCTTACTTTCTAAAATATGTTACCAGCACTATAAAATAATGTTTGATTTAGTAAGAGTCAAAAACTGTCACAAACCTGTCATTAATTTAAAAATATGTCGTAAATTGACTAAACTGTCACAAAATCGTCACAAAAACCGTCGCCAATAAGCTGGTAACAAAAAATACCGTCAGTCACTAATCCCGTCGCTATTTGAGTATTTTTTTGTAGTGCAGTATCCTCTTGCTTATGATAAATAAAATATATAGTGAATAGATAAATTAAATTTCTTTAATTAGTCCTCCATTTTCTACTACAAAATATGTTAAATGTGTTAATCACCCTTTGTGTTTTTAGTTGGCAGTTTAATTAACATGCATGTATGCTGTGAATCTTACAATAAATGTTTAATATAGATACTTTATCCAACAAACAATTTCACGTGAACATTTACTTTGCATAGAAATGTACAATGAATATAGTTACACAATAATACCTGCAAACCGTAAATCTCCATCTTTTTGTGTTTGGTCTATATCGCGGTTGGACTGATATTCTAGACCTATATAATTTAAATATTAATTATGCTCCTTCAATTTTTATAGGGAAAAAAGCTGGTCAAAATTTAAATGTAAACATTGCAGAAAGTAATCATGTGTATAAGAAAACTCCTATAATTAACTTCTCTATTCTAGTGGTGCTGCTCCATCGATCTTACAGTTGTATGTAGGGCTTATGATGAGACGAAACGAGACGAAAACAGTCTATTTCGTTTTCGTTTCATTTAGTTTTAAGGTATTTCGTTATCATTTCGTTTTCATGGCGAAACAGAAAATTTCGTTTCGTTTCCGTTTCGTTAAGGATGTGAAATTTTCGTTCTGTTTCGTTTCGTCTCATAAACCATATTTTATACTATATATGTTTTATTAATTCATATATCTAATATAATATTCTATAGATTTATAATTACAAACATATAAATTTATATATGGGGGAGGATCTATACACACATAAAAAAACACACTATGATTACATTTTAATCATAACCACTCATTTAGGTTTTTTCAATGGCCAAGATATACCTAAAATAAAGAAACAATCACAACCCTTAAAAACATATGTAATGAATGGTTAGGATTAAAATGTAATCATAGTGTTTTTTTTTATGTGTCCATATATCATTCCCCTTTATATATATATATATAAATATATTTAATACTAGACGAAACTTAACAAAACGAATAGGAATAGGGCTATGATTATTATCATCTCGTTTACTAAACGAAAATTATATTTTATTTTATTATCATTTTATTTAGTAATAAACGAAAACGAGACGAGCTTTTAATGAAACGGAAACGAAAATGTTCACGACATTATGGTCTCATTCGCCGCCCTAGTTGTATGTCATTTACTGGCCCCTGCACTTGCCCAAATCTGGTGACAACTACACATTCAATGAGTCATTCACTTACTCGATGTTGGGAAGTTTCATTTTAAATTATAAATTAAAACTATTGTTAAGACAATTAATTAAAGAAATACTCTATAGTACTAAAGTATACAAGGTTTCTTAAGTTTAGTATACTAATTTACACACTACAAAAAAATGATCAAAAAGAGTTGTTAAAACTCTAAACTAACCAATCAGTTAGTAAAAGCCTAGTTAGTATATTATACCAACTAAATAAATGACAGTTACTTTTTAGTAACTGAACTACCAACCGATTTTATCAGTTACAACTTACTACCAACTGATTTTATCAAGTTACAAATTACCAACTGATTTTATCAATTACAGATTTACTAACCGATGTTACTAACTAAAAATAAATTGCTATTTTGCAACTGATTATACCAACTAAAGACACATTTTGCAACTAACTTACTAACTACAAATCAATTTGTAAATAGCTCCAATTTAATAACAATTAGCAAATTAATCTAAAAATTAGTTTACACTAAACGACATTTCATTAAAAATGAACAACGAACCCCGATCAAAGTTACGATTCCAAATCAAATACCATACAAAAGACTTTGAGTCTAAGTCAATTCCGATCATAGTTACGATTCGAAATCAAATACCATACAAAATACAAGTTTTAAACATAATCAGCCAATTACACTCACTAAACACTAAATAGAAATAAGTCCAAGTCCAAGTTGTCGTGGCCAATATTATCATCCTCGGAGTCTTCATCGGTACACTCTATTGGCATGTTTGGCATTCCCCGGAACATAACCGTCCATTGAGCTAACATTTTCTCCATTTTGGAAGATTTTTCCTTCTCGATGCGTAACCCTCACCCAACTACTCCACCTTGCTCACGAGAGAGCTGCCTGAACTACCTAGACTCTTCGAAGATGAACCAGAACAACTACCATAGTAAAGTATTTTGTCAACACCGTATAAGCCTTACTTGGTTACCCCACCCGCAACTTTCAAGTATGCGGCATTCTCATCAACATGAGTCTTATTTTTTCTTTCTTTAATTCGCGTGATACTCTTCCTGTTTCACACAAAAAAGACATGATAGATTTAAACACCCACGATACTACACAAAACTTGTTTCTGTCCGCCGAATATGTATTCCAAATAGTGTAAGTTTTATAATCACAGTATATCAAAAAGAGTACCAGATACATAAACAATGTAACCAACATATGCACATTTAAATTTAACCAAAAACGAAACTAATTATTTCTACCAAATGGCTTGTTCAGTAGATACAAATCATAACACTTTATATTTTAAGAAGAGAACTTGTAACATATATGAATCTGTATTCTGGATACAAGTAAATTTGTCGCTCAAACTTTTGGCATTTGAAATAAATATTATTCGCTTCTTATGTAGAAATGGTGTGCCAGGGTATCACTGTTATTCACTAATTTACAAATAGTACACGGTACTAATCATACTTTCTGAGAGTCAAGGGTAGAATGAAACCAATACTTCATTGAACATCAATCATGTTCAAGGAATGCAAACATTATCACAAGAAAGTAGCAAATTCATGTTTGTTTAAGATTTAAGTTAGATGAAAATTCATGTTCATTTAGTCAGACATTCGGTTCATGATCGTTAGTAAAGGAATATGAACAAATATGGATAAGACTTTCACTAAACAAACATGAACATGAATATATCATTTTCCTTGTTATTAATTGCATGCAATTAAATTCAACTCGATTAGTGCGGACCCAATTAGTTACCATTAATCACACCTAAATTATCATCACATAGACGTAACATCCATATAGATATTTCCATTTTGTAACTCCTAACTCTTGTCTAGTTTTGTAACTCCTAACTCCTAACTATTTTTTTATGCCTATTTTGTAGTATGTTTTTCATGAGTCAAGTTGTAGTATGTTTTTCATGAGTCAAGTAATAAAAATGTTAATCTATTTAAACGTAATATAACAAAGTACAAATATATTTAGTGTAAGTGTTTTAGAATATAAAAATATTTTGTTAAAATTCACAATAGAAACATAGCAAATTACAAATATATTTAGTGTAGGTGTTTTAGAACATTTTTTGTTGTTGTTAAAAGTCACAATAGAAACATAGCAAAGTATAAATATATTTAGTGTAAGTGTTTTAGAGCATAAAATATAACTGAAAATTGCAAGTTAGTAATCCGTTAGTGTTTACCAACGGCATATATTATAGTCACTAATTAGTTGGTAAATTACTAACTGATACAGTTGTAGTTACTATTCAGTTGGTATTTACTAACTAAAAATTGTAAGTTAGTAACTAGTTAGTATTTACCAACTGAATAAATTGTAGTTACTAATTAGTTGGTAAATAAAAAAAACATAAAATTTAGTTAGTAATTGAGTTACTAAGTAGTAACTACCAAATAAGTTAGAATATTAAGTTACTATATGGGTTTTTTCTTGTAGTGACATGATTGCAGTTCTGTACTAGGAAATCTAGAACACAAAAATTTCAATGTTACTACACTATATGTATATATCTATTTCCTCTAGTACAAAAATGATCCCCTTTTTATTGAATTAAAGAAAAATAGAGTAGTTATTACTTATTACTACTTATTTACTACATACTCTAAGTATTTCTTTTTTATCTGAAAATTAAGGGCAGACCGATGCACGAAGCTCCTGCTGCATGGGGACCGAAAACGTGTCGGGCGCTATGTCGTATGGTTCCGGTGACTGAAACTATTGCCACTGCAACGGTTTCAAATGACACCATAAAGCACACCAAGGTAGTTTGGCCATACGTTTGCAAGCCGAGGAAACCATAAAGTGATCAAAATTGCAAAAAAGTAGGGAAAAGTGGTCAGAAGCATATTATAAACCATATTAATTGGCTTTAAATACACATATGGCAAAATAATGGATTGATACATATTTTGAGACTTTATTAAAGAAACGCACATAGAAATCCCTTTAAAATTAGATACAAATGCTCAATTATGTTACTCATTGGTTCTTTTCGTGTTTATCATTTTATAGAGAATTATGTTAATTAGGTATTCCAGCTTTTAAAATCACACAGTAGCAACATTCATGCTTCATATATTATTCACCTCCTGCTACCTATATTTTCCAATCCCAGCAATAACAGAAAGGATTTAAAGCCCGGTGCTTTCGGGAGAAGTTCATCACAAACCAATTATCTCGGTCAGATTTGCATCATTTGAGCCTGTATCTCACCTTTTATCACTTTTAAGTTTTAACCAGTTTTCTGATCAGAATATGAATTTATGTATTTGGAGTACTGACTTGCAGTGTACTTTAAAACTAGCCATCTGTCAAGTTACGATATCTTGCACGGTCATATTATCTTCAAGTCTGTACATTCACCCACAACCAATTATCAGGCAGTGCCGAGGTTTCAAGAGTTTTCTTAGACCCGAGACTAATACGAATATTGTGGGCCTTTCCTAAATTCTTAACCATTTGACTTCTTCATTAGAAAAAAAATGATCTTCAATAAAAATGTTGGATTATAAAAGATTTTCCAACAACATAACTTACTAAAAATTCTTAGACAAGTTAAATTGGAAACAAAAAAGGAACAACAACTTTAATATACAAACTTACAACTAAACTTGGCTTAACAAAATCATGATACATGAAAAAAAAGAGTTGTAAGAAGGAGAAAAACAATGGATTCTTCCAACTTTTCGATTGAAAACAATAATTAAATCTGAAAACTAAAACTTTCAGCACACAACACGGCCAATTTGTGTAAAAGTTCTAAAACTATTTTCTAGCGAGTCAAACACTATGTTTTACTGTATAAACGATAAACAACAAGCATTAAAATAAGTACATGAAATGACAAAATGAAACTAATCTCGTGAAGCATAATAATTTGTTAGTACCTGTTGTATAGAAAGTGATTGACGGATCTGTTTGTAATGAATTGAAACTTCTGGATTTAACAGAACACAAAGGAAAATAAAAGGTTTTATTGCTGGAATATTAATTACAGGGACTGAAAAGTAATTACAGGAAAGTTACGGACTGAAATGAAATTTTAGAAACTTTCTGGACTGAAACGTAAATTACAGAAACTATTGGACTGAAAAGTATATTACATGAACTTCTGGACTGAAAATTAAATAACAGAAACTACTGGACTGAAAAATAAATTACATAAACTACTGGACTGAAAAGTAAATTACATAAACTACTGGACTTGGAAGTAAATGACATAAATTACTGGACTGAAAAATAAATAATAGAAAATAATGGACTGAAACGTAAATAACTGAAGTAAAGGATTGGTAAGTAAATAATAGAAAGTACTGAATTGGAATGTAAATAACAGAAAGTACATGACTGGAAAGTAAATAACATGAAGTACTGGACTTGAATGTAAATAACCGAAACTGCAGAACTGAAAAATATAAAACAGAAATTGTAGGATTGAAAAAAAAAAAACAGAACTGACCAGACCACGTACAGAAATGAACCGGTCAGATAACGTACCGAACTGGACAGAAAACGTAAAAAAGACACAAAATAAAAATATGCAAGAAAACGAAATAAAATAGGCGAGACAACGATAAACCGTTTCCCTTAAATTCTATTTTCCCGCCACCTTTTAGGTTCTGGTTTGTTTGAACAAAACATTCCCAAGGTAAAACTTCTGATAATTTGACGGCTTAAGCGGTGCCGCCACATTCTATGAGCTTTTTGTGAGGTGATACTCTCTCTCTAGAATGCTAGTGAGTGTGTATATTGTGGTGAATTGGTGCGTTAGATTGACGGGTTGGACACATTCCGTACCGAACCAATGCCTCGTACCGTCGTACCAAAATCTGCGACCAGGACCCGAACCGGCCCGCACACGCATATGTATGGACTTGTTACCCAATAATATATTTAATCAATTAAACTTATAAGAGTATTAATTGTATATAAACTATTATTTGGGACTCTTCCTCCTCAATGTGGGATAAATCCCACAAATGTTTTTTCCACTTCGCACTTGAAAGTTATCCCATTTCAAGATAGACTTTTAGAAGTCAATTTCTATTCACACCGCTAACCCGTTTTGAGCGTGTAATATACCGTCTCGAAACTTGTCGTACGTACTTGACAAAACTTACGATGACGGACTCAAACGTTAAGTGTACACTACTTAACCGTTGGATCAAAGTCGGTTCATCAACACGGCAAAACCATGTTAAATTCGAACAGTCCCCCACATGAATGCAATTGGCTGACGTGCAATATGCAACCTAAATGCAATCAAGAGTAACACGAAGAATCGTTGTATCTGGTAAGGTAGCTTTCCCTTTGAACTCCTATAGTGAAGTACTATCGGATATGTTTGCCAAATTGTAGACACGATGCTTTTAACCCTTCGGCATTTTGTGCATAACAAGACAACAGTACTCATGCAACTTTTCCTCTACCTCACTACTTGGCTCTCCAGTTTTGTCCATTTTGTTCGTGAACTGCCTTGGTAGTTTCATCGAGCACTCTAGAGAATTATCCCTTAAACTCTTATCATTGTAGCGGCCCCTACACACTCGATATAGGCGATCTCAAGTCAAAGGTATCATGTCATACCCCACTCGTATCTAGGAGATACTTGGATCTTAATAAGCCTCAATGATTCACGTTTAATGGAACAGCTCTATCACTCTTTCATCATAGGAATGGGCAGGGAACTCATATTACCGAGTTCTTTGTTTGGTCACCCCCCATAATTTGGTTGTCCCATTGAACCTGCAAATTGGGGTTTCCAATTCAGGTTGGGTTACCATTAGGGGTGGAATCGGGACCCGACCCAAAAAGCTTAAACATGTGTCCCGATCCAATAGTTTTCGGATGTCATTTAAAAGTCCCGATCTCGAACCGAAAATGGTCGGGTACCGATAATATGGATTGCCAATAATTCGGGATCCCGAAAGGTCGGGATTTCACGATACTTCATACTCCTAAAAAAAAACGGTTAAAAAGTTATAACATAACTAGCAATTTTGTTAAAAAGTTTGTTAGATTTAAACAAAATCAAAAAGTGGTACAATACTATGTTGATATTGTATTCGTTTATAAGATTGATTATCAAACAAGACAACTAATTATAATTATTTTTAAGAAAAAATAAATAATAAAATAATTCAAACTAAACGCAGAAACCAAATGTTATAATTTTAGTTATTTACGATTAAGACGAATACAAAATATATGAAACAAGAAACTCATACGGAAATAAAAGTGTGTTATTTAGTAAATAGAGTAGATGTGAGAGTAAATTTATTTTTTTAATAAATATAAAATGGTACTATTCGTAATAAGATTTTAAAAAAAAATATTTTTTTTAATGTATATTAATTCTATCGGGTCGGGAAATCCATCGGGATTGTAAATAAAAATCTGATCCCGAACCGAATTATTTCGGGACGGAACAAAAATCCGATCTTTCGGATCGGGACAACATCGGGTCGGGAAAAAACGAGTCGAGACCAGATCGGATGTCGGATCGGGTCGGGATTTCAGGAACTTTTCCCAGCCCTAGTTGCCATCATGTTGGGTAACCAATGTCATGGGCTTCATGCCCATTCCCCTCGACGAAGCTTCAACTAGTTCTTTAGTTAAGTCTTTTGTTAATGGGTCCGTAATATTATCGTTAGATCTCACAAACTCTATGGATACAACATCATTTGCTAGCAATTTCCTTACGAATCTATGTCTCCAACGCACATGTCGGCACTTCCCATTATACATCGTACTATGTGCCCGTCCAATGGATGACTGACTATGGCAGTGCACGCTTATGGCGGGAACAGGTTGTGGCCAAAGTGGAATACCCTCTGGAAAGTTTCTTAGCCATTCGGCTTCCTCAGTCGCTAGGTCCAATGCTATGAACTAAGACTCTATAGTCGACCTGGCAATAACTCTATGTTTTGAGGATTTCCATGAAACCGTTGCCCCTCCTAGTACAAAAACATATCCACTCGTGGACTTTGTACTATTGGAGTCAGATATCCAGTTTACATCAGAATAACCTTCTAGCACCGTTGGATATCTCGTATAGTGTAGACCATAATCCGATGTATACACCTCAGGTACCTGAGTAATTTGATTATGGCCTTATAGTGATCAATACTTGGATTACTCGTATTTCTACTCATTTTACTCACTGTGTTGGCAATGTCATGTCTAGTACAGTTTATGAGATACATGAAACTGCCTATGATATGAGAATATTCATGTTGTCGCATGCACTCGTCAAGATTCTTCTTGAGATGTGGCAGAACTTCAATTGATGTTCGGGTAATTGCCTCACCTCCTGGATCAAACTTGTCAAGAACTTGCCTAACATAGTGCGATTGGGAGAGAGCATAGACATTTGATGTTTTAGTTATTTTCATACCTGAAATCACATTAGCAACACCCATGTCCTTCATGTCGAAGTTTCTCGACAACATATTCTCCGTAGCCTTGATGTGATTTTTTCTACCAATGATAACCATGTCATCTACGTTAAGGCATACTATTACATAGTCATTTCCACCTCATTTCACATAGACGCATTTATCACATTCATTGATACGAAACCCGTTTGAGTGCATTACGCTATCAAACTTTTCGTGTCATTGTTTAGGTGCTTGTTTTAGTCCATACAAGGACTTAACCAACTTGCACACATTTCCCTCTTTACCTGGAACCCCAAACCATTCGGGTTGTTCCATGTAAATTTCCTATTTTAAATCTCCGTTTAGTAAGGCCGTCTTTACATCCATTTGATGTATCTCAAGATTAAACAACACCGCAAAGGCAATGATTAATCTAATCGACGTTTTCCTCGATACAGATGGATAGGTGTCGAAATAATCAACACCTTCTGTTTTCCTATATCCTTTAACTACAAGTCTCGCCTTGTATTTGTCGACTGTGCCATCGGTTTTCATCTTTCTCTTGAAGATCTACTCGTAACCCCAATGTTTGCACATTGGTGGTAAATCTACCAATTCACAAGTGTGATTTTGAATATTCGACTCTATCTCATTAATTATAGCCTCCTCCCAATAAGGAGCTTCCGGTGAAGACATTGTATACTTAAATGTCACTGGAATATGAATTACATGGATTGAAAAGTAATTACAGAAAAGTTACGGACTGAAATAAAATTTCAGAAACTTTATGGACTAAAAAGCAAATTACATAAACTATTGGACTGGAAAATAAATTACAGGAACTGAAAAGTAAATAACAGAAACTACTAGACAGAAAAGTAAATTACAGAAACTGCTAGACTGAAAAGTAAATAACAGAAACTACTGGAATAAAAAATAAATAACAGAAACTACTGGACTAAAATAAATACAGAAACTACTGGACTGAAAAGTAAATAACAGAAACTACTGGACTGAAAAGTAAATAACAGAAACTACTGGACTGAAAAATAAACACAGAAAGTACTGGACTAAAAAATAAATAACAGAAATTAGTGGACTGAAACGTAAATAACTAAAAGTACAGGACTGGAAAGTAAATAACAGGAAGTACTGGACTGTAATGTAAATAATAGAAACTGCATGACTGAAAAATATAAAACAGAAACTGCATGACTGAAAAATAAAAAAACAGAATTGACCAGACAACGTACAGAGATGAACCGGTCAAATAATGTACCGAACTGGACAGAAAACGTAAAAAAGACAAAAATAAAAATATGCAAGAAAACGAAGTAAAACATACGAGATAACGGTAAACCGTTTCTCCTTAAATCCTATTTGTCCGCCATCTTTTATCTTCTGGCTTGTTTGGACAAATGATTGCTAAGGTAAAACATCTGATAATGTGACAGATTAAGCGGTGCCGCCACACTCTATGAGTTTTTTTTGTTTGTTGGGTTGAGCAGTTGTGGGGGTTACACAATCAAATTCTGAAACCGACGTATTAAATTCGTCACTATCACAATTATGGACATCGGTTACATACATTACAAAATTTTGAGCATTAACTCTATATAATAAATACAAAGTTTACCATACCACACTTCGTCCCGAACTAGTAACTCGTACCGATGTACCAAAACCCACAACCCGGACCTGACCCGTCCCTTACACGCATGTGGATGGACTTGCTACCCAATAATAGATTTAATCAATTAAACTCATAACAGTAGAAATTGTATATAAATTATTATTTGGAACTTTTACTCCTCAATGTGGGATAAATACCCCCAAAGTATTTTTGCATTTCCCACTTGGAAGGTACACTTTCAAGATGGACTTTAGAAGCCAATTTCTATTCACACCGCTATGCCGTTTTGTGCCTATAATATACCGTCTCGAAACTTGTCGTACGTACTTGACAAAACTTACGAGTACGGATTCAAACATTAGATGTAGACCACTTAACCGTTGGCTCAAAGTTAATTAAGCAAACATATGTTAAATTCCAAGTGCAAAATTTACTACTCTGAATCGGTAAAAATGAAGTCATGGGAGTGACATTACATGTATCAATGCTTACCTAAAATAAGTGCAGTGGTATCTATGTTTGACGAAAAAATTAGAGGCCCATTAAACTTGCCTAACCTTGCCATGGAGTATTCATTACGAATATGACCCAAAGTCTCATGGAATTTAAAAATCGTGTAAATTATTGAATAAATAGCTAGTTGTTTAGAACATACACAGTAAAAAGTTCCATATTTTGGTAAAAAAATTGGGATTAATTAATAATTGATAGTACTAAATTTTTATCACGACAGCTATATATACATAAACCAACTTAAACATCTAGTTTTAGCAGAATCATGTTAACAACCATACCACCAATTGTTGAGTGTGAAACTCTTCCTTTAATGGTCCACTCATCCTTCAAGGGATTCAAGTCTGGTTTGAGCATAAATATATTTAAGATACAATAACGTTTTTCCAATAATAATAACTAAAGGGAATCGTTTGACGAGTCAGAAGTTGTAACTTCAGTATAGTATATTGTCTCACTATTATTATATTAGTAATCGTGACTCACGCGTTGCGTGTGCTGCGCGTAATGCAATAAAAATATAGAAAATAGATATAGTTATGATATAAATGTGGATAATACAAAAAAAACATAATTTAAGATTTAAAAGAATGTTCGGTTGTCAAGGAGAGATAAATAGTTTTATTAGTTTTTACTTTTTATATTTTTATGTGAATATGATATTATTGTAATTAATATAAATGTATATGAGTATTTTTAGAAAAAAATGTCTAAATTGAACAAGCTAATTTGACTTGGGTTGACTTATTATAATAGAATGATAATTATATTTTTGAGTTGATGTAATAACAAATTATCATATTCGTGTAAAAAAATTTAAAACCGAAAGAAATGTTTTATTACATATAATTGTCTTTTATTAGAAGTTATTAACAACTATCTTAGTTTTTATCGTAATTTTTTTTAGTGAGTCAGTATACGGTATACCTATGACATACAAAAAGTTCTCAAGGGAATATGCAGAAACTCACGACTAAAATGGACATATCTATTGAAGGCAAATCAAGTACAAACGCCTGCAACCAAACCTAAACTTTAGCATATGTGTGCTTGCCTCGGGTGGGGATGGGACCGCCTCACTTGCTACCCTCCGATCTTCGTTGGCCCCACGGTTCCCTTCCGTTGATTTTAGTAGATTAGCAATATGAGTCTCGACTAAGCCTGCGTGAGTCGGAGCAGCTATTGTAAAATCCCGTATTTTATATATATTTATTTTAATTATTAATGAGTCAGATATTTTTGTTTTAAGTCTATTATTATGATTTTGACAAGTTTTAAGTAATTTAAGTACCGGGTATATAAGTCAGTGGTGTAGTTATAGATAGCTGCACGTTAACACAGTTACAAGTTCGTAAAGAAAATGATGATGATTAGTTATAACTTATAAGAGACTTAAATGAGATAGTAATGTTTTGCCATTTGATCATTAGTATATTATGTGGTAAAACAAGTCATTTAGAAGAGTTTATTATAGGAACTAAATGATTAGGGAGTTACATACAAAATGATTTGAGAGTACGAATATGTAGTTATCAGGTTAGCACAACAATATTTATAATTGTATTAAAAGTTCACATTTATTAATAAAGAGTTACATGTTTATAGCATATGATAAGTATATAGTAACATGAAATATCAAGAGGTAGAATAAGTATAGGAATTAAACTTAATGGGATATACTATTTATTGGAATCTAGAATATAAATGACATTAAGTCCACAGCCGTTTCATAAAATTTCCATATGAACGGTCCATTTAACCGAGAAGTTCTTCTGCTACTAAAATATATAGGAGTCCCATTTCTATAGGAATGCATATACAGCCGTTTCTACGTCAAAAATATACATATTATCACTATATATATATATATACTAGTAATCGTGCCCCACACGTTGCGTGTGTGACGCGCAATGCAATTAAAATATAAAAAATAAGTGTAGTTATGATACAAATACGTGGATAATACAAAAATAAGACTTAAAAGAATGTTTGGTTGTTAAAGAGGGACACATAGTGTTATTAGTTGCTATTTTTTATTTTATTTTTTTATTTTTTTATGTGAGCATGGTATTATTGTAATTAATAAAAAAGTATGAGGGTATTTTTGGAAAAAAGTGGCTAAATTGGGCAGGCTCATTTGACTTGGGTTGACTTATTATAATAGAATGATATATATATATATATATAAGTCAAATGAAACTGTCCAATTTAGTCATTTTTTTTTTCAAAAATACATTTTATACTTTTTTTATTAATTACAATAATATCATACTCACATAAAAAAATATAAAAAAGTAATAACTAATAACTAATAACAATATTTATCTATTTTTAACAACCAAACTTTTTTTTAAATTTTATCATCTTATACTATTTTTTTTATATTATCCACATATTTATATCATAACTACACTTATTTTCTATATTTTAATTGCACTGCACGTCACACACGCAACGCGTGGGGTACGATTACTAGTATATATATATATGTGTGTGTTTTGTAGTATATTATTGGCCATATTGGGTCTTAATCAGTGAGCTTTACTTATGTCTAAGTTGGGCTTTATAGGTCGTGTAACCCTACCATATGCTATATAAAGAGGCTTCGGGGGTCTCATATACCTATCACCTTACATTCGATCGTTTACCTCTCTATACTTGTATCTACATATTTATATATCTAGCTAATATGTCACATAATATGTCACACATCAATATATATATATATATATTAAATATTGATGTATATAACAATGGTAAGAAGATAGTAAGTGAGAAAGGAAGCCAAGTTCTTTGCAAGAACAGAATTTTATTTCGGAAATTTCAGTGGTCAACAGTAGCTTATTCAAAATATAATTTTTCGATGGTTCGGGCTCTGTATATAGGTGAGTGGTTTTTTCTTATAAAGTATCTTATTGCATATTTTGTTATAAGTATTAAATATTCATTTTTATTATCTTCATGTATCATCTATATATGTACGTATTGAATTTTTTTCATCATTGCAACAAAGAAAGAAAGATCGGTTTATTTCGAGGAGGTGAGAAAAGAAATGAGTTTATCTCGGTGATGTCCGAAAACAGTAGTTTATTTCGAGGACATCCGAAAATAGTAGTTTATTTCGGGAAGATCCGAAAAGAGTAGTTTATTTCGGGGAGTCCGAAAAGAGTAGTTTATTTCGGAGAGTCCGAAAAGAAAGAATAAAAATTTCATGTATATTAATTTAATAATTTTTAAAGTTTATTTTTTAAGAAATGTTTTACATTATTATTATTATGCATTGGGAATATTTTACTAAACTCAACCTGTTTGTTTTGTAAGAAAGAAATGAATAGTAAAACTTAATTTTGTCCCATATTATTATTATAATACTTTATTACTCACTAATCTCATTTAGGTTACCCTTCGCTTTTAAAACTTTTTTGCCAGAAAATGATATAATATTCAGTATTGAAGTTGAGCTAGTGGGGACCAGCCATAACTCATAGAATTATATGTGAAATTTCCGATGCGTTTATATTTGTTGAGAAGTTACATCTATAGTTTTTGTTTTGATGGTAAGACTGATGCTTTTGTTTTTTTACTTTGTTAGATAATTAATATTGTATAAGAGGAGATGTTCGGGGCTGTAAGCTCCCAATTTTAATAAAAATTGATGAAATGAAAAAAAAAAAACTATGTACTATGATTTTTTTTTTAAAGTAGCATTTTAGCCCCTAAATTTTATGAGGAAAAAAACTCTTATAAAGAGTATAAAATATCATACAAAATACCAGCTCATCACATTTGACGTTACATGTTCAGTCCCTGATTGCCTTCAATATGACTCTTGTCACTATAAGAAAAAGTTTATTTAGTATTATAAAACCTTTTGAATTATGTTGTTAAAATGATTGTGACTAAATTTTAGTAATAATAAATGAACTTTTTTTATTGTAGTGTATACGAACGTAGTGAAAATCGACCTACAACACCTTCATTTGCGCTCTTTTGTAATCATAATACCTCCTAAATTACCATATACACTTCTCATTAAAATCTTTTAATAAGAAAGGAAGAATCACTAAAAATGTGCAGCTACTTTAATTTCCATGTTGGGATTATAAATTAGAATAGGTAGAGTATTAGACATTGATCGATTGTGAATTATTATACACTAAAAAAATAGCCTAATTTAAAGAGAAATCATGATTACTGTTGTGTGACATATTAGCTCACATATATATGTATATAGATATACAGAGAGAACATAGAGAGAGACAATAAGACGAAGTGTTTATTCATTAATATGAGTGTACAGGAAATACATCAAGAGACCCCTGACAATCTTTATATAATAGAGGATAGAGTTACATATGCTAGTAAAATCCAATATAAGTCCAATAGAGTAAGAACTAAGATGACCAATAATATCCTACAACAATTACTTTATTTTTACTCAAACTTTTTAAATTTCTCAGTTACTTTTTCACTAAGTTAACATGTGAAGGATGTAAAATTAACTAACTGTTACAACATACCAAAATGCAAGCATGAATCCATAATTTAGAACATAGTCAGTAGACTCTTAACTATCTTCTTAGAAAATATGAAGATAAAAGGCCATTATGGCATTCACCACAGGCTCATAAACAATTTCTACCAACTTTATAGATGCCAATCTAAATATATATAAAGAACCCATAGCCACAAAGACAAAATATAACTTTGAGGTAAACTCAAATTGTGATTGTTTAATCCACATGCTAATTCCTTTTCAGCTACATCACGGTCGTACTGAAACAAATTTAAGAATTATAAACAATATTCATAGAGACAATCAAATTTTGTTTTCAAATGGTAATTTTTCGGGATAAAAATAATTTTTTAGACACAAAAATAATTTTTTTGTCCCTAAATCTAACTTTTAGTCACATAATTTGAATATTTTTTTGTCCTCAAAGACAATCTCATACGAAAATAAGGAGACAGTTAAAAAAAAATTTCAAATAATTTTTTAGACGAAATTAAATTGTCTGATTATGTCCGTATGTGATTGTATTTGGAGACAATTTTTTTTTCAAATTATGTGTTTAAAAGTTAGATTTGGGGACACAAAATTTATTTTTGTTTCTAAAAGATTAATTTTGTCCTGAAAAGTTAACATTTGAATACAAAATTTGATTATATCCATAAAAAAAAATTGTATATCGTTTTTAATTTTTTTGGAGTGTCGCGTGGTGGTCCGGTAGAAACATCACATTTCTTAGTAATTACCATGATATGTTTTCCACTCTGTGGAACTTTCCAAGCGTTTATATATAATTCTTTATTTGGTCAGGTAGAAACATCACATTTCTTAGTACTTACCATGATATGTTTTCCACTCTGTGGAACTTTTCAAGCGTTTATATATAATTCTTTAGGTGGTCTGGTAAAAACATCACATTTCTTAGTACTTACCATGATATGTTTTCCACTCTGTGGAACTTTCCAAGCGTTTATATATAATTCTTTAGGTGCTCCGATAGAAACATCACATTTCTTAGTACTTACCATGATATGTTTTCCACTCTGTGGAACTTTCCAAGCGTTTATATGTAATTCTTTAGGTGGTCCGGTAGGAACATCACATTTCTTAGTACTTACCATGATATGTTTTCCACTCTGTGGAACTTTCCAAGCGTTTATATATAATTCTTTAGGTGCTCCGGTAGAAACATCACATTTCTTAGTACTTACCATGATATGTTTTCCACTCTGTGGAACTTTCCAAGCGTTTATATATAATTCTTTAGGTGCTCCGGTAGAAACATCACATTTCTTACTACTTACCATGATATGTTTTCCACTATATGGAACTTTTCAAGCGTTTATATATAATTCTTTAGGTGGTCCGGTAAAAACATCACATTTCCTAATACTTACCATGATATGTTTTCCACTCTGTGGAACTTTCCAAGTGTTTATATATAATTCTTTAGGTGGTCCGGTAGAAACATCACATTTTTTAGTACTTACCATGATATGTTTTCCACTCTGTGGAACTTTCCAAGCGTTTATATATAATTCTTTAGGTGCTCCGGTAGAAACATCACATTTCTTAGTACTTACCATGATATGTTTTCCATTCTGTGGAACTTTCCAAGCGTCTATATATAATTCTTTAGGTGCTCCGGTAGAAACATCGCATTTCTTAGTACTTACCATGATATGTTTTCCACTCTGTGGAACTTTCCAAGCGTTTATATATAATTCTTTAGGTGGTCCGGTAAAAATATCACATTTCTTAGTACTTACCATGATATGTTTTCCACTATGTGGAACTTTCCAAGCGTTTATATATAATTCTTTAGGTGCTCCGGTAAAAATATCACATTTCTTAGTACTTACCATGATATGTTTTCCACTATGTGGAACTTTCCAAGCGTTTATATATAATTCTTTAGGTGCTCCGGTAGAAACATCACATTTCTTACTACTTACCATGATATGTTTTCCACTATGTGGAACTTTTCAAGCGTTTATATATAATTCTTTAGGTGGTCCGGTAAAAACATCACATTTCCTAATACTTACCATGATATGTTTTCCACTCTGTGGAACTTTCCAAGTGTTTATATATAATTCTTTAGGTGGTCCGGTAGAAACATCACATTTCTTAGTACTTACCATGATATGTTTTCCACTCTGTGGAACTTTCCAAGCGTTTATATATAATTCTTTAGGTGCTCCGGTAGAAACATCACATTTCTTAGTACTTACCATGATATGTTTTCCACTCTGTGGAACTTTCCAAGCGTTTTTTAGGTGGTCCGGCAGAAACATCACATTTCTTGTTTAAAGTTTATTTTTCGTTGTTAAAATAGATCGGCAACAAATTATTGTCGTTGCCATGCCGTTGCGGACGCCCCGTTACTGAAAGTTTATGGCAACAACTTGAAGCATCGTTGCTGAAAATAATTATTTCGCAACAAAAACATGTGTTGCCATTTCGAAATAATATTGTTGCCAAATGGAAATAAGTTGTTGTCAATCCTTCAATTTTTTCGTTGTTAAATGTTACAATTCCGTTGCTGATTTTTTAATTAAGTTGTTGCATTTGAGAAATAAAGTGTTGCCAAATATGGGGAAAAATCATTGCAAAATACATCATTGGTTGTTGCTGATTTGAATCTTTACCGTTGCAAATTCATAATCAATTTTTGTTGCAAAATGCAAATAATAATTGTAAAATTTTAATTCAATTTAACTCATATATAATACAAATATTATAAATTAAATTAAGTTTCAATTGCTAGAATCATTCAACACACAATAACTAAAATATTCATCATAAACATTTAATAAAAGAAAATGTAACATATTACAAGAGTAATCACTACGAACATTCTTTGATCATAGAACATATATGTACATAAAAAGAAAGAAAAACACTGGTTATAACTGCAGCTGATCGCAATAGAGATGAAGTACATGCAACTTGATGACGAATTTGGAAATGCTTAATCAAGTCAAATAGCATCATGTATCGATATCCTGAAAACAAAGAGTAGAAAATGACAAATTTTATCAAATACGAATTTTTAAATCCATTTGAACAACATGATCGCAAGTTTTTCATAGAAAAAAAATACTTTCAATCGGAGTCAATTTGTCGGATCAAATTCAGATCAACCGAAGAACCGCCTGATAAGATGAGATCTAAAAATTTAAAAAGGTATACATGGATGATATGTATCACACTATAGTACTGACTACTGTGTACAAAAAGTTATACATGGATAAAAATACTAAAATAGTGAAATGGAAATAAGTATACCTCAAAAACAATTCCATCTAATGTCATTGCATTACTTGCTTCTTCAACAGTCCTCATCTCCACAAATGCAAATTTTTTCTCATGATTGATATAAACATTAACAACAGTATCACCTGCAATAAAATAGATTAATGGTTTGAGATATTAACGAAAGATGAATAATTGGGAAGAGAAAGAAGACACATCCGATTCCTGGTAAAAACGTACCAGTGCCAGCATAATTTCCTCCTATAGGTGCCATAATACCACTAAAAAATGTTGCAATTGTCTGCCCAATATATTCAAGAATAAGAATATTAAAATTAAAGAATGAATAAAGAGAGCAGCAATAACAGAGAGAGACACCATACTGCGTGAAATTAGTCATAAGAATTTTTTTTTAGGCTGAACATTCGATAGAGGCGGCTAAATTGTATAAGAATAGCCATAACAAGTTTTTACTTATGTATACACATATTTCCTTGGACTGCATGTTACAGAACATGACAACTAATTTCAAGATTTCCTTACATATTTTCACTCAAGACCTAGTTCTCGTTTAGATAAAAAGGCTTAGCTTTCGTTTCTCATATACAAGTTTTAACTCTTATTACTCCGAAGCCTGTATTATAAAAGATGATCATTTAATTAGAGGTAAACCTGTTCATTTGCCAATGGAGGAAGTCCACCAACATAAACACGGCGTGCATGCCTTGTAGCCTATAGAAGAGGATAAGCAAGAATTGGTTATTCGATAAATAAATTTAAATACAGGCATCACATATATACCTGCTGAGTCATTGCCTGAAATGGCATCATAGAAAGGGCACCCAATTGGTTTACCTAAATAGTTGAACTCAAGTTAGCAACAGATATTCTCATTAAGGATTTGTTTGGTTGCAGCATATAAGCTCAGTTTTTTTTGCTTAAATGCTGAACTGCATTTGGTTGACCAGCTTAAATTTACAAACAGGTAATTTAGAATTTAATAATTTCATCACTAGATGCTTGAGATATATTCACATATCCTGCTAATCCTCGCAATGGGTTCCTTGTTGAACATTGTCTTCCAACCCCAACAATAAACATAAACACAAACAACCAACAACCAACAACAACACAACAGACAACAACACAACAATTGTTCTCAGTGTTGGTAATTAAGAATAAGGCAAAAAGTAAAGGAAACAAAGCTAAAATTATTTCATAAATATATAAAGCAATTTTATGACATTAAACTACAATATGAGGGGATTAACCCAAGTAGTTACAAAATGAACAAATGTGTAGAACATACAGCTAGATAGCTAACCTGGGACTGCAGCATTAGGCAATAATCCAGGAACAGATGGTGTCATGTCAAAGCCACTTGCTCGCCTGCTGTAAAGAATATCTAATATTAAAATGGCAATCTATATTTGTATTAAACTTATAGATTTACCATCAGGAGGGTATTGGGATAACGGCTTCATCAATAAGGTAGTCTACTAAAGTTGAATCTCGCAATTGTGTGTACTCATTGTCCAGGCCTTTAACTTAACAAACAATTGACTTATCCAATCATTAGGTTTAATAATACAAATTAATTGTGCAAAAAATGATTGGGAACCTTCAACAGACTCTAATGATGCCATAATCAAAGTCTAGAAAAATAAAAGAGAAATTATGAATAGTTCAAGAATATATGCATACTTTACAAGACATGATTATTTGAGACTAAAAACATGTGTGTTAGCTAGACTGTATAAAGATGAGGTTTTCTGGATTTTGGGGTGCAAGCTAAAAGCTTAAAGTTGGATGAACCTAATTTTTTATCTGGACCTTGATAAACAAGCTTACTTTCCTAGAAAATTTGAAAAATAAAGCCACACATCAGGAAAAAAAAAATTAAAGTGAGAAAAGATTTTGATACATAGCCTTGTTTGGTAGCAGCTTCTAAGCTTCAGCTGTTTTGCCTCAAAACTGGCCTAAATTTAAAGTGATAGAAAGATTTTAATCCATAACCTCGTTTGGCTGCAGCTTTTAAGTACACTAAAAGCTAAAAGGAAAATCCAAGTAACAAACCCTAAATCATGTTCTGACAGAAAAGTACTCTGTAGAAGACTGTGCTGACAAAGATAACCCGGCCACGCTAATACAGATCAATTAGATAAAAGAAAACATGCAACAAAAGAGTAAAGAGTAAAAGAAATTTGAAACAAACAAAAAAAATCATGTTTCGCCTTGTATATATATAAATAAACTATAGTACATATGAATTAGTGCCCTAAAATTCATCCAATAAAAAATTGGGGATTCTAATTTGAAACCCTAGCACTGATTGAGTAGAGACAAACACAAAAGATAACTTAATTAAATGAAATAATATCATTAACTGGTACATAGTTGTAAGAAGGTTATTGAATGATGACTGATTCAATTGATCTTACATAGAGATTGAAGAGGGAGAGAGTTTATTAGAAACTAAATTAGATCAGTACTCATATAAATTGAGACTGGCTGATTTCCTTTTCAATCAAATATTTACTGTAACTACAGATTATTGCCAGATTTAGTAGTTACACAGAAAATAAAAACATACCTTTAAGAGCTTTAGTTGCAGATTATGGGGTAGGGAGAGAGAGAAAGAGGGAGCAATTGAGGGAATTAATAGATATGTGTATATTAAATGGTGGGAAATTTTTATTGAGTTCCCGCCTCTTAAAAAAAAAATGGGCGGTATTTCCCAAAATAGATTTTTAGCTTCAAATTTAAAAATATTCATACTTAAAAATATTCAAATGATATGTTTAGCTTTTATAACTTATTTGAGACTAAAAACATGTGTGTTGAAAATCCAATTTTAATTTAAACTTATTCCCTATTTTTCTTTAAAAATTAATATGAATGATAAAATAACTATATAGCATAAGCTGGGTGATAATACTCTGAACCGTTCATGATAAAATTTGTGTTCAAGTCATGTGTTCGGTTCATGTTCGTTTAATTTTTTGGTACAAAAGAAAAGGCGATCATGAGCAAAATGTGTTCATCCAGTAAAGTTTTGATTCATCGAATCAGACTGGTCAATCATCAATACATACACATATAAAATAAATATAATAATATATTTATACAATAAATAACTAAAAAATCATATGATAGTAGTGAAATATGTTCCTACTATTATTGTGATAAGTACAATCACTTTCAAATTTGTATTTTATATATATATATATGTTCCTACTTTTTTGGATTTTGTATAATCTTTTCATTTATCTTTACTGTTATAATCATTAATCTTTACTATATATGCTTAATGAACCTACAAAGTTAATAGTAGAAAAATATATAATTTTGAATGAAGCTTTTTTTTTAAAAGAGGTTAAAATGTTCTATTTACATACTACTTTGAAAAACACAAAGTATAATTATATTAAGACTCGTTAATACCAAAAGGTTTTTATATTAAAAACATTTAGAAATTTCCAAGTTTTGTAGTTAAAATAATTTAATTATTATTAAAAGAAAAAAAAATTGCCAACAAAATATCCGTTGTCAAAAACACTTATTTGCAACATAAGTCATTCAGTCCGCAACATCATTTGCGTCGTTGTCAAAGATCACTTATTTGCAACGTAAATCAATCATTCTGCAACGTCATTTGTTTCGTTGCCAAATGTTTTGGGATTTAACAACAATATTTTCTACTTGTTGCAGATAAAATATATTTTCAGCAACGTTCATAGCATCTCGTTGTTGATAGACCACTATTCAACAACAAAATTTTTTCCGTTGCAAGAAATATGTTATTCAACAACATAGTGCAATTTTGTTGCCCAACACTATATTTTCAGCAACAAATCTTTTTATCGTTGCACGAATTCGTTGCTGAACATGTATTTTCTTGTAGTGCCTAGTACTTACCATGATATGTTTTCCACTCTGTGGAACTTTCCAAGTGTTTATATATAATTCTTTAGGTGGTCCGGTAGAAACATCACATTTCTTAGTACTTACCATGATATGTTTTCCACTCTGTGGAACTTTCCAAGCGTTTATATATAATTCTTTAGGTGCTCCGGTAGAAACATCACATTTCTTAGTACTTACCATGATATGTTTTCCACTCTGTGGAACTTTCCAAGCGTTTATATATAATTTTTTAGGTGGTCCGGCAGAAACATCACATTTCTTAGTACTTACCATGATATGTTTTCCACTCTGTGGAACTTTTCAAGCGTTTATATATAATTCTTTAGGTGGTCCGGTAAAAACATCACATTTCTTAGTACTTACCATGATATGTTTTCCACTCTGTGAAACTTTCCAAGCGTTTATATATAATTCTTTAGGTGGTCCGGTAGAAACATCACATTTCTTAGTATGATATGTTTTCCACTATGTGGAACTTTCCAAGCGTATATATATAATTCTTTAGGTGCTCCGGTAGAAACATCACATTTCTTAGTACTTACTATGATATGTTTTCCACTCTGTGGAACTTTTCAAGCGTTTATATATAATTTTTTAGGTGCTCCGGTAGAAACATCACATTTCTTAGTACTTAACATGATATGTTTTCCACTCTGTTGAACTTTCCAAGCGTTTATATATAATTTTTTAGGTGGTCCGGTAGAAACATCACATTTTTTAGTACTTACCATGATATGTTTTCCACTCTGTGGAACTTTCCAAGCGTTTATATATACTCTGTTTGTTTGCTAGTAAAATATTTACAAGTGGAAAACTTTTACGTGGTAATGTTTTGCAATGAATTCTTTTGTTTACGATCTATTTTCGGATGTTTGGAGTATATATATTTTTTCCATGGAAAAATTTGAAAATTTTTCATTTTATTTGGAACCCCTCTATTTCCTTCATCCTTCTACAATAAACTTTTACGACAAAATCGACTTTCCGAAAAGATTAAAAAAAAGGAGAGAGAGAATATAAATGTAGAACATAAAAAAATTTACAAATAATGATTGCAACAAACAAATAGTATGGAAAACAAATTCTTTTTATAAACCTATCAGGTCATATGCTTTTAAATTGGTTTTTTTGTTACTATTGATTTGAAAAACATGTACTAGAAAATAATTATAGGAACGGCAATAAAGTGTTAAAAAAATTAATAGTATGTAACAAATAAGGTAGTATAATAAAAAAAACAGCATCAAAAAGTTAAAAGAAAAGTCAGAAGGGACAAATGAAAATTATATGCATGATATGATATAATTGGTATTATCTATAGATATGACGCTAACTAAAAAGGAAAGTTCATAAATTTTATAACTTTCTATTTAAATTGTGACAACTTAACATTTCCTGTAAGTTGTTTCCGTTGTTTTTTGTGGGTAATTTGTTTGCACCATTTTTCCTTGATATGGCGGAAATATTTTCCTAAATTTTTTACTTTACATCCAATCAAACAACCGCAATTTCAATTTTACCTGTAAATATTTGTTTGCACCCGTTTTATCCCAAAACAAACAGAGCATTAATGTCAATCACTAAAAAGATGTCGTCAATGTTGGGATGTACTAGATCTAATATATTCAAATGCAAACTTTATAAAAATTGGATATAATATTGTTCTAAGCGGTCTTTTTTTATTTCAATATTTACTTTATACTGGTTTTTACATTTATTCGAAATTAAATTATATGTGGCGTTTCTTTTTAAAATAATTATTTGATTGTATTATAATCATTTATAGATATTTTTTAATTTTTTTAAAATAAATATATTAGATTAAATAAACAAATGGACATGAAAGGGGACATGAATTATGAGACAGAGTATCCAGATTCACTTAGATATATAGTAGTAGCTAGAGTATATTTTACCGTCATGGACACTAAATTAAGATACGCCCAACATTAAATACATGACTTTTCTGAGCTTTTTAATAATATTCCCTCTCAAACGAATTCTTAAAAATAGGGTTTCTTACAAACTAATTCCCAAAAATAGGGTCCTTAACTTATAAAAAGGTCATTTAATTTACAAATCATTCAAAAGCACTCAGCAAACTTAAAATCATGATACTTGTATATTATGTAAGTAGTAAAATTAAAATACTAAATTTTTAAACACAATTACAAATATACTCAATACGCATATTTACAAAGTAGCATTTGTTGGTGGATTTATTTTATATCAAGATTGTGAGAGTGGATTTAAAAAATGAGAACGAGAATTATGAGTTAAAATGACCTTAAAAACAACCCGTTTCCATAATTTGTGAAATATACATGTCGAGATTTATTTGTATTCAATACGATGAATTTTCTTGTTAGTTATAGTCTTATAGAGGTATAGTTGTTTAATTTCATATAACAGTGGTGATGTGCATGAAATAATCATGAATTTTATATGTTTTGAGTTTTAGATTATCATTAATTGTTATCTTGTTAAAATATAAATGTTTTCAGATAAAAAGTAAATGATAATACACAGCTAAATATTGAGAATGAAGAAAAAGAAGACTAGTTGTAATTAATTAGGATGATTAACAAATATTACGAAATTATAAACTTTTTTAGAAAAGAAAGTTTACATAATATTTTTATTCCAAGTAAAAAACAAAAAACAAAATCTACATATTTAATCGAAATATAGCTGCTACTGTATATCTAAGAGAATACGCATCGTCTGTCCCATAAACAACGAGTCTCAGCAAGAGATTATTTGACATAAGCTCTTTTAGAGACTCACTGTGAGTAATTGATCTACGTTGATCTAACGGCTCTCAGTGAGTCTCTGCAAAATGTTATGGTCAAATAGTCTCTGCATGCTTATATCGTCACTCTAAATAATATCTTGCATATGAGCACTACAAAAAAAATGTCAGATCACAGATGGAAATAGTGACATATTTTGCTTCTCAACGCCATAATTGGGGATGGCACGACGACGGATTTTTGTTTTACTAACATATTTGGTCATTTAGCGGCAGATTTGTAACAGATTTGACCGTTCCAAATTGATATATATTTTTTTATAGTGGAGTCTCAATTATTTATTAATGACATAGATTTAAAATATAGTGATTTTTTTAAATTGATTTATGTTGTGTGACATATTAGCTCGTTATAGATATATATAGAGATATGTATAGATATAGAGAGAGGTATGAGAAACAACACACGAAGTGTTTATTCATTAATATGATTATACATGGAGATACATCAAGAGACCCCTGACCCTCTTTATATAATAGAGAGTAGGGTTACATATGCTAGGAAAGCCCAAGATAGGCCCAATAGAGTAAGGCCCAAGATGGCCAATAATATCCTACAATACTCCCCCTTTGGACGTATTGATTTCTTCATCTTTATGCTGTCGATGTGAGTCGAGTTCATTCGCAGTGCTAAACACATAAAAACCTTAGGGACGGAAAACCCAGTGTGGGACAAAACCGGTACCTACGAGAAACTGTGTAGCCGAATGATATATGCCGAAATTCTATGTAATTAACTAACCATAAAACAGTGTGCCTCATCAAAACCTTGGCAGAGCAAACCCAATGGGAAAATCTCTGATCGAAGGAAAAAAAGTGCAACAGTGGTAGTAGTAGGGGATCAACCACAAAACATGTGCCTCATCAAAACCTTGCTAGAGTAAACCCAGTGGGAAAAATCTCTAGTCGAAGGACAAAAGAGTACACAGTGGTAAGAAGTATACACCAGGATACTCTCCCTAATTTTGGCAATCTTAAGTGAGATATAATGGGAACGTGCCTCGCTAAAAACCTTGCCAAGGAAAACCCAGTGGGAAAAACCCTTGGTCTAAGGACAAAAAGAGTACACGAGCATGCGACTGGATGCTCCCCTTCACTTGCACACGACAGGGTACGAGGATTTCGACTAAGTAGTAATTAGTGCAATAAGCATTCACCTGGATGCTCCCCCTCACTTGCACACGACTGGGTGCAAAGATTTCATATTCCAAGAAAGAGAACGAGCATTCGACTGGATGCCTCATTTACTTGCACACGACTGTATGCAAGAAAATATAATGTGGAATAAAACGAGCATTCGACAGGATGCTCTTAAACTTCATATGTGAAGATTTATTTCGACGATAAATGCTAAATAGCATAATGTAGTCATGTCTCTCTTGATCGATAACAACAAGTTGTCTTCTATGACAAGTGTTTTATCTGGATCGTGAGACAGAGCATATGCAATTCAAATATGGCTAATATAAGCTCGAAACCATATACACTCTCTAGTCGTCTCATAGAACACGAGTAGATCAGAGTGATTCGTTTGGAGTCATTCCAAGACCTCCAAGATATCGCCTTATTCCTAATGGCAAAGACATACCATGTTAGGAATATCCCTTATGCGGGTCTGATAAGTAACCAGTATCAGTATAACCGAAAAAGGGCTGCATTAATTCGAGTACCGAAGGGGGTATGTACACTCGATGACGCAAAATGGGATAAGACAAGCCCTCATCCACAGTTACCTTAAGGTAATGGAAAAATGTCTTTTATGCCATTTCGATGGCAGCGCGTTAGCGTAATGTTGTGTCGAGCTATACCATTCACAACATACAAGATGTTCGTCCTAGTACATTAGACCAAGTACAGTGATGCGCTTATTGTACTTAGATATGAACATGATGGTTCAATATCTCTTCATCGTCTCATCAGGGATGGACTGGGTTTATATCAATGTCTAGTGATCGAACGATCAGGGGAGAATCTGACGACTTAGCGTCATGATGACTAAAACGTCATAACACCTTCTTGGTGTAGTCTGAATCATGAACTTAGATTCAATCTTTACGGGACTCGATCATCAGGCCGAGTCACTACCGTTTCTTCCCAAGATCCTTCATCTCGAAGACTAATCCAAAAGTGGATCGCATAATAAAACACGCAAGGGCATAATACTTGTTCAAGTATCCCAAGCTGACCAAGTACTCACTTAGGCGGTATACCACATATGCTCGGATTATATTAATCCATATAGTGAATGTCTCAGTCAATTAAGATCGTGTTCCGTGGTCACGAACTACTTGATTCAAGGACATGAAGTCACACAGGGACCTTTATTTATAACTCTTTGTCTAAATCCCCATAGAGATAAAACCGTGACCACATTCATGGCTGTATACTCAGTTTTTTGGAAACTACTAAACTGGTAAAGTAGGGGACTGTTATAATGTCCATTACGAAGAAATCAACCATCTCGTAATCAATTCCAAGGTGTGAGAGAACCCTTGCGCTACTAGGCGAGCATTCTACAATCTCATTATTCTCATCACTCTTCCTTACGAATAACCAAATAAACGAACTCGTTTAACATTGGTGGTGTTGGAGCTACAGGTCCGAACACACTTTCGCTAAGGAGTCTACTTGGATTACAAGTTTCCACTAGTCCAGTCTATTCTCCGTTAACTTCAGGCAACGGTACATGGTTCTCTGTCATAATTTGCTCATATTATCAGTCGTCACCGAATATATGAACAAGTAATCAATGACAGTCTCGTTTCGCTTCAATATCGTCTAAGATATCATGATCGACAAATATTTCGAGATTCTTAGAATGAGGAGGAAATCACACATCTCCTTGATCCTTTATAATCTCGTGTGACAAACGAGTTTCAGTTCACCACCTCTGGGGCTGAACGAATTAAGAAGCGGTCAACTTCCTTATATCTTGGGAAGGATGACAGACTGACGGCCGACGACAGCGTCCTTTGCTTGGCGGGTTCGGCCAATGCAACGTGTTACGACAGGAACACGGCGTCCGAAAGGGACGTCTATCCTTGCAAGCATTTTGCAGCAGGTATAAATGATCTCGTGACATCTCATAAAGTCATTAAATGCGTCTAACATTTAGTTAGACTTGAGGGAGTCTATGCACTTACTTATCACTAAGTGCAGTTTTGGGGATCAAGCTAAGACTGAGTGGGTTATGCCACGTTACTTCATGTCGTTCCTTATCAACGGTAACGTGCAAATCTCCCCCTAACGACGGGGAGAACAGTCTTAGCGATGTCACTTTCGCATATCATGCGGTAAAGAGATCGCTTGCCAAGGTTACTCTATCAAATGATAGGCAGGGGATTCATAATCGACTTACGTCCCCTTCAGAGGTCCATATTTTGAACGCTATAGCGGCTCAATCAAAATATTAATTAATCACTCTAAACACGCGTTAATATGAGACTTCTGGCTCATAACCAGTAACCATCTGGTACGCATATAGTGTTTGAGTGTCTATGGGCCTCATGACGGACCAATGCAGCAAAATAGCATAACCTCACACGGAAATATAAATCTTGGTGCGCAAGACCAAGAAATGCATGCAATCATTTGTAGTCGTATCATCAAACTTTCCGTGAGTCCATTTGGGTTTGAACATAATCGACAGGATGTTCAATTTCAATTTCCAAACTCAGGTAATTCAAATCGAAATTTCGATTTTTACTCTTCGGAATTATCAAGTCGACCAGACTTTTCAGGATAGTTCGGATCATGAGCCATCAACTTAATGATAGGGCTAAAAGTTTGGGAAATACTGCATTTCTGTGGACAACAATAATCACGTGACCTTATTGTCGATGCATCAAGCATAACCATTTATATTTATGGTCCGTCTTATGGTTGGATAAGTCCACAATAACTCCTTCAATTATTTACAAGAATTCTACGAGTTCATTTCGTGATCTTTACACATACTAGTCTTTCAAAGTGAGCATTAGTGGCATTAATTTCGGATTAATCACGAAATATATCCTCAAAGAGAATCCAAATGCGATGCGATTATAAATCAACCACCGTCTTTTGACCCGGGAATATCTCATCCGGTCAATGCCACAATATCAAAATGCTCTTATCAATCGACGACAGGCGAATAATAGTATAGACAATCATGTCTTAGCATCTAAATCATTTATCATTTCGACGACAGGCGAAATGATAAGGTAACATTAAATGCTTTAAAGAATGTGGTAGCAACCACTTGAAAGACATTTCAACTCCTCTAAAATACGCTTTTGGTCGTATTGAATGGAGGCTATGTAAAGAAATTTAATTTCTTTTATGAGCTATTACCAGATAACACTGGTTTTCTCGAATATTTTATAACTCAACAAGGTACGACAGGACCTATAGGAGTATAACGCTTCATATTTGACAAATCAATTTGGCTTTACCAAATATTTTGATTTGGAACGACAGGTCCAGAATCATTGTCACTGAGTACTCTTTTAGGCAAGTAGTTGGTGAAATTATGTGGTACACTATTACCCACTATTTTTAAAAAAATCAACTACCCCACAAGTATTGCCTAAAATTTCATAATTTAAAGTTTGGTCACATTTGTCAAAGGAATTTGCTCAAAACACTTAATTTATTTCGAGAAATTTCGTAAACATGCAAACCATAATCCAAAAGTATGTCCAAATGGAAAAATCATAATCCAAATGGAAAACATAATCCAGATGAGCGAAAAAATGGCTCAATGATTTATCAAAATCAATAAAGAAAGGTATCAAACTTATTTGAACCACAAAACCGGGGGTCTCAAGAGTTTCCTTTCAGTTATCTTTAACCACATTAACATCGGTTTTTTTACCTTTATTATAGTTTTAAACTATTTAAGGAGTAACCGTGCATGACCTTTGTCTTTATAGCATAGAGTTGCCTCTTTGAGCATTATCTCTTGCTTTGTGACAACGGGCCATATTGTTCATTTCAATTACTGTCTTGGAGCCACAAGTTTTCGATTTTGACGATTGTCTAAAATCTCGCTTGGCTAGGCGATTCATCGGGATCGCGACAGTTCGAGACAAATAACACTTGTCTCGGTTCTCGATTCGTGAAAAAAAAAATGTACACGAACAACATTAATATCAGGAAAACAATTCGCCATTGACCCAATAGGATTAAAACTACTCACCGGGGTAATTTTCTTATCCAATAACAGATGGACGATAAAGGAACATGGTGAATATAAATTCACGATACTGCTTATGAATACAATTTCCAAGCTAGTATTTTGGTGAAGGATTGGTCCAAATATGTCAATTTCAGACATTTGTTCACCATAGACGTCATCACGTCTCAAATGTGGCGGTGGAATAAAATCAACGTCTTAGCATTCATCCTGATGGTAACAACAAACTCGTGTTTTACTCATCAAAGATGGCATCCAAAAAAATTTTTGGGCATCACATTTTCACACATCAGGGTGAGTAACATATGGTGACAGATTCAAATCAACGTTTAAATAGTCATTTCGCAAGTATGTTTTACGATTTTTCTCATCATAGATGGCATCCAACATGTGTTGAGAGTTCTGGATTATTTATCATATAAAACGACTGGTTTATATCTTTATGGTTTGCACAAGCATAAACTTTATTTTGAAACGACAGGTTCGAAAAATAGTTTTGCTTTTAATGTGAATAGGTTCTCATTGATCGAACGACAAGTCGATACAGAGACACCAATTCGGTGAAACATACATCACTATATAAACACACTCGGGGAAATTATTATTTAGTCAACCCCTTTCGGTAGCTCTACTTGAAAAACGACCAGGAAAGACGGTGAGGGTGGAGGGCACGAATGCCACTTAAAACCCGAGCTCATTAGGATATCGACTTCCGCCTATACCTTTCTTAGACATCGTATCCAAATAGGTGAGCCTATTTAGGGAAGATTCATAATTTTTCCAACTTAAATGTGAATATATATGATTTCGCAAATTTACCATATTATACATATGTGTACATGGCAATAAATAAATTAGTACATGATTAACTAATATTTTAGATTGTACCTGTTTGCATGATTAGCATATATATAGCAGTAGCATGGTAGTACATATTAGCACAATCTAAATTTACCAATTTACACTAAGCAAGATATTACTCAATATTTAATTATTCTATTGCTATATGTGTAAGTTCTATATATGGTAACTAAATCATTCATGTACATATTATATATAATTACTAATTTACCATGTCGCATGCAACAAGTCAATTTATTATATGGTAAGAATCTAATATTACAATACCATAGGCCATAATAAGTTAAGGTGAACATGGCAGTAAATACATGCTATTTACGAATTAATTGTCAAACAGTTATACCAGTAAACTAATCTCAATTAGGTTTAGGGAGTACAAAATTTTATGGCAAGTTACATCTTGGTCTTTAGGTTCTAACAAATCAGTCCATTAAGTGTAGCAAGTTGCAATTTATCCTTACTGTTTCTGTAATATGTTTTGGACAAAAACTCTAACAAGATATGTGACGGTAAGACTTTAAATAATAGCACTAGAATCCTACTCACAAAGGAATTCTATGCCCCTGTAATTGTAATTAATAATTTTGATCAATTCATATGCTATATTCAACATGTAATTCATTGTAACAGTAACTAAGTTACGCATGCATCATCATGTTATAGACAGACTGTTCAAATATTTATTCGTAAAAATTATCATGGCACGGTATAAAAAAAAATACCGTACTCCAGGTATGTTAGTGAAGGTCGATATAACAATAATCCAATTAAATCCGGATAAAACTCAAGTTTTATAAATACCCAATATTTGTGCGTTTACCCAAAATCTACAATCTCCGCGAGCGTATATACTATTTCTGCGAGTATCGTGCTGATAACATGTTGTGTGACATATTAGCTCGTTATAGGTATATATAGAGATATGTATAGATATAGAGAGAGCTATGAGAAACAACACACGAATTGTTTATTCATTAATATGATTGTACATGGAGATACATCAAGAGACCCCTGACCCTCTTTATATAATAGAGGGTAGGGTTACATATGCTAGGAAAGCCCAAGATAGGCCCAATAGAGTAACACCCAAGATGGACAATAATATCCTACAACAATTTCAAAAATGTTGAAGTTTTCCTGTAATTTAATAGCCCTATTTTGGAAAATAGGGTGAGAGAGCATTATTTTGATTAAAAAAAACTCTCGCTTCCGTAGAGAATACAAATTAATTAACAAATAAAGTTTTAAAAACGAAGGTTTTATCTGCTTTTATTAGTAGTTAAGGTTGAGGTTTTAGAGTATATCAATAATAATTCTGATATTTCCATCTCGCTTACAATTTAGCAAAGTGCCAAATGATAGTAGCATATACGAATAGGTGTCCCTCATTGACACTCTGGTTGATTATTATATTTTGTTGATTATTTCTATTTTAAAATATTGCCATTTGTTTGACCTCCCTTTTTAGTTTATCATTTGTCTTTTTTCTCTAAGAACTTTCGTGAATTGGAATATAACTGGTCATGATACAATTTAAAAAAAAGCTGTATTCTTTTTGTTTTGGGTGTCCAATCAACATCCGATTAACAACTTTCTGCAATATATATACGGTCATCTTGTAACGCTTATTGTGGGTGTTTTTTCCTTTTTTTATTTCTTTCAATTAATAAAATAAAAATTGGATTTTGCCTACCAATTATATATATAAAAAAAGGTCTTGCAGTGTCGTCATTGGGTAGCAATATGGATGCATACTCTTTATACACACTTGTGCATAAACTCCACTGATAATTATTTGATCAATGTATTTTCCAAGTATATCAATAATTATTTGATTTGGTGTCCAATCACCCTTGCTATTATAAATACGTGTACAACCAACCTTAAAGTATTCCTCTCTTAAATTTTATACCTTATAATTAATCTTTTGAAGGGTATTCTCACGCCCCGGATTTTAAATAAACCCAGGTCATAAATGTAAAATAAAATAAAAAGGAAAAAATTTAAATAACGAAACATGCAGAATGCCATTCGATAATATGTCAATCAATAGAACCAAATAAATACTTCAGGCCATGCTGACAATCACATTTGATTCACTAAATTGGCATAAGGGTAGCCAACGGTGTTCAAATGTGACAACACAAACAAAACAATACGTTTTAGAAAATTTCGGCATGAGTTTTGCGTATCTATGTGTTTCCAATAAATTAGACGTGCCTGAAACAACATATAACAAAATCACAATGCGATTACCAAATAATCCAAAATCAAATCCAACCCAACTGACATTCTATAAAATAGCGTAATCTAAAATATACAAGTGCACGAGATAAGTTACTCCAACCAAAAGAAAATTAATTTCGTGTTAAACGCTTACTACGCCAACAAGGCTCAAAACGATATAATGCCAAAATGACAAAAAAAAAAAAAAAAGTCTAGCGTGCGGTTTCATGCAAGCACTCTAAACTTCGCCACCATCTACGTCAGCACATGTACATCGATCGTGAACAAAATGTACAGAAAACAAAGAAAGGAGGTAAGAAAACAATCTCGCATTAAAAACGGCGCGTGTTACTAAGCACGCACACACAGTCCTAACATGACAAATATGATATCTTGGCAAATAATAACAAAGAGCAATTGCACGAAAAACACATCAACAAATATAACTCGCAACACAAGTAAATGAACATATAATCAAGATCAACTGAATTAATAATAAAACAAAATAAAATAAAACAAAACAAAATAAAATAAAACCAGACTCAACGAAACACAAAGTCGGGATTGCCTCACATGTACCAACTTTTAGAGCCACTCTGTAATGGTTCCCTCATCCATATTCTGACACTAACATGTGACCAAAAGATATGGGTCCGGCTTTAAGGAGACTAATCCTATGGTACCGATATACCTAATCCTTGCGCAAGTTTCCGGGATCTCACCGTAAGCTGACACAGCTCCGCCTTAACACTTGGTACTGCAATCCCTAAAATAAATATAAAAGACTCCGAATACCAAACACGAAAACCGTAAACTCCACAATACAACATAAAACACACTTTATAATATTTGATGTAATTAGATAAACACATCACCACAAAAATATACACGGTATCACCACAAGAGTATACACGATATCACCACTATCACACTTTCACCACTTTCACGATTTTAGAAAATTTAATTAAATAACACATTTAAATCATCCTTTTTTTTCCACAATTCATTTTATAATAAAAATAGTAAAATCGACATACACAATATAATCACCATAAAAATAACGATGCGAAGCTGTTACACACACAAAATACAATAACATGATGCAATACACACTAACCATTTTACATAGATTAGCATACAACAAACAACACACAAAACCGCCTTTAAAGCGAAACCATATTCTTCCCCCTTATCTACACAAACGAGAGCTCGTTTGTCAAAAAAACCCCAAACTCAAGTCGAAAGCCCAACGAACAGTTAGAACCAGATCTGGATAGCCCAATAACGGTCCTTAAACAGTCCCTAAACGTAATTAAAACGAGTTACGGATTAATATAAAAATCCCTAATTCGGATTATAGTAAATATTCTCAAAAATGGGTTTTTATAAAAGTTAAAATCAGATGAAACAGCTTACACGGATAGATAGCTCTCGAAAAATAGGCTAAGAAAACATATTTGATTGTCGAAAACGGACCCCCGATGACCTCGTAATCGGCTCCGAAGTCGCTGCCCTAAAAGCCTAAACCGCACCCACTACCGCCACCTATCACCACAGCTTGACCAGCCCCTTTCCGACGACCTAACCCCTTCTCCGGCGTTCGTCTCTCTCTCTATGTCAACTCCGCTGGTCTCTCTCTCTCTTCTATATATGTATCTATGTATATATGTAATATGTAACATGTAACATGTAATATGTATATATGTATATGTAGATAAGTATAACTAATTTACTAATTAGTCCACTTAGTTATTAAATAATACAAATCACACCCACCACTATTATATACACCAAATTTCATATAACACGTGTATATTTCACACAAATATGTAATCACCCACAAAACTAAATATCACTATCGTATTACTAAAATTAATAATAAAGTACAAAATTTCTGAGACGGTATAGGTATAATAAAAGAGTGAATGATTAGTGACATGCATATATATTATAATTATAAATCTTACGTCTCTCATGTTACTATAAAATAATTTTTAATTTATTAAGAGTTAAAAGATTTCACAAGTCTGTCACTAATTTAAAAAACTGTCACAAATCTGTCACAAATTGACTAAACTGTCACAAATTCGTCACAAAAACCGTCACTAATAAGCCTGTAACAAAAAATATCATCACTAATCTCGTCGCTATTTGAGTATTTTTTTTATAATGAAGGAGTATAATAATTATTTCTCATAATGAAATAAGTAGGTCTCAGGGGTGGAAATCATGAGTTACCGTTTCATCCCTTTCTTGAAGGGAAAAAAATGATTTCCAAATTCGGCGATCCAAAAAACAAGAAGTCATTTCACCATAAGAAAAAGTTTGAACACAGACAGTCACCTTATTGCAGCATAATTTGTTGCCAATCTATTACGAACTTAGTCATAGCCACAATATCGTCAGAATAAGAACAAAATGTGTCTCGGTGTTCATGCATTTTCTTCTAGTGTTTCGTAATTGTTGAATATGGATGAACTACATACTGGAAATTATTTTAGATGTCTATTGGGGATCACGTCTATTAATTGTAGCAAGTGTAGGATAATTTGGATAAAATTTGTTAAGTTTGACTATCTTAGATATAGAAAAGAGATTCGTATTGCTAATCTTGAATATGGTGCAAGTAGGTCCGAAAGAAAGAATGACATGAACTAAATATAAAAAATAGCGCTATATGAATTTGAAGAAAATGGGAAATCACTCAAAGCAGTAGGTTTGGTGTAATGTTGTGGGAAAAACCAAGAAGCTACTCTGATCTGAAAGCAGAAATTAAAAATCTATTTTTTAGTTGAAAATTAAAGGGTGTTGTCATTCTTCACAGTCTTGAAAAAGATATAATATTGATTTTGTGCAAGCTTGAGAAATTATACCCACCAAGTTTTTTTACAATAATGATGCATCTATCCATTCACTTAGTACACGAGGTTAAACTTGGTGGTCCGGTTCAATATCACTGGATGTATTCATTTGAGAGGTACATGCATAAATTGAAGGCCTTTATATGCAATAATGCTCGTCCGGAAGGGTCAATAGCCGAAGGTTACATAGACAATGAGTGTTTGTTATTCTGCTCATTGTATTTAGATGGGGTTGAGACAAAGTTCAATAGAGCTGAGCGAAATGAGGATGGGTTTGATTGTCAACAAGTCGAAGGGTTGTCTATCTTTGCACAAAAAGCTCGTCACTTAGGAGGATCAATTTACGACGAACTAAGTCATTTTGACCTTGAGAAGGTCAAATTATATGTATTTAACAATTGTGAAGAAGTGGAACCGTTCCGCATGTAAGTAAATTAATTTTTGTATAACTATTTCATTACTTTATTTTCGATAGGTAATAGTTTTCATATGTATGTAAATTTATATAGGTTATACCAGATACAACTAGAAAAGCCGGTTACTGGTGAAAACCAACCAATACCAGAATTTGATGTGTGGTTCCGAAATCATGTAAGTAGTTTGTTTACTCTTCGAGTATTGTGAATTTTTCATTTGAACTACAACACATAGTTGATTAGTTTTCTATATATATACTAGGTCCCTCGACTATATAAACAAAACACTTCGGCCACAACAAAGCAACTTTTAAACTTAGCTCGAGGTCCTGACCGGCAGGTAGCTCGTTACACGGGATGTCTCACAAATGGACTTAGGTTTCATACTAAAGAACGTGAGACGCGTTTAAGAGTACAAAATAGTGGTATAGTTGATGGAGATTATAAAGGAGAACATACAGAGTTTTATGGTGTTTTAAGAGATATTATCGAGGTGTCTTATATTGGTGGTAATAGAGTTCTACTCTTCAAATGTGATTGGTGGGACGCTGGTAACTCAAAAAGTGGTATACGTAAAGACCGATTTAACTTTGTCAGTGTCAATGTTACTAAGACGTGTTATAAGGAAAATCCTTTTGTTCTAGCAAGCCAAGCTCGATAAGTATTTTATTTAGATGACAAAATTTTGGGAAAAAGCTGACGAGTTGTCCAAAAATCTTAACCACGATCAATATATGATATCCCTAGAATTGACAGGGAGAATAATAAATTTGAGGTACACCAAGAAGATGAAAATTTGTTAAGTTTGACTATCTTAGATATAGAAAAGAGATTGGTATTGGTAATCTTGAATATGGTGTAAGTACGTACGAAAGAAAGAATGACATGAACTAAATATAAAAAATAGCGCTATATGAATTTGAAGAAAATGGGAAAGCACTCAAAGCAGTAGGTTTGGTGTAATGTTGTGGGAAAAACCAAGAAGCTACTCTGATCTGAAAGCAGAAATTAAAAATCTATTTTTTAGTAGAAAATTAAAGGGTGTTGTTTGGGAAACTTCATTTATTATTTATTAGAACTTTCCCATGAAACTACCAGTATTAAGGCTAATTTAAAAGCATAACCAGACTGACCAGTGACCATAAAGGACATATAAATTGCATAAAATCCACGAAATCTTGTACTATCATTTATTTATTGGAAAACCGGATTTTATATTAAGCTTTATTTTTTAAAATAGTGGTTGAACATTATTCTCTTTACTGGATATTAAAGGAAAATGCTTTTCCTCACTAAATACGTTTATGAAGTTTTCCAGGACTAAGTTCCTCTATTACTTTTGTCCATCAATAATCAAGTATTTACTGTGTATCATTCGGAATTAACCATCAGTCCATCATCATACAGTTATATTGAAATTTCTAGCATATATAAGATGTAAATAATAAGGGGAGACTAGGGAGTAGTAGAATTTCCGGGCTCAAACTAAGAATCACATGAATGTCCATTGATAATTAATATTACATATGCAAACTTACAAAATATTAATATGCATCTCGAATCATAATAAAAATCATACCCGAGTATATTGATCCACTATATACGAATCATGGTGTTCGTCATCATTTTCGAGCACAGTATAACTACTTGCTAATTATTCATAATTATACAAGTTTTGAGTAAGTTTAGCCTTATAGATTAAAGGCAGTTATAATCACTTAAGTTTCAGTTTATTTTGAATATCATTCTATTACAAGAAAAAAAGTATTACAAGAAAAATTACAATTAATGTGGGAACTGAAATTTCATAATACATATTAAGATGATGGATTCAAGAAAGCAAAAGTAAGTCCTTATAAATCGTGTTTTGTAAGTACATACGGTCGTTTTGTGTTTACCACATTTCAAAACATTTACATACGACTATTCGGAGAAGAGGACGACGGTGACCCCATAGCTTTCGCCAAATCTCTAAGAATAAACTTCTGAATCTTTCCTGTCGACGTCTTTGGTAGCTCGTCCTTAAACACTACCGTTTTTGGCACCATGTATCGCGGCAATTTAGCCCTACAAAATTCCACTATCTCCTCCTCTGTCGGCATTTTCTTATTTATATTTTTTAGTTCCGAAATTTTGAAGCTCACAAAAGCACACGGCGTCTCTCCCCAATACATGTCCGGTCTCGCCACAACAGCCGCCTCATTCACCATTGGATGACTATATAACACCGACTCGACCTCAATGCTACTCAGATTCTCTCCTCCGCTAATAATAACATCCTTAGCCCGGTCTTTAATCTCCATATACCCGTCCTCATGTATGACCCCAACATCACCCGTAAAAAACCACCCATCCCTCAGTGCATTCGCGGTCCCTTCGGGATCTTTTAAATACCCTATCATTACGCTCCCACCTCTTAATACTACCTCCCCAAGCGTAGACCCGTCTTTTTTAACGCTCAACCCAGTGCTTGGGTCAATCACGTCGATTTTAGTTGTCCCAAGTGTCCCAACTCCTTGTCTCGCTTTTAATCTGGCTTGGTCGGTAACTGGAAGCCGGTTCCACTCTTGCTTCCATGCACATGACACCACAATCCCTGCAGTCTCTGTCAGCCCATACCCGTGGCTGACGACAAACCCTAACGATTCAGTGCGCCGGAGCACAGCCGCAGGCGGCGGTGCTCCGGCTGTCCTGATCTCGACCCCCCTCTCCAAAGCCTTCTCATCCGGAGAGTTGCAAAGCATGTTGAGCACCACCGGAGCACCACACATGTGTGTGACGTCATGGCGGCAGATAGTGGCGTAGATGGCGGCAGCGTCAAACCTCCGTAGACAGACATTAGTGCCGCCCACCGCCGCCATCCCCCAAGGGAAGCTCCACCCGTTCGCATGGAACATCGGTAGGGTCCATAAATACACCGGTTGTTTAGGTAACGACCAATCCGTTATAGAATCGACAGTCATGATAAATAAGCCACGGTGGGAGTGTACCACCCCCTTGGGAGAGGAGGTAGTACCCGAAGTGTAATTCAAGACCATCGGATCCCATTCATTTAACGGTCGGATCCACTTAAACTCTTTATCTCCATCTCGCACCATCTCCTCATACGTCGACTTGAAGCCTATCCTAGCCTCTGAATTCTCATCCTTCTTGTCGTTCTCGATTAGGACGACACATGGACGGCAAAAGGATGGCGGGAAGAGCGACAAGGCTCTTAAAACAAGAGGAAAGAACTCGAAATCCACAAACACTAGTTTTGATTCATTGTGCCGCAGGATAACTGATACGGTATGGGCGTCCAATCGGATATTTATGTTATTCAAGACGGCACCAGACATGGGAACGGCAAACTGGAGTTCGTACATGGCGGGGACATTGGGGGCTAAAACGGACACCACTTCGCCACGTTGGATGCCAATGGATGAGATGGATGAAGCTACACTTAGGCATCGACGGTGTATATCGTGCCATGTGTAGATCGCGTTGTTGAAGATTACGGAGGGGCTATCACCGTAGACCGTAGCAGCTCGTTCGAGGAAGTTGAGAGGAGTGAGAGGGGAGGAGTTTGCTAACGTTGGCTTAAGTTGGTCCATTATTTTTGTCTCAATAAAACTCTGCACTGTATATATATGCACTAGATTCTGTTTAGGTTATTTTTCTCAACTCTGAAGTTGATGAGTGGTGACTATTTTTTGCTACTACAAATGAGCAAAATGGTGACAAATTTAAAAGGAAAATCAAGATTGCAAGTAGGGTCGGGTACGGGACGGATTGAGGCGAATTTATTTCAATTCTAACCCAATCCGTAAAATAAAGGGCGGGGCGGATTGGAGCGGATTGATGAAATTTAAATCTTAACCCAACCCAATCCAACCCGTTACAATTAAAACTACAACCCAATCCAATCCAACCCGCAAAATAAATTGCGGGTTGAGACTAGTTGAGTTTAGATTGATTCTTAAATTTTTATTTTGGTCTTTCATTTTTCATAGTTTGCATAATCAACCTAAATTTTAAAATAAATTGAATATTTCAAACAAAAATATAAATTAAACTCAATCAAAGTACGTTTAGAACATTTACGAACAAGTAATAAAACTAAAATATAACAATAATTAAAGGTTGGTATCTTAAAATACACATAATGTATATATATATTGCGGGTTGAAACGGATTGTGAATGATTAACCCGCGTTTTGTGAAACTCAACCCTAACCCAACCGCAAAATATATACCGGATTCGGACGGGACGGATTGATTTTTTTTGGACATTCAACCCATCTCAACCCGCCTCAATTAATTATTCAACCTTCCATGTATAAAATAAGTGTATTGTATTTTTTTTAAAGATATAATTAATCACTAATCTTCCTTATATTTAAATCCAAGGTGACGCGGTTGGTTCAAATTTTATCAGGTTCGAATTGTCATATTTTTGTCCGGTTTCAGTTTTTTCATATATATTTGTAATTTTTCGATTTTTTTTGTCTATCAACTTAATATTTTATTTCTAAAATGTTTGTTCAAAAAAATCTGTAAAATTTGACATATATATATATATATATATTTTAATTGTTTGTTTAACAATTTATAAGGTAGTAATATTAATAAGGGGTAATTCGCTATTAGTCACATTTTTGATATTTTATTCCTAAAAAGTCAGATCTCAATGTTTACATCCCCAATAAGTCATATTTTTTTAAAATTCAACCAAATTACCAAATTGCCATTATCACAATCTAGAAATTATTATTTATTCCTATTAAAATCTAAAAAAAATACATATGAAAAAATTAAGAATATTTTCAAAATTACAAAAAATGTATATAAAAAAAACTCACTTTTTTTAACAAAAAGAAAATTGTTTTTCAAAAAAAAAAAAATCACACAAAAAATAGTTTTTCCACAAAAAAATATAAAAATTAAAAAAAAACCCAAAATATATTAAAAAAAATTAAAAAATTATACGGGTTCATTAAAAGTGCATACGGGTTAAAAAAATTGCATGAAAAGTGCATAAACCGTACATATTGGGTGCATAAAAAGTGCATACGAGTGCATAAAAATGCATAAAATGTGCATAATAGGTCAATAAAAATCCATACGGATGCATAAAAACTGAATAAAATTGCATACGAGTGCATAAAAGTGGATACATGTGCATAAAATATGCATAAAAATTCAATAAAAGTGCATACGGGTGCATAAAAAAGTCAAAAAATATAAATTTACAAAAAAAATTCAAAAAACCCGAAGTAAATAAATAAAATCAAGAAAAATAAAATAAAATAAAAATCATACGGGTAAATAGAAAGTGCATACGGGTCAATAAAAATGCATAAAAATTGCATAAATCGTGCATACGGGTGTATAAAAAGTGCATACTGATGCATAAAATGTCAATAAAAGTGCATACGCGTGCATAAAACGTCAATAAAATTGCATACGGATGCATTAAAAGTGCATAAAAAAGTACATACGAGTGCATAAAAGTGCATACGAGTGCATAAAATGTCAATAAATTTGCATACGGGTGCATAAAAGTTCATAAAAGTGGATACGTATGGGTGTATAAAATGTGCATAAAAGATCAATAAAATTGCATACGGGTGCATAAAAGGTGCATAAAATGTCAATACAATTTCATACGGGTGCATAAAAATAAAAATAAAAATCACAACAAAATAAAAATAAAATTCAAAAAATCTAAAAAAACCCGAAATAAATAAAATAAAGAAAAAACAAAAAAAAAACATATGGGTTAATAGAAAGTGCATAAAAAGTGCATGCAAGCAATAAAAGTGCATAAAAATTGCGTAAAATGTGAATACGGTTGCATAAAAAATGCATAAAAGTACATAAAGAGTGCATGAAATACGCATAAAATGGATACGGATAATTTCTTTTGCATAAAATGTACATAAAAGTGGATACAGATTAATAAAAGTCACATAAAAATGCATAAAAGTGGATACGAATCAATAAAAAGTGTATAAAATGTGCATAAAAAGTGAATAACAGTGGATAAGTATCAATAAATAGTGCATATAAGGCGGATCAATAAAAAGTGCATATTGCTAAATAGTTTTCCCAAATTACTATCAATCAACATACCAAATCAGTTTTTTTTTAACAAATGTGACCAATTGACATAAATTCAGCAAAAACCCATATCACATTTGTATTAAAAAAAAACCATAAAATTAATTTAAAACAAATAGATGAAAACCAAACAGAGCTCTTTCACAACCATTTACATTCTCATATCCATTCACCTAGTCACAAAGATGAGATCGATTTGATCGACTCGTCCATGAGATCGACATAAATTTGTATAACTATAATTATGGACACAGTTACATGATTGCATCCAAACAATTCATTATCCCCGTTCATCACCAATAAATATTGAAAAGATAAATGTCCGCACCCAACCAAACAAGACCTAGCCGACGAAAATTAAAAGAATTATTTATCATACCTAAATTTCATCTCATATAAACCTTGCAAATTTCTCTCAAAAAATTTCACCCAACCAAACAAGACCTAACCGACGACCACCACGAAGGCGGAGATCGTCACCGCCGCTGTCCCATCACCTGGCAATACAAACAGAAATGAGGGAAGAGGGAGAGAGAGAGACGGGAGGGGGAGAAAGAGAGCAAGCCGGCTCTGATTCTTTGCGGATTCGCCGCCTCTGGTGGTGGTGACAGAGCTCCGGTTGATGAACGGTTCCGACGAGTTCTGATCACCATGGATATGTAGATAGAGATGAGATCGTGAAGGAGAGTTAGAGAGAGAGATGGCAGAGATAAGGAGGTGTTGGCAGAAAAAAAAACTACAAAATAGAATTTGTAGGGGTATTTATATTTTAGATAAAGTATGATTAAATGGGAAGAGTGATCTTTTATATGACTTTTTAAGAATTAAGTTCAAAATGTATGATTTAATGGATATTTTTCCTATTAATAAATACAAAAAAATATAAAATCTCAAATTTTACATAATGACCACTTAGCATTATAATATAAGGTTAGAGGCTCTGATATTAATGTTTTAGCTATTTAATAAACCTCAAGTCGTTATTTTGAGCTTTAGATTGATTTTTATTTTATTTGTATGGTAAAGAGTCTGAACTAGTCTACGAGATCATAAATTGCATTTCGTTCTTTAAGTAATTGGGTCGGAATACCACAAAGAGTGGGACAAAACATTTTCAATTGTAAATTACATTCTTCTTATATTTTTGTAGTATGAATATAGTCTCCAGATCCACATAACGTGCTTAGCCTGCGTTGACTTGAATCATAATTATAATATAACTTGATCAGTTCTCATTCTTTGACAAGTATATAGATTCAACTACATTGGATGTAAACATACATAAACATATATTGGGTTTTGTCAACAGAAGCTATATGTCAAAGTACAAGTCGAGTGAAACCAAGAAAGTAAATCTTTTCTATGTATATATATCGAGCGGTGACATTCGGAGGCTGCAGCCGCTTACATGTTATCAAAATTGACGAAAAAGTAAATCTTTTCTATGTATTTATATCGAATATGAAAAAAATCATAGTACACAATATCAACCCCTCGTTTGAATTTTCTGACTCCTTCCCACATGTCATGTGGAGTACTTGATGAGTCAGTCGACATCTTATTTTTCAATTAATCAAAAACTGGTATCGGCCTCTAATTAACTCCCGAATTTAATGCAAGAACAAAGTCAACTATAGATCAGGCTATAGGAATCAGCAAGGTAAAGAAAATTGTTAAGAGAAGAAAGTAGTACGTAAGTGGATCCAGGTTTTTGTTAATCTCATAGATTAAATCATAAAAATATGTCTCTGTGTATATATATACAACTTTTTTTTGCAGCCCACATGAGAAAAAGAGTTAAATAGTCACTGGTCTTCCTCAAATCTTTATAACTTACCTTAATTTCTATTGGCGCGTATTTTCCCTTGAAGTTTTTTTTGTTGTTGTTGTTGTAATTATTCTACTTATTTGTTTCAAATATAGGTAGTCGGGCTTTTTAAATATATATGTGCCTCTAATTGGTAAATTTTAGTACCAGCCTGTATTATAATCGAATTAGGAAGAAAAACGGAAATATTCTCGAAATATTGTTTTGAGTTATCTATTCCTCCAGAAGTTGACTTCTTTTCTTGAAATATTTTGCTCTAGAGAGATAAAGAGAGAGACGATTAGGGTGAATAACCCTAGCCGCCGTATGATTAACAAAGATGCCTCTCCGGAGAGGGGCAAAATTAACGCGATCAATAAAAACGCGCAGCTTATGTCACCGGATCCAACTCCTACGAAATCTTTTGCATCCATAGTAAGTTCTCAACCTAAACATTCCAATTTAGCTTTAAAAGAGGTTAGTACTTATAAAGGGGAACCAATGATACACTTTTCGATGAAAGACATAAAAACTTTGTCAGAACCTTTCAAGTATACTTTAGTTGGGAAATTTACTCATGGTAAGCCGAATATCGAAGTGATTAGAAAAGTTTTCAGTAAATTGGATTTGCAGGCCAATTATAGCATAGGAGTTGTGGATCACAAACATATTTTAATCCGATGTTTTCATGAGGAGGATTTTACAAGAATTTGGTTGAAGCAAATTTGGTATATAGAAAAGTGTCCTATGAGGGTTTTTAAATGGTCTTATGATTTCGATCCGGAGTATGAGACCTCTATAGCACCTGTTTGGATATCGCTACCAAAACTACCTATTCATCTATATAATATCTCAAGTATCTTTTCGATAGCTAATGCGTTTGGTAAGCCGTTAAGAGTAGACGAGCCTACTTCTAAGCTAACTAGACTAGGTTTGGCCAGGATTTATGTGGAAGTAGATCTAAATTCTGAGTTAATTGCACGAGTTCGTATTGGGTATGGGGAAAATGGAGGTTTCTGGCAGTATAGCACTTATGAGGATTTGCCTGATTATTGCAGCTACTGTTATAGACAAGGTCACACAGAAAATTGTTGCAAGTTCAAAATGCAAGAAAAAATGAAAGAAGCTAAAACGAAAAAAGGGGAAGTCAATAAGAGAGTAAGTGAAAAAAAAGAAAACATATTACAAAAACCAAATAAAGGGAAAGAGAAGGAAAATGCCAATTTATACAAACCAAATGAAGGAACAGAAAAAGTGGCTATACAAGATAAGCCACATAATAGCAGAACTAACAGAAAAGAGAGCACCAAGGAGTGGGTTGCTAGGATAAATTTTCACAAAAAAGAGGGAGAATCAAGTGTTGCCACTGGTATGGTTAAAAGCATGGAACCTGCAAAAGACAAAGAAGAATTAATTATAATTGATCATGAAGATGACGAGGATATAGAAGAAGAAATTATATGTGACAAGGGAGAAATCACAAACAATAAAGAGGAAAAAGAAGAAATAAACAAGGTTAATTTGGGGAAATTTGAAGATAAAACAGAAGAGGTAAATGAAAATAATGAGCTAAAAATGGTGCAATATAAGGATAGGAATATTTCTAAAATTTCTATGAGTCTCTACTGTTATGAAATTACTAATATTGAAGAATTTAAAAGTGAGGATGAAGGAATTTAGGAAGAAAATTTATCTAAAAGTCAGAAAAAGAAGAAAAAGAAAAAGGAGCATGCTAAAGCTAAAGAACAAGAAACAATCTCAATGAACTTGAGATCATCCTATAATGTGGGGGATAGAAAGAGGTATAATAAATGATTAAGTCCTTAGTTTGGAATGTGAGGGGGTATTGGCAACAACCCTACTATAAGAAGAGCCAAAAAATATTTGTACTACAAATAAAATTGCACTGCTGGTGTGTATAGAGCCTATGGTTAATGCAGATAAATTAGAGAAAATCAAAAGGAAACTTGATTTTGAAGAAGCTTTTGCTCATTCTGATAATAAAATATGGATTTTGCACACTCAAGATTTAATTATTAATAGGGGAACTCAAAATGGTCAATGTGTAAATTTTGAGGTAAAAATGAACACTTGTGATATAAGTATTCTGGTGTCCATTGTTTATGCTAAAACTACTCAATACGACAGAAAAGAGCTTTGGAATTTTTTACAGAACCCAAAAACTAATCTCCCTTGGTTAGTTGCTGGCGACTTTAATACAGTTTCTAAAATAGATGATAAAATAGGTGGACTCGACATTAACCTACATGCTGCAAACGACTATCTAGACTGTATGGATGCTACTGGTTTATTTGAGTTAAATTTTATTGGTTCAAGATTCACATGGTGGAATAAAAGAGAAGAGGATGGTACTATTATGGAAAGAATAGATAAGGTTTGCGTAAACCAAGACTGCCAAAGTTTGTTTCAAAATATCTCTTTAGAGTATCTTCCCAAAACAAATTTCGATCATAGTCCTTTATTGGTAACCTTTAATAATGAAGCTGATAATAATATAAAGAGATTTATATTTCAAAAATTTTGGGTTACTCATAAGGATTATCAAAATTTGATCAAAACTCACTGGAAGGTTCATGTTCAAGGTAATGTTCTGTACTCCCTAGTTCAGAATCTAAAAACTCTAAGGAAAATTCTTTCTAAATGGAGCAAAGATACCTTTGGAAATATTTTTAATGTTGTTAAAGATGCTAAAGATCACATGGTGAGAGCTGAAAAAGCTTTTGAGCTCAATAATTCCCCTGAAAATAGAACAGAGTTAAGTAAGTGTACTGCAAATTTAAATTATAGATTGAGGATAGATGAAGAGTATTGGAAGCAAAAAGCAAATATTAAATGGGTTCAAGATGGAGATGCAAATACTAAATTTTTCCATGGAGTGGTTAAAAATAGAAGAGATAAATGCAGAATTAATATGATTAAAAATTCTTTAAATGAAGTAATAGCCAATAAAAAAGATATAAAAGATGAAGCTGTTACTTTCTTTAAAGACTTGTTGGCAGCCAATGGAGACCACAATTTTGATTATCCTAGTCTAAAAGTGGTCTCTAAATGTATTAAGGAGGAGGATAATGATTATTTGGTAAATGATATCAGTTTGGAAGAGGTTAAATCGGCAGTTTGGGATCTTAATAAGAGTAGTGCTCCTGGTATAGATGGGTATACTGGCCATTTTTTCACTTCTTGTTGGGACATAATCGGTGAAGATATTCTTTTGGCGGTTAAACAATTTTTTGTTGGCTCTGTTTTCCCCAAAGCAATGACCACTACACTCATTGCTCTTATTCCAAAGAAGACAAATCCAGATAAGTATTCTGATTTTAGACCTATCAGTTTATGCACTTTTTGCAATAAAGTGACTTGTAAAATTATGTCTACTAGATTATCTACCATACTAAATGATATTATTTCAGATAATCAAAATGGTTTTGTTAAGAATAGAGATATTGTTGATAATATTCTATTATCTCAAGAGTTTATCTCTACTTTGAATAATAAAAGCAGTGGCAAAAATATAGCACTAAAACTTGATATGAAAAAAGCCTATGATAAGATATCATGACACTTTCTTGTTTCCGTGTTGAGAAAATTGGGTTTTAGTGAAGTTTGGATTGATAGAGTGTGGAGATTAATTTCCGGTAATAATATTTCCATTTTGGTTAATGGTGCTTTATCAGGGTATTTCAATCCAACTAATGGTCTGAGGCAAGGTGATCAACTATCTTCTAGCCTATTTATTCTATGCTCAGAGGTCTTATCACAAAATCTCAATTCTTTAGTGCAAAAGAAAAGTTGGAAACCTTTCAAGTCACCTATTGGTTCACCAGTTGTTACACATCTAGCTTTTGCATATGATCTGATCATTTTTAGTGGTGAAGATAAGGGTTCTTTAAGACATATTAAAAAAAAAATGGGGCAATATTGTAAAGACTCTGGTCAAGAAGTTAATCTTGAGAAAAGCTTCATGTATATCTCTAAATGGGTTTCTGATGGTAGAAAAGAAGCAGCAAATAAGATATTTAATATAGGCATTAAAAAGCCTCCTTTTACCTATTTAGGTTGCAAGTTGTACTTTGGACATAAAAGGGCATCCTATTTCATTAATTGATTCTAAAAGTAAGAAGTAAACTTTCTAGATGGAAGACTCAAAATCTTAATATGGGAGGTAAACTTGTTCTTATTAAATATGTGTTATAATCAATTCCCGTGTATACTTTGGCAGCTATGAACCCATCAAAACTGGTTATTAAAAAAATTGATAATATCTTAGCCAACTTTTTATGGGGTAATGTTGAAGGAAAAAACAAATATCATTGGCTAAATTGGAAAATTGTTTGTAGGCCTACTAATATGAAGGTGGTTTAGGATTAAGAAGTTTTAAAAGCATTACAGACACTTTTGTTGTTAAGCTCTGGTGGAATTTTAGAACCAAAAATACCTTATGGACCCAATTTATGAAGATAAAGTATTGCAAGAAAAAACATCCAAATGATATCGAGGTTATTAAGGGAACCAATACCTGGGCTAGAATGCTTCAAGTTAGAGAAACTGCAGAAAAATCGCTTGTCTGGCTTGTCGGAGAAGGGAAGATATCTGTAAATCTTGATAATTGGAATGAATAAGGTCCTATAAAATATCCCAATATTGATAATAAGTGTTTAATCTCTAATATTATTAATAATGGAGAGTGGAACATGAATGAGATTAAGAAAATTATCCCAAGCTATCGATTTTACCAGTTTGAAAAGAAGCTAAATTACCAAGGTGATAAAAAAGATCATGCTATTTGGAAAAATACGGAAAGTGGAGAATTCTTGTTTAAGTCGACATGGGAAATTATAAGGGAGAAATTCGCAGTTAATTGGATTTATGATATGATTTGGGATAAAATAATACCTTTAAAGGTATCTTGTTTCAATTGGAGAGTCATTCACAATGCAGTTCCTTTAGATAACGGTGTTAAGAAACTTGGAGTTCAATTGGCATCAAGATGCGAATGCTGCAACAATCAGGAAGAAAATTTAGAGCATATCCTAAGCTCTAGTGACATAGCAGATATCATTTGGAAATACTTTGAAGACAGTTTGGGCATTAGGTATAACAATCTTAGTACAAGGAGTAGATTTATTACTTGGTGCTCATTCAAAACTTCTTCTACTTTATGCCAAAAAGTCAGTAAAGTTATTCCAGCTTTTATTATGTGGAGTTTGTGGAAAGCCAGATGCGCAAGCAGGTATGATAATTTGATTATGGATCCTCAAAATATCATCAAAAATGTTATTGAGCATATTCAAATTTATACTATGAAAGATAGAAGTTTTCCTGTCAATTGGAAATGGATTGAGCTTCATGCAATCAAACCTGTTACTAACTTTAAAAAAACCATTATTGTGAAGTGGTAAAATCCTTCTAGTGGGAAAATGAAAATGAATACTGACGGGTGTTATAAGAGCAGTACAAGAAAAAGTGGAATTGGGGGTTTATTGAGAAATGATAAAGGTGATTTTGTTTTAGGGTTTTCAGCAATTAGTGACTGTACTGCAGGTGTGGAAGGTGAGGCTAAAGCCATTTTAAGGGGTCTTCTATTGTGTGATTATAATGATCTAATTATGGAAAGCGATTATTTTCAGATGGTAAACATTATAAATAAGAAAACTAAGTGCCCTTGGAGAATAAGAGAAATTATACGTTCGATAGAAGAAATTTTGAGAAAAGGTTCTTATCTGGTTAAGTACGTCGAAAGAGAAACAAATAAATGTGCAGATTTGTTGGCTAATCGTGGTTGCATGTCTGAAGAACTAATTTCATCGGATATTAATAAGTTTCCTAAGGAACTAAAGAGTATAATTAAGCTAGAGAAGAAGGGTATACCGTACCTGAGAACGAGAAAAGAGACATGATAATTGGGTAGCGGAGCATTGTCGTCGTTCCTCCTTGTCTATCTATCTGCATCTATCTGTAATAGATGAAAATGGGAAAGTGAAGCGGTTGATGGCAAGGATCTAGGCAGATATTACATAAATGGTCCTCAGAGTTCTCTCTATTTAAAGATTATTTTGAAAATGTTGTTTTTGAGGATTGAAGTTTTATTTTATTTTTTAAAACTCATTGTAAATAGTTTTGCTTTGTTTTGTATCACTTGTTTTGACTTTGTGGGGTTTTCCCCCTGCTTTTTTTTATTTTTTTCCATCATTATTAATAATAAAAAAGTGGGTTTTCCCACCATTAATTTTAAAAAAAAGTTTTTGATGGTACCTCACATTCTAAATAACTAGATGGCAGTTATTTTTCTTTTATATGTAACGCGATTGGTGTGAATCCAAAAAAATATATGTAACCCGTTATTGTAGAATATTTGATGAAGGGAGGAACAATTATGGTTGTGAGAGAGAGAGAGTGGGGAATGAATTTGATGATTTGTGAGAAGATGAAGTTAATAATTAGATGACAGTTATTTTTCTTTTAATTCTCCTGTAAAAGGTGTCTACTACTATTTTGTAATTTTGTAAATTAATAGGACTATTTTATAAATAATTGTTTCAAGACTTCATAGTAGATAGAGCTTTTAGTCCAATTTTCTCTTCAACACAAATTAAATGGTAGAGAAGATCACTACAAAAAAATACTCAAATAGCGACGGGATTAGTGACGGTATTTTTTGTTACGAGCTTATTAACGACGGTTTTTGTGACGGCTTTGTGACAGTTTAGTCAATTTGTGACGGTTTTGTGACGGTTTAGTCAATTTACGACAGGCTTGTGACAGCTTTTGACTCTCACTAAATCAAATATTATTTTGTAGTGGATATTGGAGATCTGTAAGGTGAAACCGCCACTAGGGTCACCCGCCATTATATGTTTACCGCTTACTTTCCTTGATCTGGCTTGGTTAAGAATCTCACCATCTCAAATACTCTCGTTTTATGAATCCCATTTCACTGAACCTCACTTTTTGAATCGCTTCCTTCCCAAGTTTAAGACCTCTCTGTCTTCAACACTCCGATACTTTCTGCCTGTAGCTGGAAACCTTGTTTGGCCAACCAACTCTCATAACTTTGCTGTCCGCTACAACGAGGGTGATGGAGTTTTACTCACCGCAACTGTATCTGATGCTGACTTTTACCATCTTTCTAGTAAAAACATTCGAGAATGTAGAAAATTCATCCCTTTCATTGCCCATATAGTTGGATCCCCTTCCCATGTCCCCCTCATTGCCGTAAAAGTTACACTTTTCCCAAACAAAGGGTTTTGTATCGGCATCACATTCCATCATGGTGTTTTTGATGGAAAATCGATGGTATCGTTCGCTGAATCATGGGCATGGTTCTCTAAGTTTGGCGGAAAAAAAAATGACTTGGACCCTGAACTAATTCCAAATTTTGACAGAAAACTTGTCAGGGAACAGTATATGTCTATCGAAGATTCGTATGTTCAGGTTTTGAAACAAAATGGGGTCAGTCAATACTTGTTGTCAGTCGACGATCCTGAACTACCACCAGATATGCTCCGGGGTACATTTAAGCTGTCGGGTTTAGGTGTGAAAAAACTTAAGGAACTTGCACGTACTCATTTAGCAAAATATGAGGGAGGAAAAGTTAGCCATGTTCCTAATGTATCAACATTTGCAGTGATTTATGCTTATGCGATGCATTGTTTGGTTAAAGCGAAAAAATCAAAGATCAACAGGCTTGTTGTTGCTTTTCCATTTGATTGTCGGGATCTGCTAGAGCCACCCCTCCCTGTCAATTATTTTGGAACTTGTATCGGTCGATTTGTCATATATTTTGACAAAGACGAGTTATTGGAAACCAATGTTTTAAATAGCGTTATCGCTATCGTAACGTTTTTTCGAGAGAAACGCTAAAAGCGTTAATAGCGTTGCTACATAGCGCTTTGCGATGTATTTTTTTTTGCCTAAATATGCACTAAACTTTAGAATATATAACAATAAAAAAAGAAATGTATAGTTATATTAGATAGTAATAAAAAAAATCGAAAAAAAATAATTCTGTGGGTGAGTTTCAAACTTGGGTCACCTGGAAATTACAGCACTATCTCAATCATCTGGACTGCACACACTTTTATGAAAATTACACAGTATATATTAATTATTTAGATCCGCTGTTTTTTTTTCCTAACTCGCTATTTATGCTTTTGGTCCAGAATTTCGCGCTTTTTGCGCTTTTGGTCCACTATAGCGCGATTTTAGCGCAATTCCAGCTAAATAGTGGGTTTTCGTTGCGTTTTTTTTTCCAAAAAGCGCTATTTCGCGCTATATAGCGCGATTGTTAAAACATTGCTGGAAACAGATGAAAAGAGTTTGTTTCTTAATTTGATAACTAAAATAAAAAAAGCTTTAGATGACCGACGAGTCACAGGACCAAAAGAATGGCTCTCGAGTCTTTTTGAGGCAGGTTTCTCTTCTCGTACAACAAAAATTTATGTTGTGGGTTCGCCTAGATTTGGGTATGAAAATATTGATTTCGGTTGGGGAAAGCTAAGAAAATTGTACAGTGCAAATGATGGATCAGGTGGAGTCCAATTTAATAATGTTGACGGAGGAGGGGTTGAGGTCGAGGTAAGTTTAATCCGCCATGAAATGGAAACATTTGCTTCTGCATTCGCTCAAGGCCTTCAGAAAATTAGTAGTTACAGATCTGCAGCTCTCTAATTGTTTACCATTTGTAGGTTGATCTATGTACTTTTTCATCTTTTGTAATTTCATATTTTTCCTAAACGCTTACTAAATGTTTATCTGTATTTGGCTTTTCCCTCGGAAGCGATGTTATTGTGACAATAACTTCTCCATAATTTTCAAGCATACTGAGTATAAATGTATGGCAGTATGGGCAAATGAGGTCAAAACTGATAATTCTGAATATATATATAAACCAGATAACTCACTCAGCATTTATAACTACATAAGTTGACGTATGATGATCCTATCGTCAAAAACATATGGCTATGGAATGGATCATTATAAATCGACTGGATAACAACCTCACTCACATAAGTTTACAGTAAGGCCGTATCCGCTCTTTTTCTTTAAGCAAACGAAATCAGCTTTTATTTGAGAAGAGATTTTTACAGCACCTATCATTCCGAACATACATAGAAGTTCAAAGAAGAAAACACAGCTTAAAATCCAGTCACGCATGCATCATAAAAAAGAGCAAAAGGAAGCAACATTCTGGCTAAACTTAAAGGTAAAAGTACAACACAAGCCAAACATGAGGAGAAATAGACCGAGCTTCGCAAAATTTGTCTTCCTTTGGCTTACTAAAACTCGAAACGTTTCTAAACTCATCACCAATTTCAATATGAGTTTTTTGACTGCAATCCTTCACCAGAATCACCACTTAGCATTGTTATATAAGGTTAGAGCTTCTGATATTAATGTTTTAGATATTTAATAAACCGCAAGTCGTTATTTTGAGCTTTAGATTGATTTTTATTTTATTTGTATGGTAAAGAGTCTGAACTAGTCTACGAGACCATAAATTGCATTTCGTTCTTTAACTAATTTGGTCGGAATACGGAATACCACGAAGAATGAGTGGGACAAAACGTTTACAAAACGTTTATTGGGGTTGTACTATTTTACAAATTTACATTTATATCCATAATAAATAAACTTACAAAATACACACACGTGTATATATATATATATATATATGATTTTAATATACATATACCACACACCCCTTTTACTCCAAATATCATCATTTTCTCAATACCATACCCCCATATTACTCCAAATACTCTAATTTCTCATCATTTCTAATCTAATGTTACTAATAGTTCGGCTTTTACTTTTTGAACCAAACACGGTATTTGTGGATTCGACGGTATTTCTAATCCCATCCAGTATAATACCATACCAATACAAGCTCAACCAAAAGAGACCATACAGTAATAAATATTAAGCCAAATTAATTTTCCTCTCTCCTAGTCTCCTTCTTCTCCCATGTGAACCCACCTGAATTTCTTTTTTGTCTTTCATTTTAGATCCATAAAATATCAACTCAATCTGATACCAACAAATCCGTCTAATTTAAAATCAACCCATATTTTTTATAAATAAAAAAAAACAAGAACAAAAAATTTAATCTCATATGTTTTAAATTTGTAATTATTTATGGATGTTAGACTCACTTGAAAGGTCCACTTTAATGTTTCATCATATGCAAAAAGAATACAAAGGACCAGCTTATTGGCAATAAACCAAACGAATTCATTGTAAAGAAAAAAAATAACAATTGTAAGTTGTAAATTGCCTAGATCGGGGAGTCTCCGCACTTGTTACGACGAGACATATCCGATAGGCCATAGACGACAGATGAGAATGTGCTTCTATCTTTTCATATGTATGTATGTATGTATCGGTAGATATAACCTAGTTTTTATTGTCTGATTTCTTTTTGTATTGGTTAGATTTATTGTAATCGTCAGATGATTTTCATAAGATCAAATTGCTGGAATACATTTGAGTTAGAGTGACTCAAAAAATCTTGAGTCAGGGCCTCCGTTTCCGAAAAATTGTGACATGGGGGAGACATGAGTTTTCTGGATCCATAGACATTTTACTAAAAACAACACTCAAAGTTTAAACTCTAATCTATAGTCACTGGAAAAAAATAATATTTATATAGCAACAGTTTAGTAACAGTTGTTGATAACTGTTATTATATTGTTTTGAATTTTTTAATCAACCCGCGTATAGTAACACGTCGGTTGTTGTTATGTTGATATTTATTTTTTGACTTATTTAAGAACTTAAAGTAATAAATAAGTTCGATGCATGAAGTGAACACCCATCCGATCGAACATGCTAGCTAGCTAGTGAGTGGTCAAAGTCAACACATGACTATGTATAACTTAAGTTTTGTACAATAAAAAGAAAATACTACTAGCTAATATATTCAAGAAGCTCTTTACTGCACAGGATATAGCTAACAATTTCAAAATTAATGTTTAATTACACCAATCTTGTTATAACTTAGAGCAACCATATCAGTTACTTCAAGTTTTTTCTTAAAATTAGGATGAAAGTTACACTTTTATATATTTTAGGGTAACCAATTAACTATTGATAATTTTTCAACTTTCTTATCAAATACCCCACCACCGTAAATTAATAACTTTTAATAAGAAAAAAAATCATTGTGTTTGAATGATGTGTGGTTGAAAATAAAACATAAATATTAAAGTGTATTTATATGATTTTAGAGGGGAGGAAAGTTACATTTTAAATAAAAAATATGATGAAACTCTTTTAATTTTAAGAATGTTAAATGGCAAACCGATGAAACCACTCTTTACTAATCATTCCCTTTTATTTAATTAGGGGATTTATTGAATTTGATTATGTCGATGCATGTGGTATATATGTTTAAAGTCAACCACAAGCTAATCGACAAAAGCCCATTTGGGCAGCAACATGCACGACTTGTAAATTTATAATGAAATGGAACAAAAATTGAGGGATACATATTCTTTGGAGTTTGTTAAAATGACCGTCATTTGAAAGTCCGTTTTTCTTTTCTATATAGTCCTCTTTTTCATCTATTTGGTGTTGGATAATAACTTAACAGTCAAATCAACCCCAAAAAATAAAATTAACAGCCAATATATATAGCTTCAACCAAAACTCTCAATCTTTATAATGTTCCTATTTAAACTAAATACAAAACTCAGAGGGATTCTTATGCAACCATTTGAGGTCCATCTTTATCATTTGAATGGTCATATTTAGCTTAATTTACTAAATTCAATCCATATAGAAGAATTTTACCAGGTAAAAAACAAAATGATGCCTTAAAGAGAGAATAAATTATGGAGCTTTAACGTCCTTCTAAAGGATGGCAAATTTTGATTTTTTTTAATTCTACAGTGAAATATATTTTCAATTTAAAATAAAAGTTTAGACTTATATATATATATAAAGTTAAAAGGGCCAAGTGTTGGCTTATTGTTGTTAAATTTCAAATGTGATAAAAAGGTACAAAACGTTTACGTTTCATAGACTGTCAAATGACGGTCATTGTAACAAACTTAAGAGAATTTATATCAAAAGTTGAGTCTTTAAAACTAAAAAAAGTAGGCCCCATACGGCCATACCTGTATGTATAAATAAAAAAAGTGGTCTATGATAATTACCCTAAAACATTTATGACCATAAAACATTCAAATGTTGTAACTTTTACATTAAACTATTATAATTTTTAAACTATTTATTATTTCATTTTCATCTATCTACACCAAATTTTACCCTAAAAAATATGTTTTTTGGAATATTTTCTTTAATATTTTAATAAGATACTATTATTAACTCATATAAATAGTGTTACACTAAATTTGATGTAACAATGTTCATTTACACTAAAATAGTGTTAAAACTGTACTATTTTACTCCTATGTTGGAGCGAGATTTGGTGCAAAAACTGCACCAAATTTAGTGGGATAGCGTGTTAGTGTCTCACGTTGGAGTTGGTTATATTGATTTAAAAAGAATTATCTCTTCGATTAGTACACATTGTGGGATTGGCTAATTAAACACAGGGAGAATTGATCATAACTAGCGGGGATCTAAAGATGTATTCTCAGGTTTAAGCTGATATCCAGGCAGATTATAATAAACTAATTATATATATAAAGTTTATGGTACTTAATTATATATTATGGATCTCAAGGAATTAGATTCAACAGATACCTCCTAGTTTCACATACGTAATTCCATATGTTTTGTGGATGTCAGCAACGGAATGGAATTGAAAATTGGAGGTGCCGATATTCTCTCTATATATTTTTTTCATTCCACGTACGTTTGTTTTTTTCCATAAATCGGAGGAGAATGCTAAATTTTTAAGATTTTAATCAACTTATATACAAAAGAATTACTTTTTCGTATTTTTTTTTCAAAATGAGGGTTGCTGCCCTCGACTGCCTCCATCTAGTTCCTTTGCTAGGTCGATGCAAGTTTTTCGACTATGGACATCCAAATGATGTGTACGGCGGTAGATGGAAATTGGAAAGAGAATGTCGAAAATTTTGAAGAAAACATTTGAAATTCCTATTCGCTGTTCTGCCTGCAGTTATGCAGTTAGGTTCCAAGTACAGTTGTAACTGAGTTTGGAACCTAAGTATAATGATGGACAAAACTGGAATGATTAAATGTACTTGAATTAAATCACACGCACATTTAATAACGGAGTTCACCCAACTAGGCTACGTCTTCGGGTCACTTACCCAGATTGATGATATTATAATAGCTTACAATATACGATTCATGTCTTAATGAAAAATCCTCACACTCTCTCTACATTTTTTTGTCTATGTCTATATTGCTCATAGCTTATAACTATAACTCAAAAGATTAATGGTATCACACCATTGTTTTCGTTTTTAAAGGTTATTGTGTATTCTCTCAAATTTGAGTTTTTTATAATTTAGAACACACACTTTTTACAAGCAAAACTATTAACTATATAAAGATTAAAAATAATCTTCTTTCTTCAAGAACTTGTTGATTGATTTGGACTTTTCTGATTGATCAACCTTCCCATATCTTAAATGAGATAATGCTGTAATTGATTGACCCAATCTTCTTGTTAATACCTGTTAATATACTAGCTTGACAATAGGAGTTACTATTTCCTTAAACAAGCAACATATAAAACAATATCTTATTAGAGATACAATATTAATAAAACGTGAAACCATAACTGCATATATTCAATCTAATTAGATCATTGCTGATTTGTAAACACATAGATTGACGGAAGAGATAAAGACATTGTATAATAAAAGAGATCTAGTTTTCACAATTAAATGAACATTATCTTTTCAAACTAATCTCCATATTTTATTAAACTCTTTCCATTCTTTATCACTTAAATATTCTCAATAAGAGCAAACTGAATCTTTTTAAACAAATGAGAATATATCCTGCATACTTTTATTCACATAAAATACTTTAAAGATTAAGTAATGCAGTTAGACAGAATAAAACAGAATACTGCGTATTGGCAGGTTGGAACTGTAGTTGCAACCTTACCTGTAAACATTAAACTGTTTTAATTCATAAAAAGCAACTTGAGTTATTTTGTTCAAAGCAACTGACAACAAGAGTTAATAAGCCGGAAATATGGTCCTAACAGCATTGGTGGAGTTGAGCCGAAGAAGTTCGTCGTAAAGTTAATTCTTTATGGACCATATCGACTAAGAAATTCAATAAAAATACTTCATTTTCAGCTCTTATCAAAATGCTAACATAAATAGATTAGCCTGCTAAGTAAAGTAGCAGAAGAACATGCATTTAATAGAACATATTTGAATATTCGCTTCTATTTAATCGTAACATATTTGAACAAATAGACTAGTTGCGAATTTTCTTCTCATTGAAGGGATTCTTCTGTACTGATCTTAACTATATCTCGGTATGCCACTAGAATTTCGAATAATGTCGATTACTAAAAAATTAAAATGACATATATTTTATTTCCCTGAAAACATTATCATTTCGTTTGCCCTTGCGAAACTGCTTGACGTTGGTTTTTTTCTTTCATAATAGAAATGATTTACTATTTTTTAAAAAAATTGACTTCCTTTCCTAGAGACAAATGATAACATGTTACATATTGTATACCATTGGTCTGAATGTCTCTGATTACAATTTAACTAGAAAGATTACAAGATCTTTACCACTGTCATAAAATAAAATTAAAAACCAAGAATATTTACTGATTTTAATTCTCAGGTGCACTCAGAAGTACTCATCAAATTACTTAAAAGTTATAACAGACATAGTAGTACAGTTTAAGTTATAAGATAGATTATGAAAAACTGAATGTCTTGGTCATCTTCTGACTTTCTCATACATTAAAAATAAATACCGTATGGAACATTTGACACTAAGTAACAGATGGAATTTAATTTTCCTAATAAACTGATGCAATAAAGTACAGCCCTAATAGCTGTTGTCCATGCATCTAGATGTAGTATTTCATAGGTTTTAATTGATTTTAGAAGTCAACCTTTTACACCTATAGATATTTTTCTTTTCCTTGGTACCATACCTCATATCTAGTGTATCTAACTAAACGTAGTAGTACAAATACTTTAAAGTTTAAACCAATAAGAGAAGGATTAATTCATTGTCGAGAGTTAGAATCACCAGCATAAGCATTATAACTCCCAATTCTTAAAGAAAAACCAAAAGCAAGCTCAAAATAACACCAACATACCTCTTTGGTTTTACAAGAAAAATGGAGAAACTCAACCCTAGTTCCGTAAACTCGGCCCCTTTAACTCCTTTAAACTTCCTAGAGAGAACCGCAACAGTATACGGAGATTGCCCCTCGATAATTTACAACGATATAACCTACACGTGGAATGATACCTACCGCAGATGCCTTCAAGTCGCATCCTCGATATCATCCATGGGCATAGAAAAAGGCCAAGTGGTTTCCGTTATAGCTCCAAACGTACCTGCAATGTACGAACTCCATTTTGCAGTGCCTATGGCAGGTGCCGTACTTAACAATATCAATACACGCTTAGATGCTCGTATCGTGTCCAATCTCTTGAGTCACGCCGAATCAAAACTAGTATTTGTTGACTATCAATCAGCCAATGTTGTCCTAGAAGCCCTCACTCTCTTCCCACAAACCTCTCTGTGCCCAACTCTCGTCCTCATCACCGATGATGACGTGGCATTTAGTCCTACCGTTGATTTTTTGTGCACGTACGAGAAATTGGTAAATACAGGTGATCCGAAATTTAAGTGGATACGTCCTAGTAGCGAGTGGGACCCAATGGTGCTAAATTACACTTCCGGCACGACATCTTCACCTAAAGGGGTAGTTAACTACCACCGTTCGATTTACATGGTGACCGTGGAATCGCTAATAGAATGGTCCATACTGAAAAACCCGGTGTACTTATGGACTCTTCCTATGTTTCACAACAATGGTTGGAGTTTCCCTTGGGGCATCGCGGCGGTTGGCGGAACAAATGTGTGTTTGCGTAAGTTTGATGTATCTATCGTATTTGACTATATACGCCGATACAATGTGACACACATGTGTGCCGCACCCGTGGTGCTCAACATGTTATCAAACTCGGGAATAGCTGAGCGGCTTGATAAAACTGTTCATATTTTAACAGCCGGATCACCACCTCCTGCGAAAGTGATCACTCGAACCGAGTCCTTGGGTTTTTTGGTGACACACGGTTACGGGTTGACTGAGCTAGCCGGGGTGATCGTGTGGTGTGCATGGAAACCTGAATGGGATCATTTGCCGGAAGCCACACGGGCAAATCTAAAGGCGAGACAAGGTAATATTTTAGATGACTTGAATTATACTATATAATTATTAATGATTTCAATAAAATATGATATTATTATTAAATGACTAATGACATGGGTATATACAAGCACAAATTGCAGATAGTAAATAAGAACTTTCGATCCAAGCATATGAAAGTACATCGATATATATTACATTTGATCAAATATTCGTAAAATCATAGGGTTCCCTATTACATGTGATCAAATGACTCGCATCTAGTATTTGCAATAATGTGTGTCAAAAAATTCTACATATAAAATTAATTTCTAGATCTTGTTGAATCACTGAAATTTAAATTGATCAAATCATTTATAATTATAAATTTCCTTTTTATACAAGGCGTGCGTGCATTGAGTTCAGTTACGGAAATGGATGTTATCGAGCCTGATACAGGGATAAGTGTCAAACGAGACGGATCCACTCTCGGGGAGGTAGTGATAAAAGGTGGGTGCACAATGTTAGGCTATTTAAAAGATCCCGAAGAAACCTCTAAGTCTATGAGGGAGAATGGTTGGTTTTACACGGGAGATGTTGGGGTTATGCATTCGGATGGGTATATGGAGATTAAAGATCGATCCAAAGATATAATCATAAGCGGTGGAGAGAATGTGAGTAGTGTCGAGGTGGAGAATGTGTTGTATAGTCATCCGAAGGTGAATGAGGTGGCGGTTGTAGCACAGCCCGACGAGTTTTGGGGAGAGACGCCGTGTGCTTTTATAAGTTTAAATACGGATATATCTACTAACGACAAAGTGGTGACGGAGGAGGAGATGGTAGAGTTTTGTAGGGGTCGGATGCCTCATTATATGGCGCCGAAGACTGTTATTTTTAAAGACGAGCTTCCGAAGACATCGACAGGAAAGATTCAGAAATTTTTGCTCAAGGATATTGCGAAAAAATTGTGTTCCTCTTCGTCAGCGAAAATCAGTTTGTAGGTAGGGATGGGAACTGAGAAATATTTGAGAATTCAGATTTTTTTCAATGTAAAACTGATTTTGCTTTTGATATTTGTCTACCATTGTTGTGTGTTGTTTTGTTTCATTATCATGAGAAATAACGAAAACGAAGTTGCGATGAAGTTTTACATGAATTTGACATAGTGTTGAAACATGGTACTTGAATAATACAACTAAACTTTAGCGTATTCGTGGGCTCTTGACAAAAGCTGCATTAGACAAACTTTTATTAAGAAACCACAGTTCGTTGGCAGGGAAGTAACCAGGGCGAGGCAGCCGTAGGCTCTTTTGCCCCTCTCATTTTGATAAATTTTTTTTTTAAAAAATACTGCGTGTTTTTGTTAAATTCTTTAAAAAATTGCGTTGAAACCCAAATATAAAAAAGAATCATATAACATATCACCACCTCCCATATGAATTTCTTGGTTCTATATCTCTGTTAGTCGGGCTAATTATATATAAGAGTAAGAACTAGAAACACAATTATTAACAAGTGTGAAATTGCTATCCGCGGTTCTAGTTGCCGTTATACAGTTAGCTTTCAATTACAGTTGAAAACTAAGTATAATGATGAACAGAACTTGTAAAATTAAATGTACTTCAATTAAATCACACACACATTTAACAACAGAGTTCATCCAACTGGGTTACGTCTCCGAGGCACTCACCCAGATTGATAATATTATAAAAGCTTACAATATATGATTCAAATTTTATTGAAAAGCTCACATTCCCTATAATTTTTTATGTCTATCTCTATATTGCTGATAACTTATAACTCTCACTCAAAATATCAATGACATTGCATCATTATTTTTTGTTTTAAAAGCTCATTGTATATTCTCTCAAAATTGAGTTGTTTATAATTTAGAACACACATTTTTTACAAAAAAATCTATTAACTATTTAAAGAGCAAAACAATCTTCTTTCTTCAATATCTTCTTGATTGATTTGGACTCTTTTAATTGATCTCAATCTTTACATATTTACACGAAATAATGTTGCATTTAATTGATCTCAATATTCATGTAAATACATGTTAATAACTTACTTGACAAAATAAGTTACTATTTTCTTAAACAATGAACATATAAAACAATATTTTTTATAGATAAAATCATAATTTATTTCGAAACCATAACTCCATATAACATTCAATCTAATTAGGTCATAACAGATTTTGTAAGAACATAGATTGAATTTCGTGATAAACACTTTGCACAATAAAAGTAACAATATATTCTAAACTAATCTCCATATATGTTTTAAACAACTTTCATTCTTCATCATCTTAATATACTCAATATATATAAAGTAAATCTTTTTAAAACAAATGAGAATATATCCTGCATACTATAATTCACATAAAAGATTTTAAAGATTAAGTAATGCAGTTGGACAGAATTAGACAAAATCCTGTGTATTGGCAGTTTGAAACTGTGTTTGCAACTAAGATTCGAAGCTCACCTGTAAACATAAAATTGTCTTAATTGTTAATCATTCAACTTCTATTATTTTGTTCAAACCAATTAACAATAAAAGAGTTAATAGGCCAGGAATATGGTCCTAACAAAGTGTAGCGAGACATTTCAAGGGAGAGTTTGATATCCTCGCTTCTCATAGGAAGCTATCTTCCCATCAAATGTTAGAGCTCAAATAATTACTCTAAATGCCTCTATTGTCAACATACTCTCAAATTGAGAGCAAATGATAAACTTATGATACTCATCTTCAAGCACCACCTAGGAGCAACCCATAGCTTTTTCTTTGGCACGGATAGTGGCAAAGCTAAGGACCTTGAGGTCCGCCATTGATGGGGACAGCTCTATATTTTGATTCCATATATCAAATAGATCGCCATTTTCATCATCAATAGACACCTCATGCCCTAGTATCACTTATTAGCAATGCATCAACCGATCACCATTAATCTTTATACAGCCGGTTCCGCAAGGGAATCTAATAAAGCAGAAATAATAATGACTATTTTTTTTAATCTAAAGTTAAGATCCAAAATGAATCTATAAAGGTGAAAAAAAGTACGATGTAGTATGTACTAAAAAAATATGTAGTATGTACCAACTGACACAATGTAATAATGATCGGCAAAAACGTGCATAAAAATGTATTAATTGAGACGAATAGAGGTACTGATTGAATAAATTAGCAATGCAAGGTACTAAACGAGAAAGACGTAAAGGTACAAGATACAAAAAGGTATAAAACCCCATAGTATAGCAATGAAATGCAATATTAACAACAGAATATTTGATGAAATTTTACTATCACAAATATATATGAAACAATAGATAATGAAACAAAAATTGAGTTTCAGACATAGCTAAGAAGCGCTAGCTAGGTCTAGCTAGCTGTTTGGTTTCGTAGTATGCTTCTGGAGAGATGAATGCAGGGGAAATTTATAGATAGCTGGGGTTGGTGTTTAAGGAATCAATATAATTAATTGCCACTGCAAGAGCAAGGCTAAACATTACCTGATCGTTTTGTCTTTTTCTTTTTAAGGTCATTATCCCATCATCAGCATGGAATTGCCACTGCATATTAATCGAAACCCCCCAAGAAAATAATATAATTAATTCCATGTACATATGCATATTATCAGTAAACCACACAAAACCCACACAAACACAATAACCCTTCAGTAAACAACACAAACCCACACAATAATCCTTCTATGCCCTTGCATGGAAATTTTCATGTAATTCATTTGCACACAGCTGAACTATATTTTATTGCTCAAACAACAACCCCAGCTATCTATAAATGTTTCCTTCAACTCCCCAGAAAGCATACCACAAAACCGAACAGCTAGCTATAACCCCAAATTTCCGAATTTGAGAGATAGATCAGAGAGATGGAGGGTGGAAGGCAAAGCAATGTAAAGGTGGCAATAGTGTAGTTCCAAAGCCGAAGGAGACCGTGAAACAAATGATGTTTAAGGCCGTAGCTTCATCCATTAGCAAGGCTAAAGACAAGAGCAAGACCATAGTTATAAAAAAATTCGGTTTTTCGGTTTCGGTCCTTTTCGGTTCGGTTATCAGTCTGGTTCGGTTTTTCCGGTTTTTCGCCCAGCCCTATCTTGAGGTCGTCGGCTGCATCTCATGCGCCTGGTGGAGACCCACCCCCAAGTTGTTTGGTTTTAAATACTTCTCATTTTGTAACATTGTGTTTGGATTTAATAATTCATATGTTATATTTTGTTGGGTTGTAGGACAAGCTTGAAGAGAGGTTGGGTGAATTTAAGCAAGAAGCGGAAATGATGGGTTTGTCGGAGGACACGATAAACGAGAACAAGTTGTTCATTGATTTCTTGATTGAGCTGGGGTTTATTGAGAAAGGGCGTGTCTATGGGATCGGCAACCGTGTTTCCTCCATAACCTCTGATGGTTCCTTCTCCAGCACTGCAAAGACAGCTATGCCACCGCCGATGTCTAAAGATGACACTGTTGAGTTCGTGCGCAACATCATAAAGGAGACCCTTGGCAGAAATGGAATTAAAGAGAATACCAATGAAGCGATTGCATCGTCCATGCCGGTCTATGTTCAGTAGACTCTCCAGCAGTCTTTTCACCTAACTATCAAGGAAGTACTCCAGTCGAGCATGGCGCACATTGTCGAGATGGTGGCTACTCAGTTGGAGACAAGGAACACCCAGTCTAGGCAAGGTCAGCAGCTAACAGAGTTTGGCGGTTTCGAAGGTGTCAGTGATATGGATGTTGCGAATGTTCTCAACTGTGTCGATTTGGAAAATGTGCAGAACTTATGAACAATGTTTGTTTTAGTTTGGGATGTAATTATGAAACTTTCCTTTTCTGTTTCGAACTTATGTCGTTTGGTACTTGGGTTGTATGGTTTTCGTCTTTTTGGCGTTTGTTGTACTACTTTTAGCATTTTGTTGGCGTAGTAAGGTCGCCTGTGTGGTTGAACAATCGGTTTTTAATTGTCGTTTCAACTTTTAATTGTTGTTTCATCTTTTAATTGTCGTTTCAGCTTAATTTCAACTTCTGCTTAATTTGAATTTCTGCTTAATTTGCATTTCTTCTTAATTTAATATATATTTTTATTTATTAAAAAATAATTTTAATATTAAAATAATACATTGGAAAATGTATTATTTTAATATTAATTTTATTTTTTTAATATTTTAACTTTTACAACAGATTAGAAAGCAAAATGCCGTCCCAAGACAAACACTAAAGTAATAATATTATATTACAAATATAATAACAATAAAATTCTTGAAACGAATTTACGACGGAATACACAGGAAAATTATAATATATAATAATGTTTTAAAATTAATTATTCTTCAATATCATTTTTTAATGCTTACTTTTTGTTGAAATATAACGACAGAACTGTGACGTATATACACGTATTATACGTTCGCTGAGAAATGACGACATTAACGGTGACATTAATGACGGAAAATCCGTGTCTAATTCATGGTATGGTCCGTTAACGGAAGTTCAGCTCCGTTTTCTCTGTTAACTTGAGCGACGGCTTTCCGTACCAACATCGTCGCAAGCTTGCAACGGAAATATTTGGACCGTCGCAAAAAATCTGTGGCAAGCATTTTAGTGACATCCTTGAGTAGCGGAAAAATCCGTTGCTAAATGGCATTTAGCAGCGGTATTAGCCCTTTAACAACGGATATTTCTATTACTATATGAGCTCTCATTTGTAGGGAGCGCTTACTAACGCCTCTATGGTCTGAAACAGAACAACTTTTTACCATCTATTGTTTTATGTTTGTGATAATAAAATTTCATGTAATATTCTGTTTGTTCATATTACATTTCATTGTTACTGATAATATATGTACATGAGATTAATTAAATTGTTTTCTTTGGGGGTTTCGATTAATATGCAATGGCATTTCCATGTTGATGGATGAGATAATGAACTTCAAAAGAAAAAGACAAAACGATCAATATTTCTAGACCTTTTTTTTTTTTTTTTTCCTTCTTCTTCTTTAGGCATGTTTAGATGTGTTTTTTTTTGGCCACTCCCTTTCTCTTTACAATTCAAAACCCTAAAGTCTAAAATCCTAAGAAATGCTGTCGTCGAATGGGGCTGCGGGCGCCACCTCCGCTCCTCCTGTCCCTAGGCCGTATTTCTTTCTCTCACCCTCTCTCCTCTATCTTCTCATCCCCATCTTTGTGGTCTCCTATCCTCCTCCCCATCTCATCCCTACTCTCACGTTTCGTGAAAAGCAAATCCGCTCCATCGTAGGATGGGTCTGACCTCATTAAAGTACGTCTTGAAACTCCTCATACTCTCGGTTTACATTAAAGGTTAAAGGTTAATAACCGATAAAGATAAAAATTCGTAATAAATAAGCGACAAATCATATATCGGGTAAGTTCATCTACGTCTATTTGGATAGAATTGGGTGTTTGATCGTACTTTTGTGTCATAATATTTTGTATAAACGTTTAGATCGGTTTAATTAATATGTTGACACACAGATGGAGCTTACTGTCAGTCATTCTAATTGGATATTTAAGAACTTATGTTGTCCTATTATAAATAAAGTAAATTAGCGATTCAAGAATTGCCATTTACGTTCACTCGATAAGGGGTATTTCTCTTACAGAAATATTACGATACAATATATGCTGTAACCAGACTTGGAAAACTGTGGAATAACAATATGAAGTGTGTAGAATTACAGGTGGAAATATGATGATTATTTTATTTCCTTTGCATTTATATGTACTAATCCTTAACATTTTTTTTTTTTAGATTTCTAAATTTTGATCATTTTTATTATTATTAATGAAATAATGGGTCTTTCCCACCGATTTATTGAGCCTATAGAATAGGACAACGTATCATCTAATTTATCTGAATCTGAAACATTCAACGGTTTTATTTTCTTTTTGGTTTCTTTTAACTCAAATTGTTGTCTGTTGAATTGTTCAGTGATGTTCTTTATTTCATCTTTTAGATTTATATTGAGTTCGTTGATGATAATAAATTGTTTGCTCAGCCTTTGATATTTTTCATAAAAAACAATATATTGAGTAATACCCTCTTCTGAAGGTTTTTTCTCATCACTGCTATATGTTTTAATAGCAGTTGTAACTAATGTTGAAACTGACGCACAATCACTTTCATAAATAGGTTCATTATCAGTGATTCTTTCCATAAAGTTAACAAAATTATATTCATCATCCACATCACTGTTACTTTCAGATTCACTGTCACTGTGAGTGATTATATAAGCATTTTTGTTTCTTTTTAAAATGTTAGCACACTCAGCCTGAATGTGACCAAACCCCTACACTATCTGCATTGAATTTCTCTGGACTGATAGTTTCTGTAATATATATATATATATTTATAGCGTTATCCTCTCCATTCACAAATTAGTTAATTGAAACATCTAAACATGCCTAAAGTAAAGTAAGTAAAGAAAAAATAAATCTAAACCATGAAGTACCGATCGTATTGCCCTTTTCTTTTTAAGGTCATTATCCCATCCATTCACATGGAAATGTCACTGCATATTAATCGAAACCCCCCAAGAAAATAATGTAATTAATCCCATGTACATATATTATCAATAAACCACACAAAACCCACACAAACACAATAACCCTTCAGTAATCTTAAAAAAAAAACTATAACCCTTCAGTAAACAAAACAAACCCACACAATAAATATCCTTCTAAATCCTTGCATGGAAATTTCCATGTAATTCATTTCCACACAGCTGAAATATATTTTTTCCCTCAAACAACAACCCCAGCTATCTATAAATATTTCCTTCCCCTCCCCATAAAGCATACCACGAAACCGAACAGCTAGCTATAAGCCCAAATTTCCGAATTTGAGAGAGAGATCAGAGAGATGGTGTTAGAAATTTAGGGTATGATAATCCTGGATAAATTCGAAGAATCGTGTTCGTACACTTTCCGAACAAAGTATTTCGACCCTATTATTGCCTGGGTTCACGAAATCTTTGTGGGGATAATTCTTGAAGAACAATCTGTTTCTGGCAAGGAGAATAGATTAGGAAATGTAGAGAGAATTTTCTTATATGTTTCTGTCTTTGAAATCGAGGCCAAATGACTTCTTATATAGGAGATCAATAACCGAAACTGAAAGCAAGCAACTGTTCGGAAAGGAAGAAACTGTTCGGAAATGAAGTAAGCAACTGTTCGGAAAGGAAGCAAGCAACTGTTCGGAAAGGAAGCAACTGTTCGGAAATGAAGCAAGCAACTTTTCGGAGCGGGACCCCAGCCAGGGGCTGTCGCCCCTTGGACCCCGCCAGGGGCTCTGCCCCTTGGACCCCGCCAGGGGCTCTGCCCCTTGGAACCCCGTTTCAATTATTCATATTCAATTATACGTTGGCTCGACGAGCGTGCACTCCGCACTTCCCTAACTCGTTTCCGAGTTTAACGCATTATTGCATCGGCCTATAATAAATCACATTACTACTAAAATACATTGATGATACTAAAATCACCAACAGATGGAGGGTGGAAGGCAAAGCAATGTAAAAGGTGGCAATAGTGTAGTTCCAAAGCCGAAGGAGACGGTGAAACAGATGATATTTAAGGCGGTAGCTTCATCCATTAGGAAGGCTAAAGACAAGAGCAAGGTCCGACCTAACTAGCGCTTCTTAACGCCTCTGTGTTCTGAAACTGAAAATCTTTTATCATCTATTGTTTCATATTTGGTGTAAGAAAATTTCATGTAATATTATTTCCATATCACATTTCATTGTTATATTATACTATGTGGTTTTATACCTTTTTGTAGCTTGTATTATTACGATCATAAAAACAAAACAAAACAAGGAGAGAAAGAGAGAGACGACTAGGGTGAAAAACCCTAGCCACCGCTATTATGACTGACCTAAATCTAGCTTCGCCGGAGAGAGGAAAACCCACAGCTATCAAAAGTAATCCCCAATGTATGTCACCAGACCCACCACCAATGAAGTCCTTTGCAGCTATTGTATGCTCCCAACAAAAGAAATCGACAATAAAGTTGAAAGAAGTAGGAAGCTATAAAGGTGAACCTTTAATTCAATTCTCAATGGACGACGTTAAACAATTATCGGAACCTTTTAAGTACACATTAGTAGGAAAATTTACTCATGGAAGACCAGATGTGGAAAGTATAAGAAAATTGTTCGGAAATATAGACCTAAAATCAAATTACAAAATTGGTGTGCTAGACCACAAACATATATTGATTCGGTGTTTCCACGAGGAAGACTTCACAAGAATTTGGCTTAAAAAAATCTGGTATATTGAACACTACCCTATGCGTGTCTTTAAGTGGACATATGATTTTGATCCTGAGTTTGAAACCCCTGTGGCACCTGTTTGGATAAATCTATCTAAACTGCCTATACACTTATACAATAATTCTAGTATTTTTTCTATTGCAAGAGCCTTTGGCAATCCATTAAGAGTAGATGAACCTACAGCAAACTTAACTAGACCAAGCTTAGCAAGAATTTGTGTGGAAGTTGACCTAAGTGAAGAACTGGTACAGAGGGTAAGGATTGGTTATGGAGAAGACAGTGAAGTGGGGTTCTGGCAATATTGTGAATATGAAGACTTGCCAAAGTATTGTAGTTTTTGTTACAAGCAAGGCCATCAAATTAATTTATGCAAGTTCAAGAATGCAAAAAAAGACAGTTCTGTAGAAGAAGTAAAGGAAAAAAATGTTGTGGAACAGAAGAGAAATAAACCAAGTTCCAAATTATACAACATTAAAGCAAGTAAGAAAGAAAGTACCAAAGACTGGGTAGCCAAAACTTTTACAAAAGTCAATGAAGAACCTCAGGTAGCAGTTCACCTTCCAGAAGCTCCTACAAAAGATGTTGTGGTTATAAGTGAAGAGGAAATTAGAGAAGAAGAAATAGATGAAGAGATAATATGTGATAGTCTACAGAAGAAAGAAGGAATAATAGAGGAAAAAGAGAAAGAAGAAAACTGTACAATAAATACTGGTTATAATCTATTTGATAAAGAGCATCCTATGGTAATTTATAAGGCGAAGAATATACAGCTGCTTAGTAAAATTCTGGGCATCACTGAAATTGAAGTTGAAGAAGAAGAAAGAGTAGAAAATAGAATAGTAACTACTAAAGACTCTGAGGAAGAAGAAGAAAATTGGGAAGAAATTCTATCCAAAAGTCAGAAAAAGAAGAGTAAAAATAAAGTTAGTGTTAAAAAAACACAGCAACAACCAATGAGCTTAAGATCATCCTCTAATGTGGGGGATAGAAAAAGGTATAATAAATGATAACATCATTAATCTGGAATGTTAGAGGGTTGGGGAATGGAGCTACTACCAGAAGAATTAAAAAACTATGTTTGGTCAATAAAATAACTCTACTTATTTGTTTGGAACCTATGGTTGGGTGCGAAAAAATAGAAAAGTATAGAATGAAGTTTGGATTTGATTATGTGTTGGGTCATGAGGAGAATAAAATATGGATTTTTTATAAAGAAGGCATAGAGATGAAGATCGTGAGGCAAATGGATCAAAGCATGCATTTGGAAATTAAATGGAATAACAGTACTATTTTTCTAACTCTGGTGTATGCTAAGTGTACTTTGGGTGAAAGAGTGGCTTTGTGGGATTTTTTGAGACAAAATTTTACTCTAAGTCCATGGTTTGTTACAGGGGATTTCAATACAGTTTCAAAAGAGGAAGACAAAGTAGGAGGTCTACCTATTAATATCAGAGCTGCTAATGATTATTTAAACTGTATGGATGGTATTGGGGTGACAGAAATGAAGTTCAGTGGCTCTAAATTTACTTGGTGGAATAAAAGAAGTGGTGATGGTTCTATTTTTGAGAGAATTGACAAAGTTTGTATAAATTATGCAGGTGTTAACTTATTCAATAATGTTTCTTTGGAGCATCTGAGTAAAACTAATTCAGATCATAGTCCACTTCTTCTTACTATGAAATCAGTGCTAGACAATAATCCAAGGAGGTATATCTTTCAAAAGTTTTGGACCAAACATCAAGATTTTCTCAAAATGGTCAGAATAAACTGGAAATTGTATACTAAAGGGAATGCTTTATATGCTCTGGTTAACAATCTTAAGACTTTGAAAAAAGCTATTATACACTGGAATAAAAGTACCTTTGGGAATATATTTCAGCAAGTGATTGATGCTGAAGATGAGACATTAAGAGTGGAAAAGCTCTTTGAAGAAGACCCAGGTCCTGCAAATAGAGCTGTGTTAATGGAAGCCAAAGCTAAATTAAATTATAGAATGAAGATAGAAGAAGATTTCTGGGCCCAAAATGCAAATATTAAATGGGCTAAAGAAGGGGATGCTAATACAAATTTTTTTCATGGAGTGGTGAGAAAAAGAAGAACCAAGAGTATAATTACTGCTATTTCTAACTTTCAAGGTGATATTTTAACTGATCAAAAGGAGATAAAAGAGGAAGCTGTTAGTTATTTCAGAAGTCTACTAGCTGCTAACTACCATCCAAATAGTTATATTTACAAAAGCCTAGAGTGTGTGAATAGAGCTATTTCAGTGGAAGATAACGAGTTTCTTACTAAAGATCCTACATTTGAAGAAGTTAAAAGTGCAATTTGGGATTTGAATAAGAATAGTGCTCCAGGTATAGATGGCTTTAATGGCCATTTCTACACTGTTTGTTGGGATATTATAAGCAAAGATATTTATCAAGCTGTTTTACAGTTTTTCTCAGGTTCTATTTTGCCTAAAGCTATGACCACCACAATTATAGCCCTAATTCCGAAAAAAAATGACCCTGAGACATTTGCTGATTTTAGACCTATAAGTCTTTGTACCTTTTTCAATAAAGTCATATCCAAAATTATGTGTTCTAGACTTTCAGATATTCTGCCTCTTATCATTTCAGAAAATCAAAGTGGTTTTGTTAAAAAGAGAGAGATTCTAGACAATATTCTTCTTTCACAAGAATTTATTTCTAATCTGGATAATAAAAGCAGTGGGAGTAGTTTAGCTTTAAAGCTAGATATGAAAAAAGCCTATGATAAAATATCATGGCACTTTTTGATTTCTACTCTCAGAAAATTGGGTTTTGCAGAAGTTTGGATAGATAGAGTTTGGCGACTTATCTCTGATAATGGTGTTACTGTTATGGTAAATGGAGCTACTACAGGTTTTTTCTCTCCAACAAATGGCCTTAGGCAAGGTGATCCTCTTTCTTCTAGCCTCTTCATCATTTGCTCAGAAGTTCTGTCCAGAAACTTAAATAAGTTAGTTTTTAATAAAAGATGGAAAGGGTTTAAAGCCCCAATTGGTAGCCCTATTATTACTCACTTAGCATTTGCAGATGACTTCATTATTTTCTCAGCTGCTAATACTAACTCTGTCAAGTGTGTGAAAAAAGTACTGGACATGTATAATAATGATTCTGGTCAAGAAATCAGTCTTGACAAGAGCTTTGCTTATATTTCCAAAGGAGTGAGCCAAAGACAGAAAGATATTGTGAGCAAGTTGCTAGATATTCAGTGTAACAAACCCCCTTTTACCTATTTGGGTTGTAAAATTTATGCTGGAAGGAAAAAGTGTATCAATTATCATGAACTGGTTTTGAAAATCAGAAAGAAGTTATATGGTTGGAAAGTTCAGTATCTAAATATGGGGGGAAAGTTGATATTAATTAAGCATGTGCTTAGTTCTATTCCTATATATACTATAGCTGCAATGAATCCTCCTCTACATGTTATAAAAGAAATAGAAAAAATATTGGCGAACTTTATGTGGGGAGAAAAAGATGGGAAAAACAAGCATCATTGGGTTAGTTGGAAAAAAATTTGCAGAACAATGGAGGAAGATGGTTTAGGTATTAGAAGTTTGAAGGATATTGCTGCTACTTATGCAATGAAGCTGTGGTGGAAATTAAGAACCACCAATTCTCTGTGGGCTAAGTTTATGAAAGCAAAATACTGTAAAAATGGTCATCCTGTTGTGGCTAAAGCTAGAAAAGGGAATAATACTTGGAATAGAATGCTAATAGTAAGAAAAAGAGCAGAAGAATGTATGCAATGGTTAGTTGGAGATGGCAATATTTCTGTTAATTTGGACAATTGGCTGGGTACAGGATATATAAATGATGCAAATATTTGTAATAGCCTAAATGTCAAAGAATTGCTGCAAAATGGAAGTTGGGATAGACAAATTATTAATGAGATAATTCCTATTCATCTTAGATATATGTTCAAAGAAGACTTCAAAGCTAATATTTTTGGAAAGGATGAGATTATCTGGAAAAATGAAAATCAGGAGAATTTTACTTTTAAATCAGCCTGGGATGCTACCAGAATTAAATATGAAGATAGTTGGTTTAATATATATAAATGGGACAAGGCTATACCTTTGAAAATCACATGCTTTGTTTGGAAACTCTTCAACAAATCCTTGCCTCTAGACTCTGCAATTAAAAAATTTGGTATTCAATTAGCTTCAAAGTGTGAGTGTTGTGGAGTGCAAGAAGAAGATTTTGAGCATTTGTTTAGCTCTGGAAATAAAGCACAAGAAGTATGGAATCATTTTGGTGGTTTGATGGGTATAATCAATACTAATATTAGTATTAAAGGGAGATTTCTAACTTGGTGGTCAACAGCTAGAAAAGAAAAAAATGGCATCATCTCATTCACGCTTAAGATATTACCAACTATAATTGTTTGGATGATTTGGAAAGCTAGGTGCAGTTATAAATTCAACACCAAGGAGATGATCACCACTACAATTTGTTCCCAGATCACTGATATGTTGTACTTAAGTTCCAATAACAACAAAATTTTCCCAAAGTGTTGGAATTTAAGTGATATATTTACTACAAAATAGGTGGCAAGAGGTAAGAGGAGTTCTTTAGTGAAATGGTTAAATCCTCCTACTGGATATGTGAAAATTAACACAGATGGGTGTTTTAAACCTACTACGAATTCTTGTGGTATAGGTGGCTTAATTAGAGACTCTAAAGGAAATTTTATTTACGGTTTTCAAGCAAAGGTAACAGGATCATCAGCTATAGAATCAGAAGCTAAAGCTATTCTAAGTATGCTACAGTTAAAGAATCTGGATTCAATTATTCTGGAGAGTGATTCGTTACAATTGGTAAATATTATCACAAATAATATGGTAGCTCCTTGGAATATTAGGGCTATTATTGATGAAATTAAGATCAAATTAAAGGGCAAAGTGTACCTGATGCAGCATGTAGTTAGAGAGGCTAATTACGCAGCTGATACTCTAGCAAACTTTGGTTGTGATGAAGGGTTCAAAGAATTCCAAAAACCAGATGATCTAAGCCAAAAAATGAAGAACATCATATATTGGGAAGTAAAAGGGCTTCCAAATTTTAGGTTTTGATGGGTTTAGGTTGAGATGGATGAGTGTTCTGTGAAGAAGACGAAGTTCTCTCTCTCCTAAGTGAGACGTTTCTTATTCTCAGATAGTTTTGGGGGTATCATTACACGTGTAATTGGTCTTTGCTGAGGCAAGTGCTATGATGGTCCTAATAGTACTAGAAGTTTATCTAATTAGTCATTCAAGTTGTATAGATTTGGTTTTAGTCTTTCAAGTTTCAGTTCGTGTAGTAATAGTGTCTTGATGATGATACTGGTTGATTTTTTATTCTTATTATTAATAAAAATGTGGGATTTTCCCCCACAATTTATATAAAAAAAAAGTAGCTTGTATTATTACGTTTTTCTCGTTTAGTTTCTTACATTGTTAATTTTTTCAATTATTATACCCTATACTCGTGTTTTTGGTAATTTTGAACTTTTCCATCCAAATTCTGAATGGAACAAATCCTATACTTTACCGAAATACCCTTGGCTATAACGGGAAAAAAAACATGATGTCATGTTCTAATTCATCATTGGATGGAAAATATCAAAATTAATAAAAAAAAAACACGAATACTAATAAAAAAAATTAACAATATAGATTACTAAATAAGAATTACGCAACAATAGATCTCAATTTTGAAGAAGGCATTGCCAATTAGCCAACCCTAGAGAGAGAAAGAGAGAGACTACTAGGGTGAAAAACCCTAGCAGCCGATATAATGACCGATATTCAACCACCCGATCCCAACCAAACCCTATCTCCAGACCCTCCTGCCTCTAAATCCTTCGCTTCTATTTTAAAAACCCAACCCGTGACACCTAAAGTTCCAGTAAAAGAAATCGAAACATATGAAGGAGAACCAATGATTCATTACTCAGTTGATGATCTAAAAACCCTATCTGAGCCTTTCAAATATACTATTGTAGGGAAATTCTCACACGGTAAGCCTAGTATAGATGTAATTCGTAAAACTTTTAGTTCTATGGATTTGAAAGCCAATTATCACATTGGAGTTATTGATTCAAAACACATTTTAATTCGTTGTTTTTATGAAGAAGATTTTCTACGACTTTGGATGCGGAAAATTTGGTATATCGACAATAGTCCAATGAGAACCTTTAAATGGTCCCATGATTTTAGTCCAGAGAAAGAATCTCCGGTTTCACCTGTATGGATTTCTTTGTCTAAACTACCTATTCATCTATACAATAAAAGCAGTATATTCAGTATTGCTTCAGCTTTCGGAAAACCTCTAAAAGTAGATGATCATACATCGAAACTGACTAGACCTGGTCTAGCCAGAATCTGTGTAGAAATTAATCTAAGGAAAGAATTTATAAATAGAGTTAGAATAAACTATGGGAATAATGAAGGATTTTGGCAATATTGCAAATATGAAGATGTACCAAATTATTGTTCTCAGTGTTTCAAAATAGGACACTCCATAGAGGTCTGTAAGTTCAATAAATTGGATACAGTAGAAGAAGAAAGCAAAGGAGAAACTTATGAGAAAGGGAAAAATGCAGCAATAGAGACAGAAGAAAATGGTGAAAAAACCAAAGATAATAACAAAAAGGCCAATTATTACAAATCCCATAATAAAATAAGTACAAAAGAGTGGGTTACAAAGAGATTCAATAGAGAGGAGGCTAGAATTTCTGAAGAAACAGTAGCTAAGACAGTTGCAGAAAATTCTGCAAATGAAAAAGTAAATGTGTTAATAGAAGATGCAAGAGAAGAAGTGGTTAATCATAACACTGATATGATTATATTTACAGGTGATCCACCTCTAAGTCCATTAAAGATCACACCTTTATATGATGATAATGTGACAATGAGAGATTCTAACCTAATTGAGGCTCCTGATATTTCTAAACACTTAAGAATTGATCTTGGTTTATCTCCTAGAGAAATTCCAAATATTCCAGAAGAAGGAGAATGGAAAACACCTAAAAACAAAAGAAAATTGGGAAAATTTTCAACTAATGGTACTAAAGATACTATGATCTTGAGATCCTCTAATGTAGGGGTTAAGAAAAGTTTTAAATGATTAATACACTCTTTTGGAATATTAGAGGAGTGGGTAATAAATCTACCACTAGGCGTATCCTTAAGCTTTGTAAATTACATCATATTATGTTCTTAGTTTGTTTAGAACCTAAGAAAAATCCTGATACAGTTGAATTTTATAAAAGGAAATTTGGGTTTGATGAAGTTTTGGTACATGAAGATAATAAAATGTGGATCTTTTATATGCAAGAGATTAACATTTCTATCATTAACCAAATGAACCAAGCTGTTAATTTGGAAGTTACTATTGATTATTTGGGTCTCCAACTTCAAATTACAGTTATCTATGCTAAATGCACAGCAGTTGAAAGAAAAGCTCTTTGGGATTTCTTAGAAAGTTCTTTCACTACTAATCCTTGGCTGATTGGTGGAGATTTTAATACTGTTTCTAATGAGGAAGATAAGATTGGGGGTCTACCTATTAATATTAATTCTGCTAATGATTTCCTCTCTTGTAGTACTAATCTGGGTGTTACAGAATCTACCTTTAGTGGTTCTAAATACACTTGGTGGAACAAGCGTAGTGGGGTGGATGCAATTTTTGAAAGAATAGATAAAATTCTATTCAATCAAGAATTTGCTAATTTATTCTGCAATATTTATCTTGATCATCTAAGCAAAGCTACCTCAGATCATAGTCCATTATTATTAAAGTTATAGGTGGTTCCAGTCAATGGTCCTAAAAGGTTTATATTTCAAAATTTTTGGGCAGATCATGAAGATTTTTCTAATACAGTCAAAGAAGTATGGGTTTGTTCCAATTCTAATGCATTAGCTAATCTTGCTGTTAATTTAAAGGCTACTAGAAAGAGATTGAAAGAATGGAATCACATTACCTTTGGGAATATATTCCAAGAAATAACCAAAGCTGAAGATCTTCTTCTAAAGGCAGAGCAGCAGTTTGAAACAGACCCATCACCTGTTAACAGAACTGAGGTCAATAAATTGGAATCCTTACTAAAATCTAAACTCAGCATTGAAGAAAAGTTTTGGGCTCAAAAAGCTAATCTGAAATGGGCTTTACTTGGGGATGCAAATACTAAATTCTATCACAGTGTAGTGAAGAAAAGAAGATTTAAGAGTAGCATTGGTGAAATAGAAAAAGAAGATGGTACTTGCTCTAAAGACCCAGTAATCATTAAAAAAGAGGCTATTGGTTTTTTCAAAAGCCTATTGGCAGCAGACCATCCTCCTTCTTGTGTTTATAATAGCTTGGACAAAATCCCTGTACTTATATCTACTGAGGTTAATAATTTTCTAGATAAAGACCCTACTAATGAAGAGATTAAAGAAGCTGTTTTTAATCTAAGCAGATCAAGTTCTCCTGGAATAGATGGTTTTAAAGGTCAGTTTTTTGTAACTTGTTGGGATTTTATTGGAGAAGACATCACCAAAGCTATTACTCAATTTTTTATGGGCAGTCTACTTCCTAAATCTCTATCCACTACTATTATTGCTCTAATTCCAAAGAAGAATAAGCCAAAGAATTTTGCTGAATTCAGGCCCATCAGCTTATGTACTTTTTGTAGCAAGATAATTTCTAAAATTTTGTCCTCTAGATTTGCAACTATTCTGCCTAGTATTATTTCTGAGAACCAAAGTGGGTTTGTGAAATCTAGAGACATTGTGGACAATATTCTTCTTGCTCAGGAATTTATATCTACTCTCAACAAAAAGACAAGTGGTAAAAACATAGCTCTCAAGCTAGATATGAAAAAAGCTTATGATCGTATTTCTTGGCACTTTCTAATTTCTACTCTAAGGAAAATGGGGTTCTCTGAGAAAACTATTGATCTAGTATGGAGAATTATTTCTGGAAATCAGACTTCTATTATGGTTAATGGCAGCCCTACTGAGCTATTTACTCCTAAAAATGGCCTGAGACAGGGGGATCCTCTCTCTTCTAGTCTTTTCTTATTATGTTCAGAAGTGTTAAGCAGAAATCTAAATGACTTAATTGACAACAAAAGATGGTCAGCTTTTAAATCACCTATTGGAAGTCCTATTATTACTCACCTTGCTTTTGCTGATGATATGCTTATTTTTAGTTCAGCAGACCTCCATTCTGTCAGGAAGATAAGGACTACCCTGCAAAGTTATAACAAGGATTCTGGTCAGGAAATCAGTCTAGACAAGAGTTTTGTATACTTCTCAAAAAGTGTGAGTACAATACAGAAAGCTAAGATTTGCAAGGTGTTTTCTATAACTAGTAAGAATCCACCTTTTACCTACCTTGGTTGCAAATTATATACAGGTCATAAAAAGTGTATTCTTTTTCATGAGCTTATATTAAAAGTGAGAAGTAAGCTGTCCACTTGGAAGGGTAATTGGCTCAATTTGGGTGGTAAATTGATATTAATCAGACATGTTTTACAATCTATTCCAATTTATACTTTGGCTGCTATGAATCCTCCTATTCTAGTAATTAAAAGAATAGACCAATTGCTGTCAAATTTTTTCTGGGGTAACAAAAATGGTAAAAACAAGTACCATTGGATTAGATGGAGCAAAATTTGCACCCCAGTGAAAGAAGGGGGATTAAATATTAAAAGTTTTCAGGATATATCTACAACATTTGCAATGAAACTATGGTGGAAATTTAAAACTAAAGGTTCATTGTGGACTAAATTTTTAAAAGCAAAATACTGTAGAAACAAACAAGCAGAAGACATCTCTATAAAGGGAGGTTCTACTACTTGGTGCAGAATGCTTCAAGTTAGAGAATTGACAAATGCTAATTCTAGTTTATCTGGCAATGGGGTTCCTATATGGAAACCTTCTAATCTTGGCTACTTTACTATTAATTCTGCATGGGAAATTTCAAGAAAAGTAGGTACATTTAATTGGAGAAGTTCCTTTATTTGGAACAGAATGATACCTTTGAAAGTTTCTTGTTTCATGTGGAAGCTGTTTAATCAAGCAGTCTCTTTGGATTGCAACCTGCATAAATTTAATATTAGCTTGGCTTCTATGTGTGGTTGCTGTAAAAGTTCAGAAGAAACATTCAATCATCTATTCAGTATTGGTTTAATAGCTAATGAAGTTTGGGAATTCTTTGAGAGAAAATGGGGGGTAATTATTCAAAACAATTCTTTATTGGGCAGAATTAACAGTTGGTGGTCTATTATCAATAAGAAACATTATTTCTCTGAGAGAAAAATTTGTCAGGTTCTTCCTTCTATTATTATTTGGCAAATTTGGAAAGCCAGGTGTTCTTGCAAATTTGATAATATCATAATGAAGACTAGTAATATTATCAGGAAAGCTGAGGAGATGATTGTCCTATCTGGCTATAAAGAGAAGGGCTTCTCTTATTCAAATTTCAGGACTAAGAAGTATATTGATAAGACCACAATTATTAAGTGGCTTCATCCTCCTATTGGGTTTCTAAAGCTTAATATAGATGGCTGTTTTAAACAATCAAATGTCAGAAATGGTATTGGAGGTCTTATAAGGGATGATAAAGGGGCTTTTATTAAAGGATTTTCAAGATCTATTTTCAGTTCTTCATCTCTCTATTCAGAGTTTAAAGCCCTATACTATGGTCTACTTATTTCACCAAACAAGAAGATTATTATTGAGAGTGATTCACAGGTATTAATTAAAATTATAGAGGGTAAACAAAAGTGCCCTTGGAAGATAAAAGACCTGTTAAATCTTATTAAAACCTTATTGAAAGATGGTGATTCCCTGTTTAAATTCGTGGCCAGAGAAGGTAATAAGGCAGCTGATCTTCTGGCAAATTGGGAGTGCAACATATCCTCTAACTACTTGGTTGATTTTCCCCATATTTTAAAAGGTATTATTTTCACAGAGTCTAAAGGTATTGCTAACCTAAGAAGGCGATGAAAATGGAGGCGATGAAAATGGAGGTTAAGGGTTACTCTCTCTCTTTACAACAACTCAAAGGAAATGAAGAGGTGGTAAAGACACCTGTTAAATTATTACACCATTTTACAGTCTTAGTCCCTCAATTGCTCTTCGCCATTCTATTGACTCCAGATTTGCAGAATCATGAGTATTATATTTCATTAAATTCATTTGGATGTAATAGTTTCCTGTTATTTCGTTTTGATCTCGCTATTTGAGTTTCATACAGTATTGCTACCTTCTTTAATTTCAGTAGGATATTTTCCTACATATCATCAATAAAAGTGGGTCCTCCCCACCAATTATTTTTAAAAAAAGAATTACGCAACAATACAAGGTACGAAATCGCTAATAACCTTATTGCATGTGTCAGAATTGTTGTGTCAAAGTAACCCAATATTTGTCTTCAAGATTTTGTATGATCAGTATTTTTATTTTTTCCTTCCCTCCTTGCCTTGAGTGATAAATTTAGCTTGCCCATTCATAGTATGGTAAATCGTACTACGTCTGCAAAGAATTTTTAATACTTTTGAAGCAATGCATGCATGAAAATTTCCTTGAGAAATATGGTCAAAAGGCTAAATCCAATAAAAACGTCCCTCCTATGAACCCCCACCATTCATGAAGCCATACAGCAGGGATGTCGTTCATTGTCGTAAGTCATCCATGAAGGACGACGGCAACAATGTCACTATAATGGCCGAAATATTTACCCGAAATGGAAAAAAATTAATACACAACACCATGGCGGCATACCCTTTTTTCTATATAAATTGATGTGCAATGGGGGAATGCCCACTATTTCATTAATGATAATAATGTATGGTCGAAATGACCTTATTACAACAGAAATTAAAATAAAAACTTTCAAAAATACATACTAGTGCTAAGGAGAGATTTCCATCTGTCATTCTACACACTTCAAATTCTTATTCAAAACTTTTCCACGTCTTATGGCAACATATGTTCGCCAGTTTTTTACTAAACCTTTTTTTGAGAGATGGAACTCTCATCGAGTATACATAACTAGCAATTCTTCTATCGCTAATTTTCTTTTGGTTAACAGAGGGATCTTAATATCCAATTAGTAAGACTCACAATAAACTCCATCGGGGTGCAAACACTAATTAACCCAATCTAAATGTTACTACCAAATATTAGGACCAATAAACAGAACCAAACATCCGGCCTATTCAATACAAATATATGTAGAAAAAATTACCGATATAGAATTTACCTCATTGTAAGTAGAAAGGAAATGTATTTCTAAGGCAGCTAGCTGTGTGCACTACAAAAATAAGTTCAATCATGCACGGCCAAATCTGTCATGAAATAACAAAAAGCGTCAGTAAAATTAAATTATGTTGCAAATCTGTATGCGATAAACGCGTTGGAGAAAATATCTGTCACAAAATCCGTCCCTGATTGTACCTCTTTTTTTTTTAGTGGTGGTGGAGAGGTTATGAAAGCATGGCTAGTGGAAGGAAGATTCTGACATTTCTTAATTAAAATGAACTAAATGTAGAAAGATAGGTCCACGTGTAAAATCGCTAAAGCATAGACTATCTCTCTAAAATAGCTCGAGTGATTAATAAATAGTAATCGATGGCGTAAAATCAAAATATGTTATATGTTGTCCTGGAGTTTATTATGTTTTAATATATTTAACTATGGATGTTTTAGTGTTTAGTTATCATGAACTACGAGTTTTTTTTCTTTTAGTACTATCAACTATACACTTTGTTAACATTTGATACAAAAACATAAATAAGTTGATAAGTGATTGTAGTAAAAGGGTGTATAATTGATATATTATGGTACTAAAAAAATATAGTTGATAGTATATTATCCCTTTTAATTACGTTTATTTATCAAATGCTAACCAAGAAATATGTATATATATATAGTTAATATTTTTTTGAAAGGTATATATAGTTAATATTACTAAAAGGGAAAATTCGTAGTTCATATTACTAAATAATAATACTTTCGTAGTTAATGATATTAAAACATAATAATCCCGATTATACCGTATAACAATCTCAATGGCGGCCGTTCCATCACTTGCCATTTTTCTATTCTCATGGTTGATATCGAGAATGGGACTCAAAGGCATCTATGAGAAGTATCGTTCCACGTGTAGGTTATATCGTTGTAAATTACCGGGAGGTAGTCTTCATATACTATTGTGGTTCTCTCTAGGAAGTTCAAAGGAGTTCAAGGGGATTACTTAATGGGACTAGGGTTGATTTTCTCTATTTTTCTTATAAAACCGAAGAGGTAACTAATAGTGTGAAACTTAGATTGATTTTGGTATATATTCAGGAATTGGTAGTTATAATACTGGTAAAGTCTCAACGATCGAATGTCATTAAGGAGATCAAATTTTCGGTTGTTAATAGTTTAAACAAATTTGTGAATGTAATTGATAACGCTAGAAATAGATATATTCATAATGCTTGCAAGTTAGGCCATTCGTTTTTGAGATTAACCTCTAGATGTAACTTCCTCCATTAGAGTATAATAGACAAGAAATTGGGATGGAGATTGACGACATTATAGGGAGAAGATCGAATAGAGAGAGGATTGGACTTTGGAGAATAGAGATCGGAGAGAGAGAGGATTTGAGTCTTATTTATGAAGTTAGGGATATATATGAGAGAAGATGGACGAGCAATTTCTTTTTCAGAAACCGAAAAAAAAAACGACATCGTTTTGATGTCTTTTCCTAAAAAGAAAAAAGAGTTGCTCGCTATTTACGCTTTAACTCCCTATAAATCACGTTTTTTTCACTATTATCATCTAAATCGCACTTTTAGCGCTTTACCTCCCAAAAAGCAAAAAAGCGTATGCAATTCGATTTTGCAAAACACGTTTTCACGCTTTTAGCTCTTCAAAGCGCGATTACTAAAGCACTGCTCTAATGTCTCTATTTCCTGCAGGCTCTCAAATCGAGAACTAATGATAACCTCATGATACTAATCTTCGAGCACCACTCAGAAGCAACCAGAGTATTTTCATTGACGCGGATAGTAGCAAAGCTAAAGACCATGATGTCTGCCATTGATGGGGATATAGCCCTGCATATTGATTCAATATATCACATACATCGCCATATATGTTCTTCATGGATCACCCCCTGGTATCACTTATTAGCAAAGCATCAACTGGCCGGCATTAATCTTTACGCAAACGGGCCTGCGACGGGAGCTAATAAAGGACAAATAATAATGACTTTTTTTTTTATATCTAAAGTTAAGATAAAAAACGAATCTACAGTCTCCATACATGAACTTGTTTCGACATTCATGTATTAATAGTTTAGCGGTTTAGCGCCCAATTTCGGAGCTTCACACTTTTTTTCCCTTTTGCTTGTGTTTATGTTTATTTTTCTTTTGTATCGGCCATACACACAAGGTGAAATAATAGTACGATGTACTAATTGACACAAGGTAATAGTGATCTCTTTTCAAAATAAAAAGAGAGGCAATAATTATCGGCAAAAATGTGCAAAAAATTTACTAATTAACACGAATACATAACTGAAAAAATCAGCAATGTAAGTACTAAACGAGATAACACAACAATACAGGTCACAAAGGTGTATAAAACTACCATACAATAAAACACAACAATACAGGTTACAAAGGTGTATAAAACCACCATACTATAACATAACAATGAAATGTAATATGAACAAACAGAATATTACATTAAATTTTATTATCACAAATATGAAACAACAGATGATGAAAAAAAAATCAGTTTCAGACCATAGAGGCGCTAAGAAGCGCTAGCTAGGTCTGACCTTTCTCTTGTCTTTGGCCTTGCTAATGGATGAAGCTACCGCCTTAACCATCATCTGCTTCACCGTCTCCTTCGGCTTTGGAACCACACTATTGTTACCAGCTTTTACATTACTTTGCCTTCCACCCTCCATCTCTCTGATCTCTCTCTCAAATTCGAAAATTTAGGCTTATAGCTAGCTGTTTGGTCTCGTGGTATGCTTCTGGAAAGATGAATGCAGGGGAAATATTTATAGATAGCTGGGGATGTTGTTTAAGGAATAAAATTAATACTGTTCAGTGTGGAAATGAATTACATGAAAATTTCCATGCAAGGGTTTAGAAGGGTAATTATGTGGGTTTGTGTGGTTTACTGAAGGGTTAATATTGCATGTGTGGGTTTGTGTTGTTTACTGAAGAATTATAGTTTGTGTGGGTTTGTGTGGTTTACTAATATGCAGTGACATTACCATGTTGATGGCGGGCCAGTGACCTTAAAAAGAAAAGGACCAAAAGATCAATATTTCTAAAAAATCTCATTCAAATTAATGTATGAGTCTAACAAAAAAATTCATTTTTTTTTGCTTTAGACATGTTTACATGTTTTTTATTGGTTTGTGTGGGTTTGTATTGTTTACTAAAGTGTGACGACCCAGATTTCCAGGAAGGAAATTCTGTGGTGCGGTGTTGTGCGTCAGTCCCACATCGCTCAGATACGAGAGTACTCGTGTGGTATATGAGCTTAAAGATCCATTTTCTATCAACAAAGCCTTTTAAAGCCGTGCGGCACAATAGCGAGGACGGAACTCCACGGTTAAGCGTGCTTAACCTGGAGTAGTACCAGGATGGGTGATCCCCCTGGGAAGTTGTGCCAAAGCGGTAGTTGATGATAGGAAAGTTCACGTGTGAGGCAAGTTGGGGACAATGAGGACGCTTGTTGATCCCGGCTCGCCAAACTAGTGAATAGACCTTTCGTTGGTATGTGTGAAGGAATACCTTAGCGATGTGGAACTCTAGAGTATGCGAGGACGCTCGGGTGCTTTAGGATAACGTATCGTGATGGGTTATCCCTCGCATTTTTGTGTTGATTGTATGCGTGTGTAGATTTATATGATGTGTATGAGGTATAAGTTTGCATGTCTGGTAGTAGCGAAGTATTAGAGTGCGAGAATTGTGTAGTCGATGGTCTTACGTAATGTGTTTTCTAAATTATTAACTTGTGTGTTAATGAATATTATATGCGAATCGATGTTGTTCGTATAAATGTTATGGATTAGAATGATGTTGTGTGATATGTTCCATGAATAGAATACATAATCATTGAGGAATTTTATGTTCTTGTGTCGATAGTTTTCTGCAGTTTATCGATCGGTCAAATTTTCTTCGGACCCTACTGGTCAGTTTTTGACCAAAAACGATCGGTCGAAATTCTTCAGAATTTTTTTCAGACGCTATTGGACCAAAAAACGATCGGTCGTTGCCAAAACGATCGGTCGAAATTCTTCAGAATTTTTTCAGACGCTACTGGACCAAAAAACGATCGGTCGTCTGTCAAAACGATCGGTCGAAATTCTTCAGAATTTTTTCAAACGCTACTGGACCAAAAAATGATCGGTCGTCTGTCAAAACGACCGGTCGAATTCTGGTAATTTTGCGGTTTTTCTGCTATACTTCGAAAGCTCATAACTTCTTCGTTTTAACTCCGATTCTGATTCCGCTTGAAGCGTTGGCTTCGTTTTTCCGTACTCTATCTTTCTGGCGTGTCAGAATTTTCATTTTCTATTTTTGGAAAAGTTAAAGCGTTATACCGTCGAAATTGAGAATTCGTAAAAATCAGTTTTTGAACCTTAGAAAGCTTGATAAAGTGATTGAGTTGTAAACCGAGCTTTTATCATGTATGAATATACATGTATGAGTAGTAGTGTCGGGTAAGACAACTAAAGTGTTGGTTTTAAATGTATGTAGTAATGGCTATTACCACAAGGACTAGTGTAAGGAGACCAGCTACACGCGGGGGCGCATCACCATCAAGCGGTGCGGCTACCCGAGGTGGGGCAAGTGGAAGAGTAAGAAGAGCTCCAAGGAGCAGAGGAACAACTAGAGGAAGAAGGGCTGCTGGAGGTGGTGGGGGAAGAGGTAACACTAGTGCCCCACCACCTGAGCAACCCGAGGAGGTAGAGGTTGAGAATGTAGATGGGGAGGTGAATGAGGAAGAAGAAGAGACTTTTGCACCTGAACCGGAAACGGTCAATGCTAATCAAGTGATGACCGACCTTCAGAAGGTGGTGCAAATGATGGTGCAGAATGCACAAGCTGGGAGTTCAAGCAACAATGGATTGCTTAACTTCACTCGATTGGGGGCTCCGACTTTCGATGGGGTAGGTGAACCATTCATAGCTGAGGGATGGGTGGACGAAATGGAGAAATATTTATCGGCTGCAGGGATAGTAAATGGGGAGCAACGGATGAATATGGCTCAGTTTCACCTAAAGGGTGAAGCACGGAAATGGTGGCTGGGAATCGTGGATACTTACGACATAAGCAACTTCGAATGGAATGAGTTCATCGAATTGTTTAATCGCCAGTTTCTTCCTGATTCTTATAAGGATGAAATGAGGAGGCGTTTTAAGGAACTATATCAAGGGGGTATGACCGTTCAAGCATACCAGCTAAAGTTTACCTCACTCTCGAGGTATGCCCCAGAATCTGTTATAGGGGGCGCAGAAAGATGTAGGAGATTCATGAAGGGGTTGAATCCGACCATCTCGTTACAATTGGCATCGGCTCGACATGTCAACTATAATGAATTGGTAAAATCAGCCCAAGCTGTGGAAGGAGCTCTACTCCATAACAAGAGAATCTCGGAGAAATCGAAAACCGGAAATGCTCTGAGGGAAGAGAAGAAGCAGACTTGGGATATGGCGAATAATTCGCGATTTCAACAACCGGGAAGAGGAGAGAGGAGTTTTAATCCACCACCGACAAACGTCATGATAAGAGGAGCGTGTTTCCACTGTGGAGACGTGAGTCATCGACAATTCGAGTGCCCTAGGGTCCAATGTAGGACATGCAACCGAATGGGACATACAGCAAGGGTTTGTCCCGGGGGACAAGGAAGAATCGACACCAACCGACCTTTTAACCAACCTAGGTTGCCACCACCACCACCACCAAGAGGACCAGGATTTGTACCACCACACCAATTACCTGGGAACCAAGGGGGAGGGTTTCGAGGTAACCACCAAGGAGGGGGAAACCGTGGGAACTACCGAGGAGGCTATCAGGGCCCGGGAAACCGAGGGAATCATGGGGGAAATCGAGGACCCCAAGGAAACCCACCAATTCAAGCTCGTCTATTTGCCTTGCCACAGTTGCCAAACCAAGGAGATCCGGCAAATGTACAAGGTATGGTTCTTGTGTGCTCATCTTGGGCACATGTTCTTTTCGATACGGGGGCTTCGCATTCTTTTATATCTAGAAGTCTAATTGAGTCTTTGTCGTTAGAAATTGGGATTCTAGAGAACCCGATTGTTGTAGAGACTCCTGTTGGGGGTCGAGTTGTGTTGGACCGAGTGTGTCGGTCTTGTGTAATGGTGGTCGCGAACCACGTGTTTATATTTGATTTAATTGTTATAGAGATGTCGGGGTTCGACGTGATCCTTGGAATGGACTGGTTGGTTCATTTCAACTCTTTCATCGATTGTGTTCGACGAAAAATTTTCCTTACAACTTCATCCGGATATGAGGTGTTCTTTTGTGGAGAAAGGGACGCTACCCTTTCTTCTATTCCTTATTATTCCAAGCGGGTTGTGGGCAACCTGTCTTGTCTTTTGGCTAGTCTCTCCATAGTGGATAACGACGAGGAGGTGGAAATATGGCCACGCGTAGTGGATGACTTTAGAGATGTGTTTCCGAAGGACCTACCGGGGTTACCACCGAAAAGAGGGTTAGACTTTTCTATTGACTTAGTACCGGGAACGGCACCCATAGCCATCTCCCCATACCGTTTGGCACCAGCAGAGTTGAAAGAGTTAAGTAAGCAGTTAGAAGAACTGCTAGAGAAGGGGTTTATTAGGCGGAGTACGTCACCGTGGGCGGCACCGGCCTTGTTTGTGCAAAAGAAGGATGGGTCGATGAGGATGTGCATCGACTATCGAAAACTAAATAGGGTGACTATTAAGAATAAGTACCCACTACCTCGAATTGATGACTTGTTTGACCAACTGAAGGGAGCGACGTTTTTTTCAAAAATCGACTTGCGATCAGGCTATCACCAGTTGAGGGTGAAGGATGAGGATATATCGAAAACGGCCTTTAGGACCCGGTATGGTCACTATGAGTTTGTGGTCATGCCGTTCGGGTTAACTAATGCGTCGGCGGCATTTATGGAGTTAATGAACCGAATCTTTAAGGAGTATCTCGACAAGTTTGTGGTGGTCTTCGTCAACGATATCTTGATTTACTCGAGTTCAAGAGAAGAACACGAGGAGCATCTCCGTTTAGCGTTGCTCACGTTGAGAGAGCACCAACTTTACGGAAAATTTAGCAAATGTGAATTTTGGCTAAATGAGGTGAAATTTCTGGGACATGTGATCTCGGAAGAAGGGGTAAAGGTGGACACGACAAAAATTGAGGCAGTTTCGAAATGGGCACAACCGAAGAATGTGTTCGAGATTCGAAGTTTCTTGGGTTTAGCGGGATATTATCGACGGTTCGTCAAGCACTTCTCGAAGTTGGCGACTCCAATGACTTACCTTACCAAGAAGGGGGTGAAGTTCGTGTGGAGTGAGGCTTGTGAGAAAGCTTTCCTAGAGCTCAAGAAACGGTTGACTAGTTCCCCCATACTAGTTATTCCCGAGCAAGGGAAGGGTTACCAAGTGTATTGTGATGCTTCGAAGGAAGGTTTGGGTTGCGTCTTGATGCAAGACAGAAATGTTATCGCATATGCTTCGCGACAGCTAAAGATTCACGAAAAGAACTATCCGACTCATGACCTAGAGCTAGCGGCAATAGTTCATGCGTTGAAGATATGGAGGCACTATCTGTTCGGGGAAAAGTTTGAAGTGTTCTCGGATCACAAGAGCTTAGGGCATATCTTTACCCAACGTGATCTAAATATGCGACAACGACGATGGATGGAATATTTGGAACAGTACGACTACGACTTGCACTATCATCCGGGAAAGGCCAATGTAGTGGCGAATACTTTGAGTCGAAAGTCTCATGCGACCTTAGCGCATGTGGCGATCGACGAATGGAGGATGATGGGAAGGGTGAATGAGTTCGACTTGGAGTTGGGACATGATAATACAGGGACTTTGTACACAATCGTGGTACAACCGGAACTTGTGAGTAAGGTTTTGGAAGCACAAGAAGGGGATGAGAAAGTGGAGAACTTTGAGAAACAGATAAGTTCGAGCGAAGGATTAGAGGGTTGGACGAAAGGATCCGATGGAGGGCTACGCTTTAAGGGAATGACTTATGTGACCGAAAATATGAGGAACGAGGTATTAAAGGAGTTTCACCACTCCCGATTAGTCGTTCATCCCGGCGGGACGAAAATGTATCACGATGCGAAGAGACAATTTTGGTGGCCCGGAATGAAACGAGATGTAGCTTCATATGTTAGCAGGTGTCTAACTTGCCAGCAAATGAAAGCGGAACACCAAAGGCCGGCGGGTATGCTCCAACCCTTACCGGTAGCGGAATGGAAGTGGGAAAGGATAGCAATGGATTTTGTGACCAACTTACCTAAATCGGTAAGTGGGAATGACACTGTGTGGGTTGTGGTCGACCGTTTGACCAAATCCGCACACTTCATTGCGATTAAGATGACGAATTCGGTGGAAATCTTGGGACGGAAGTATATCAAGGAAATTGTTAGACTTCATGGGGTACTGATTTCAATAGTATCGGATCGAGACGCGAGGTTTGTGTCGAGGTTCTGGGGCGCATTACAAAATGCCTTAGGGACCAAGTTGACAATGAGTACGGCGTTCCATCCCCAAACGGATGGACAATCGGAGCGGACTATCCAAGTGCTAGAGGATATGTTGCGCGCGTGTGTGAACGACTTTAAGGGAGGTTGGGAGAGCCATCTACCCTTAGTTGAGTTTGCGTATAATAATAGCTTTCAATCTAGTATTGGCATGGCACCTTTCGAGGCTTTATACGGGCGGCCGTGTAGGTCTCCGGTGTGTTGGACCGAGGTGGGAGAAGCGGAAATGCTAGGACCGCAATTGATTCAAGAAACGACCGAAAAGATTAAGTTAATTCGGCAAAGGCTTGAGACGGCTCGAAGTAGACAAAAGAGTTATGCGGATAAGAGGAGGAGACCATTGGAGTTCGAAAAGGGGGATCACGTATTTTTGCGAGTTTCGCCCAGGAAGGAGATTATGAGGTTTGGCTCTAAAGGAAAGTTGAGCCCGAGATTTATCGGACCATTTGAGATCGTGGACCGAGTTGGAGAAGTTGCATATCGGTTGGACTTGCCACCAAAGTTGGCGGGGGTTCACCCGGTGTTCCATGTGTCAATGTTGAAAAAGTATCATCACGACCCTTCATACGTGGTGGACTTTGAGGACATTGAGGTTAGTGCGGATGTGACCTATGAAGTGGGACCTATGAAGATTATCGATGTACAAGAGAAGGAACTTCGAGGAAATACGATTAGATTGGTAAAAGTGGTTTGGAAACACCACGGGGCCGAGGAGGCAACTTGGGAACGTGAGGATGAGATGAAGAGCAAGTATCCTAATCTCGACTTTTCTATAGGTACTTTTCTTTAGATGCATTCTAATTTCGGGACGAAATTTCTTTATCGGGGAAGGGTTGTAACGCCTAGAGTTTGGAGTTTATTTTTGTTGTAACGCCTAGAGTTTACGGAATGGTTGAGTTGTCTTTTATTATGTATGATATTGCATATAGGTGTCTACCTGTGTTGGGCTTTGTAGATGTATGGAGTTGTTGAGGTAGAAGCATGTCAGCTTAGTTTACTTTATTTTCTTTTATGTGGCAGCCACTTCTTTTACATCGTTGTCTTTTATTTTGTTAGATATCCTATACAGGTGATTATTCTTACACGTTGTTTTGTATTTATGTTATGGAGTTGTTACGGGTTGTGAACCCTACGTATTTTATTTCTTGATTTATGACCCGTATTGTGCATTTAAATTCTTATGATCTTATTGTATGTTTAGAATTTTTATGGCCTTGTTTATATAAGTTTATCATTTCTGGGTATACTTGTTTAGAAGGGAAATTTCGGGACGAAATTCTTTTAAGGAGGGTTAGTTGTAACATCCCGTATTTTTATAAGTGTTTTTAATTAGAAATTAATTTATACAAAAACGTTTTATACTAATTTTACCAAAAACCGGTCACTCGACTAATTTTTAGCCAAAAACCGAAACTCTTCCGAAAAACTTTATTTTTAAAACCTGTTACTAATTTTACTAATAAAAAGGACCCAATAGATTTGTTTCTAAAGATTTGTTATTTTTGAGTAGTAAAAAAATATTTTTGGATTAAGAGTTAGCTTTTAGAACTTTGGGGACCAAATAGTTCGCTTCCACAAACTTTGTAAAAACAGTTTTTTCTAAACCAAAAATCAGCCCACTTCTTTCAAAAACAAACCTAAAACCAGCCAAACACAAGAAAGAAAAAGAGAGAAAAGAGAGAAGAAGAAGAAGAAGAAGAAGAAGAGGAAACCACCGTTAGCGGATTATTACCGAAAGCATCTCCACTATGCTCTAAGGTAACGGGGGTTATCCATTGCGACTAGACGAGGGTGTATGTTAGGATTTGGTTTTGCGTTTATTAGAAATTGGGTTTAGTTGTTACATGTTTAATTCATTTATTTGTTAATTGGGTTTAGTTGTTACATGTTTAAATTCATTTATTTGAATTGGAGAAATAGAGGATTTAGTCGTGTTAATTTCGGATTTATGAGAATATGGATGAGTTTGCATGTCTTGATGTAGTGATATTGTGTTATTATAATTGTTGATAAATTGGGTAATTTATTGTGGAATATAGATGGATTGTAGTTTATGCATACAAGGTGTTTGTTAAAATACCTGAATGGGTTTTTATGTTGTTGAAGTGATTGGCTAGTTGTGAATCTAGCATCTATGATTATGGTTTATGTTGTATTACGTTAAGTGGCGTATGAGTTTATGTTATTTGAATAGTATAATATTATTGGCCGAGGCCTTAATATTTATACGTATGAGATGGTGTTATTTGAATGATTTTATATTATTGGCCGAGGCCTTGTGATTTAGCTGTAGTGGCAATGGTCTCTGTCTCTCCCTAATTCCGGGGACAGAAGACGGCCGAGGGGATAGGGAATGACTCGTCTTACGGACCGGGGCGAGTGGCGTTAGAGGTTCTAGTGTGCACTATATTTACTTTTATATTAGCAATGGTCTATGTCTCTCCCTAATTCCGGGGGCATAAGACGGCCGAAGGGATAGGGAATGACTCGTCTTACGGACTGGGACGAGTGGCGTGAGAGGTCCAAGTGCGCACTATAAATCTACTTTTCTGTTGCAATGGTCTCTGTCTCTCCCTAATTCCGGGGACAGAAGACGGCCGAAGGGATAGGGAATGACCTACCTTACGGGCTGGGGTAGGTGGCGTGAGAGGTCCATGTATGCTGTTGATTTGTATTTAATTTATTTAATTTATCCCGTTGTAGAATGTTATCATATTTCTTTTTATACGTCGATTATCGTAGTTGTAGAATTTGTGAGCTCTTGCATTTATGTGATGGAGTGACGGTATTTGTGGTGCCGTCCCGTCTAGTTAGGTGCGTGGGACTCACCGTTACGATTTTGTCTTTCAGGTACATTATAGATTGAGATGTTCGGATAAGAGCATTAGCGCAGTATCGTATGGGCTCGGGGATTTTTCCTATTGCATTTCTTTTTGTTAGACCATTTTCGAGGTTGTAATCTACGGGCAAATTCATTATTTCGTTATTTTTAGCTTTTATAAATCCTGTCTTATAGCCGCGTTTGGCAAACAGTTTATTTTATTCATTAAATTGTTCCATTAGCTTGCAAATGTTTTCTTTTAAAATTTCAATTTTGTACCAACAGGTTCTATTTTCTTTTGTTTTAAAAAGGTCATGACTCGATATCCGTGTTTATGGATTTTGGGGCGTGACATAAAGGGTCATTGTGCTTGTGTGGGTTTGTGTGGTTTACAAATAATGTACAAGCATGGGATTAATTTAGTTATTTTCTTGGGGTGTTTCGATTGATATGCAGTGGCATTTCCATGTTGATGGATGGGATAATGACCTTAAAACAACAACACAAAACGATCAATATTTCTTAAAAATATCATTCAAATGTATGAGTCAAAAAAATTATTTACTCTTTTCTTTACTTTAGGCAAGTAATTTAGATGTTTTTACTTTTTTTCTTAGTACCGTACCTCGTATATAGTAGTACACAAATACTTTAAAACTCGATCAACGCCCGAAGGCTACAAAAGGGTCAAGGGAAGTTAGCACCTCTCAAGAACGTATATATCTATTTCTAACGATATCCTCTCCATTCACAAATTTGTTAATAGAAACATCTAAACATGACTAAAGTAAAGGAAAAAAAAAAGTTCTACAAATTTGTCTTTTTCTTTTTAACGATATCCTCTCCATTCACAAAAAGTTCTATCCCATCACCAACATGGAATTGCCACTGCATATTAATCGAAACCCCCAAAGAAAATAATATAATTAATTCCATGTACATATATATATATTATCAGTAACCCACAAAAAACCCACACAAACACAATAACCCTTCAGTAAACAACACAAACCCACACAATAATCCTTCTATGCCCTTGCATGGAAATTTTCATGTAATTCATTTGCACACAGCTGAACTATATTTTAATGCTCAAACAACAACCCCAGATATCTATAAATGTTTCCTTCAACTCTCCAGAAAGCATACCACGAAAACGAACAGCTAGCTATAAGCCCAAATTTCCGAATTTGAGAGAGAGATCGGAGAGATGGAGGGTGGAAGGCAAAGCAATGTAAAAGGTGGAAATAGTGTAGTTCCAAAGCCGAAAAAGACAGTGAAACAGATGATGGTTAAGGCGGTAGCTTCATCCATTAGCAAAGCTAAAGACAAGAGCAAGGTCTGACCTAGCTAGCGCTTCTTAACGTCTCTATGTTCTGAACTTGAAAAACTTTTAGCATCTATTGTTTCATATTTGGTGTAAGAAAATTTCATGTAATATTATTTCTATATCACATTTCATTCTTATACTATAGTATGGGGTTTTATACACTTTTGTAGCTTGTATTATTACGTTTTTCTCGTTTAGTTACTTACATTATTATTTTTTTCAATTATTATACCCTATACTCGTGTTTTTTGTAATTTTGAACTTTTCCATCCAAATTCTGGATGAAACTAATCCTATACCTGAACGAAATACCCTTGACTATAACGGGTAAAAAACATGATGTCATGTTCTCATTCATAATTGAATGGAAAATATCCAAATTAATTAAAAAAACACGAATACTAGTTGAAAAAATTAACAATGTAGATTACTAAATAAGAATTACGCAACACTACAAGGTACGAAATCGCTAATAACCCTTATTGCATGTGTTAGAATTGTTGTGTCAAAGTAACCCAACATTTGTCTTCAAGATTTTGTATGATCAATATTTTTGTTTTTTCCTTCCCTTGTCTTGAGTGATAAATTTAGCTTGCCCATTCATAGTATGGTAAATCGTACTACGTCTGCAAAGAATTTTTAATACTTTTGAAGCAATGCATGCATGAAAATTTCCTTGAGAAATTTGGTCAAAAGGCTAAATCCAAAAAAACGTCCCCCCCTATGAACCCCCACCATCTATGAAGCCATACAGCAGGGATGTCGTTCATTGTCGTATGTCATCCATGAAGGACGAAGGCAACAATGTCGCTATAATGGCCGAAATATTTACCCGAATTGGAAAAGAATTAATAGACAACGCCATGGCGGCATACCCTTTTTTTCTATTTAAATTGATGGAGAATGGGGGAACTTTTTCATTAATGATAATAATGTATGGTCGAAACGACCTTATTACAACAGAAATTAAAATAAAAACTTTCAAAAATGCATACTAGTACTAAGGAGAGATTTTCATCTGTCATTCTACACACTTCAAATTCTTATTCGAAACTTTTCCACGTCTTATGGCAGCATATGTTCGCTTGTTTTTTACCAAACCTTTCTTTGAGAGATGAACCGCTCATCGAGTATACGTAACTAGCAATTCTTGTATCGCTAATTTACTTTTGGCTAACAGAGGGCTTTTAACATCCAATTAGTAAGACTCACAATAAACTCCATCGGGTTACAAACAGTAATTTACCCAATCTAAATGTTACTACCAAATATTAGGACCAATAAACTCAACCAAACACCCGGCCAATTCAATACAAATATAAGTAGAAAAACTTACCGATATAGAATTTACCTCATTGTAAGTAGAAAGGAAATGTATGTCTAAGGCAGCTATGTGCACTACAAAAATAAGTTCAATCATGGACGGCCAAACCTGTCATAAATCTGTCACGAAATAACAAAAATCATCAGTAAAATTAAATTCCGTTGTAAATCCGTCTGCGATAAGCGCGTTGAGGAAAAATCTGTCACAAAATCCATCCCTGATTGTACCTCCTTTTTGTAGTGGTGGTAGATGTAACTTCCTACATTCGAATAGAATAGACAAGAAATTGGGATGGAGATTGACGACATTATAGGGAGAAGATCGAATAGAGAGAGGATTGGAATTTGGAGAATAGATATCGGAGAGAGAGAGGTTTTGAGTCTTATTTATGAAGTTACGGATATATATGTGAGAAGATGGACGAGCTATTTATTTTTCAGAAAATGAAAACAAAACGACATTTGATGTCTTTTCCTAATAAGAAAAAAGAGTTGCTCGCTATTTACGCTTTAAATCCCTATAAATCATGGTTTTTGCGCTATTATCACCAAAATCGCGCTTTTAGCGCTTTACCTCCCAAAAAGCAAAAAAGCGTATGCAATTCGATTTCGCAAAACGCGTTATCACGCTTTTAGCCCTTTAAATCGCGATTATTAAAGCACTGCTCTAATGTCTCTATTTCCAGCAGGCTCTCAAATCGAGAGTTAATGATAATCTCATGATACTCATCTTCGAGCACCACTCAGAAGCAACCATATTGTTTTCATTGACGTCGATAGTAGCAAAGCTAATGACCATGATGTCTGCCATTGATGGGGATATACCCTGCATTTTAATTCAATATATCAAATACATCGCCATATATGTTCTTCATGGATCACTCCCTGGTATCACTTATTAGCAAAGCATAAACCGGTCGGCATTAATCTTTACGCAAAAGGGCCTGCGACGGGAGCTAATAAAGGACAAATAATAATGACTTTTTTTTTATCTAAAGTTAAGATCAAAAACGAATCTTTAGTCTCCATACATGAACTTGTTTCGACATTCATGTATTAATAGTTTAGCGGTTTAGCGCCCAATTTCAGAGCTTTACACTTTTTTTCCCTTTTGCTTGTGTTTATGTTTATTTTTCTTTTGTATCTGCCATACACACAAGGTGAAATACTAGTACGATGTACTAATTGACACAAGGTAAAAATGATCTCTTTTCCAAAAAAAAAGAGAGGTAATAATCATGAGCAAAAATGTGCAAAAAATGTACTAATTAACACGAATACATGACTGAAAAAATCAGCAATGTAAGTACAAAACGAGAAAACACAACAATACATGTTACAAAGTTGTATAAAACGACCATACTATAACATAACAATGAAATGTAATGTAATATGAACAAACAGAATATTACATGAAACTTTTCTTTCACAAGACAAGCTACAAAAGTGTATAAAACTACATAATTCATATAACATAACAATGAAATGTAATATGACAAACATAATATTACATTAAATTTTATTATCACAAATATGAAACAACAGATGATGAAAAAAAATCAGTTTCAGACCATAGAGGCGCTTAAAAGCGCTAGCTAGGTCTGACATTTCTCTTGTCTTTGGCTTGCTAATGGATGAAGCTACCGCCTTAACCATCATCTGCTTCACCGTCTCCTTCGGCTTTGGAACCACACTATTGTTACCAGTTTTTACATTGTTTTGCTTTCCACCCTCCATCTCTCTGACCTCTCTCTCCTAAGAAATGTTGCCGTCGAATGGAGCCGGGGGAGCCAACGCCGTATTCCTTTCTCGCACCCTCTCTCCTCTATCTTCTCATCCCCATCTTTGTGGTCTCCTATCCTCCTCCACATCTCAACCCTATTCTCACGTTTCGTGAAAAGAATATCCGCTCCATCGTAGGATGGGTCTGACCTCATTACAGTTCGTCTTGAAACTCCACATAATCTCGCTTTAGATTAAATCTTAAAGGTTAATAATTAATAAAGATAAAAATTCGTAATAAATAAGCGATAACTCATATATCAGGTAAGTTCGTATACGTCTATTTTGGATAGAATTGGGTGTTTGATCGTACTTTTGTGTCATAATATTTTGTATAAACGTTTAGATCGGTTTAATTAATGTGTTGGCACGCAGATGGAGCTTACTGCCAGTCATTCTAATTGGATATTTAAGTCTTTATGTTGTCCTATTATAAATAAAGTAAATTAGCCATTCAAGAATTGCTATTTACGTTCTCTCGATGATGGGTATTTCTCTTACATAAAGGTTACTATACAATATATGCTGCCACAAGACTTGAAAAACTGTGGAACAACAATATGAAATGTGTAGAAGTACAGGTGGAAATCTGATGATTATTTTATTTCCTTTGCATCTATATATACTAATCCTTAACAGTTTTTTTTTTTTTTGATTTCTAAGTTTTGATCATTTTTACTATTATTAATGAAATAGTGGGTCTTTCCCACCAATTTATATAAAAAATGTTTAGTTTTTTTTTTTTTTGTTAGTATCGTACCTCATGGTGTATCGAACTAAATGTAGGAGTACAATATATACTTTAAAACCAATAAGACACCAATTCATCAATGGCCGAGACTTATGAGCATTAAAATAAGTTATAAATCCTAGTTCCTGAATATATACCAAAACAAAGTTAAAGTTCACACTATTAGTTACCCCTTCGGTTTTACAAGAAAAATGGCGATTGCATCTCAGTAATTTACAACGATATAACCTACACTATATTGATACTTATCCTAGATTCCTTCGAGTAGCATCCTCGATATCATACATGGGCATAGTAAAAGGGCAAGAGATGGAACGGCCACCATCGAGACTGTTATATTTTACAAACTACAACCTAGTTTGATTATACGGCACCAATTACTAGCTAGCTATTAATCACTCAAGCGCTTATAGAGAGAGAGAGTCTATGCTTTTATTTATATTTCTGGAACCCTAATGAACCAAAATGAAATTAGCAATGTAAGGTACTAAACGATGTAAACGAAGCAATACAAGTTACAAAATTGTATAAACCCCCCATACTATAACATAACAATGAAATGTAATATGAACAACAGAATATTACATGAAATTTTACTATCACAACGCAAGCTACAAAAGTGTATAAAACTACATACTATATATAGCATAACAATGAAATGTAATATGAACACCAGAATATTACATGACATTTTATTATCACAAATATGAAACAATAGATGATGTAAAAAAAATCAGTTTCAGACCATAGAGGCGTTAAGAAGCGCTAGCTAGGTCTGACCTTGCTCTTGTCTTTGGCCTTGCTAATGGATGAAGCTACCGCCTTAACCATCATCTGCTTCACCGTCTCCTTCGGCTTTGGAACCACACTATTGTTACCAGCTTTTACATTACTTTGCCTTCCACCCTCCATCTCTCTGATCTCTCTCTCAAATTTGGAAATTTATCCTTATAGCTAGCTGTTCGGTCTCGTGGTATGCTTCTGGAAAGATGAATGCAGGGGAAATATTTATAGATAGCTGGGGATGTTGTTTGAGGAATAAATTTAATACTGTTCAGTGTGTTAATGAATTACATGAAAATTTCCATGCAAGGGTTTAGAAGGGTAGTTATGCGGGTTTGTGTGGTTTACTGAAGGGTTAATATTGTATGTGTGGGTTTGTGTTGTTTAATGAAGGGTTAATATTGTATGTGTGGGTTTGTGTTGTTTAATGAAGGGTTATATAGTGTTTGTGTGGGTTTGTGTGGTTGACTGATAATGTACATGGGATTTATCATTTATTTAATTCTTTTCTTGGGGTGTTTCGATTAATATGCAGTGGCATTTCCATGTTGATGGCGGGCCAGTGACCTTAAAAAGAAAAGGACAAAAAGATCAATATTTCTAAAAAAATCTCATTCAAATTAATATACGAGTCTAAAATATATTTTTTTTTTTTTTTCTTTACGCATGTTTTTTCTTGGTTTGTGTGGGTTTGTGTAGTTTACAAATAATGTACATGGGATTAATTTAGTTGTTTTTTTGGGTGTTTGGATTGATATGCAGTGGCATTTCCATGTTGATGGATAAGATAATTACCTTAAAAACAAAAACACAAAACGATCAATATTTCTAAAAAAATCTCATTCAAATGTATTAGTCAAAAAAATTATGTACTTTTTTTCTTTACTTTAGGCATGTTTAGTTGTTTTTCCTTTTTTCTTAGTACCGTACCTCCTAAAGTAAAGAAAAGAGCAAGGTCCGACCTAGCTAGCGCTTCTTAACGCCTCTATGTTCTGAAGCTGAAAAACTTTTATCATCTATTGTTTCATATTTGGTGTAAGAAAATTTCATGTAATATTATTTCCATATCACATTTCATTGTTATATTATAATATGGGGTTTTATACACTTTTGTTGCTTGTATTATTACGTTTTTCTCGTTTAGTTTCTTACATTATTAATTTTTTCAATTATTATACCCTATACTCGTGTTTTTTTTTGTAATTTTGAATTTTTCCAACCAAATTCTGAATGGAACAAATCCTATACTTGGCCGAAATACCCTTGGCTATAACGGGAAAAAAACATGATGTCATGTTCTAATTCATCATTGGATGGAAAATATCAAAATTAATAAAAAAAACACGAATACTGATTGAAAAAAATTAACAATATAAATTACTAAATAAGAATTACACAACAATACAAGGTACGTAATCGCTAATAACCTTGGTCAGAACTGTTGTGTCAAAGTAACCCAACATTCGTCTTCAAGATTTTGTATGATCAGTATTTTTATTTTTTCCTTCCTTTGTCTTAAGTGATAAATTTAGCTTGCCCATTCATAGTATGGTAAATCGTACTACGTCTGCAAAGAATTTTTAATACTTTTGAAGCAATGCATGCATGAAAATTTCCTTGAGAAATTTGGTCAAAAGGCTAAATCCAAAAAAAACGTCCCCCCTATGAACCCCCACCATCCATGAAGCCATACAGCAGGGATGTCGTTCATTGTCGTATGTCATCCATGAAGGACGAAAGCAACAATGTCACTATAATGGCCGAAATATTTATCCGAATTGAAAAAGAATTAATAAACAACGCCATGGCGGCGTACCCTTTTTTCTATATAAATTGATGGAGAATGGGGGAATGCCCACTTTTTCATTAATAATAATAATGTATGGTCGAAACGACCTTATTACAACAGAAATTAAAATAAAAACTTTCAAAAATACATACTAGTGCTAAGGAGAGATTTTCATCTGTCATTCTATACACTTCAAATTCTTATTCGAAACTTTTCCACGTCTTATGGCAACATATGTTCGCCTATTTTTTACCAAACCTTTCTTTGAGAGATGAACCGCTCATCGAGTATACATAACTAGCAATTCTTGTATCGCTAATTTGCTTTTGGCTAACAGAGAGGCTTTTAATATCCAATTAGTAAGACTCACAATAAACTCCATCGGGGTACAAACAGTAATTTACCCGATCTAAATGTTACTACCAAATATTAAGACCAATAAACACAACCAAACACCCGGCCAATTCCATACAAATATATGTAGAAAAACTTACCGATACAGAATTTACCTCATTGTAAGTAGAAAGGAAATGTATGTCTAAGGCAGCTGTGTGCACTACAAAAATAAGTTCAATCATGGACGGCCAAATCTGTCAAAATCTGTCACGAAATAACAAAAATCATCAGTAAAATTAAATTCCGTTGTAAATCCGTCTGCGATAAGCGCGTTGAGGAAAAATCTGTCACAAAATCCGTCCCTGATTGTACCTCCTTTTTGTAGTGGTGATGGAGAGGTTATGAAAGCATGGCTAGTGGAAGGAAGATTCCGACATTTCTTAATTAAAATGAACAAATATAGAAAGATAGGTCCACGTGTAAAATCGATAAAGCATAGACTCTCTCTCTAAAATCGCTCGAGTGATTAATAAATAGTTATTGATGACGTAAAATCAAATTAGGTTATATGTTGTCCCGGAGTATATTATGTTTTATTATATTTAACTATGGACGTTTTAGCGTTTAGTTATCATAAACTACGAGTTTTTTCTTTTAATACTATCAAATATACACTTTGTTAACATTTGATAAAAAACATAAATAAGTTGATAAATGATTATCCCTTTTAATTACGTTTATTTATCAAATGCTAACCAAGAAATATGTATATATATATATAGTTAATATTACTAAAAGGGAAAATTCGTAGTTCATTTTACTAAATAATAAAACTTTCGTAGTTAATGATATTAAAACATAATAATCCCGATTATACCGTATAACAGTCTCAATGGCGGCCGTTCCATCACTTGACATTTTTCTATGCTCATGGTTGATATCGAAAATGCGATTCAAAGGCATCTATGACAAGTATCGTTCCACGTGTAGGTTATATCGTTGTAAATTACCGGGAGGTAGTCTTCGTATACTATTGTGGTTCTCTCTAGAAAGTTCAAAGGAGTTAAAGGAGATTACTTAATGGGACTAGGGTTGATTTTCTCTATTTTTCTTGTAAAACCGAAGAGGTAACTAATAGTGTGAAACTTAAATTGATTTTGGTATATATTCAGGATTTGGTAGTTATAATACTGGTAAAGTCTCAACGATCAAATGTCATTAAGGAGATCGAATTTCCAGTTGTTAATAGCTTAAACAAATTTGTGAATGCAATTGATAACGCTAGAAATAGATATATTCATAATACTTGCAAGTTAGGCCATTCGTTTTCTAGATTAACCTCTAGATGTAACTTCCTCCATTAGAGTAGAATAGACAAGAAATTGGGATGGAGATTGACGACATTATAGTGGGAAGATTGAATAGAGAGAGGATTGGATTTTGGAGAATAGAGATCGGAGAGAGAGGATTTGAGTCTTATTTATGAAGTTAGGGATATATATGAGAGAAGATGGACGAGCTGTTTCTTTTTCAGAAACCGAAAACAAAACGACGTCATTTTGATGTCTTTTCATAAAAAGAAAAAAGAGTTGCTCGCTATTTACGCTTTAAGTCCCTATAAATCTTTTTTTTTTGCACTATTATCACCAAAATCGTGCTTTTAGCACTTTTACCCCTCAAAAAGTAAAAAAACGTATGCAATTCGATTTCGCAAAACGCGTTATCACGCTTGTAGCCTTTTAAAGCGCGATTATTAAAGCACTGCTCTAATGTCTCTATTTCCAGCAGGCTCTCAAATCAAGAGCTAATGATAACCTCATGATACTCATCTTCGAGCACCACTCAGAAGCAACCATAGTGTGTTTCATTGACGCGTATAGTAGAAAAGCTAAAGACCATGACGTCTGCCATTGATGAGGATATAGCCCTGCATATTGATTCAATATATCAAATACATCGCCATATATGCTCTTCGTGGATCACTCCCTGGTATCACTTATTAGCAAAGAATCAACTGGCCGACATTAATCTTAGGCAAACGGGCCTGCGACGGGAGCTAATAAAGGACAAATAATAATGAATTTTTTTTTATCTAAAGTTAAGATCAAAAACGAATCTATAGTCTCCATAGATGAACTTTTTTTTATAATTAATTTGTAGGGAAAACCCACATTTTATTATTGAGAAAAAAGTGGGTGAAAACCCCACTGAAATAAACCAAGTAGCAATACAGATAGGATGTCAAACGGCGAGACCCAAAACAAATAATAGAAAACTATTACATCCAATTGAAATTAACGAAAAAATTAAACTCCAGAATCTACTAAAGGAGGATTCAATAGACTGGCGAACGAAACTTGAAAGACTGAGATTGTAAATAGATGTAATAACTCAACAGCTGTCCTCTTCCACCTCTTCATTTCTCCTGAGAATTAAACGAAGATAAAGAATCTCTCCTCTTACCACCGCCCACCATTATCACCGAAACCTTAGGTCAGAAAACCCTTTTGCTTCAGTGAGAATAATCCCTTTCAATACCTGAGGGAAATCATCCAAACAAGAAGAGGCGATGTTACCCTCCCAATTTGCAAGAAGATCAACAGCTTTGTTGCCTTCTCGCACCACGTGTTTAAACAGGTATTCACCATCCTTTAACAGATCTTTAATCTGGTTTAATAGATCTATAATCTTCCAAGGACATTTTTGTTTACCTTCAACAATTTTGATTAATAATAATGAATCGCTCTCAATAATAAGTTGTTTTTTTGGTGAAATTAGTAGACCATAATAGAGGGCTTTGAACTCTGAGTAGAGAGCTGAAGTACTGGCAATAGATCTAGAAAACCCTTTAACAAAAGTGCCATTTTCGTCTCTAATTAAACCTCCAATACCATTAATGTCCTATGTTTGTTTATAACAACCATCTATATTAAGTTTTATAAACCCAGTTGGAGGATGAAGCCACTTAATAATAGTCACCTTAGCAATTTTCTTCTTACCACTGAAATTAGAATAAGAGAAATCTTTCTCTCTATAACCAGACTGAATAATCAACTCTTCAGATTGTCGAATAATATTGCAGGACCTCATTTTGATATTCTCAAATTTGCATGAGCATCTGGATTTCCAAATTAACCAAATAATTAAGGAAGGTAGAACCTGACAAATTTTTTTTCCAGAGAAATGCTTTTTCTTAGTGATATGAGACCACCAACTGTTAATTCTTCCATATAAAGAATTATTCTGAATAAATATCCCCCATTTTCTTTCAAAGAAATTCCAGACCTCATTGGCTACTGTACCAGTACTAAAAAGATGGTCAAATGTTTCTTCTGATGTTTTGCAACAACCACACATAGAAGCTATACTAATGCCAAATTTATGCAGGTTGCAATCCAGGAGACTGCTTGATTAAATAATTTCCACATGAAGCAAGAGACTTTTAAAGGTACCATTCTATTCCAAATAAAAGTGCTTCTCCAATTTACAGTACCTACCTCTCTAGAAATCTCCCAAGCTGAATTTATAGTAAAATTCCCAAGATTAGTAGGTTTCCATATAGGTTTAACCCCATTTCCAGCTAAAATAGAATTACTATCAGTCAATTCTCTAGCTTGAAGCATTCTGTACCAAGTAGTAGTTTCTCTTTTAATAGGGATATCTTCTGCTTGTTTATATTTCTACAGTATTTTGCTTTCAAAAACTTAGTCCACAAAGAGTCTTTAGTTTTGAACTTCCACCAGAGTTTCATTGCAAAAACTTTTGATATATCATGAAAACTTTTAACATTTAAGCCCCCTTCTTTCACAGGTGTACAAATTTTACTCCATCTAACCCAATGGTACTTATTTTTACCATTTTTGTTACCCCTGAAAAAATTTGACAACAATTGGTCTATTCTTTTAATCACTTGTAGTGGAGGATTCATAGCAGCCAATGTATAAATAGGTATAGATTGAAGAACATGCCTAATTAGTATTAATTTTCCACCCAAATTTAGCCAGTTACCCTTCCAAGTGGACAACTTAGTTCTCACTTTTAGAATAAGTTCATGAAAAAGTATGCACTTTTTATGCCCAGAATATAATTTGCAGCCAAGGTAGGAAAAAGGAGGTTTCTTACTAGTGATATTAAGCTATTTGCAGATTTTTCCTTTTTGTATTGCACTGACACTTTTTGAGAAATAAACAAAGCTCTTGTCTAAACTGATTTCTTGACCAGAATCTTTATTATAGCATTGCAGGGTGTTGCTTATCTTTCTGATAGAATGAAGGTCTGCTGAACTGAAGATTAGTAGATCATCAGCAAAAGCAAGGTGAGTGATAATAGGGCTTACAATAGGAGCTTTAAAAGCTGACCATCTTTTGTTAGCAATTAAATCATTTAAATTCATGCTTAATACTTCAGAACATAATATAAATAGACTAGAGGAAAGAGGATCCCCCTGTCTCAGGCCATTTTTGGGAGTAAAAAGCTCAGTTGGGCTGCCATTCACCAAAATAGAAGTCTGATTACCAGAAATTATCCTCCATACTAAGTCTATAACTTTCTCAGAGAAACCCATTTTCCTTAGTGTAGAAATAAGAAAATGCCAAGAAATACGATCATAAGCTTTTTTCATGTCTAGCTTTAAAGCTATATTTTTACCACTAGTCTTTTTACTGAGAGTTGAGATAAACTCCTGAGCAAGAAGAATATTATCCACAATGTCTCTAGATTTAACAAATCCACTTTGATTCTCAGAAATAATATTAGGAAGTATAGTGGCAAATCTATAAGACATAATTTTTGAAATGATCTTACTGCAGAATGTACATAAGCTGATAGGTCTGAATTCAGCAAACTTCGTTGCTTTGATCTTTTTTGGTATTAGAGCAATAACAGTAGTTGATAGAGATCTAGGAAGTAGATTTCCCATGAAAAACAATATAATAGCTTTGAAAATATCTTCTCCAATAAAATCCCAACAGGATACAAAAAACTGACCTGTAAAACCATCTATTCCAGGAGCACTAGATTTGCTTAGATCAAAGACAGCTTCTTTTACCTCTTCTATAGTAGGGTCTTTGTCCAAGAAGTTATTAACCTCTCTAGAAATAAGTTTAGGAATTTTATTCAAGCTTTTATAAACATAAGAATGAGAAAGATCTGCTGCTAATAGACTTTGAAAATAATCAATAGCCTCCTTTTTAATAACCACTTGGTCTCTAGTGCAAGTACCATCTTCTTTTTCTATTTCACTAATGGCACACTTTAATATTCTTTTCTTTACTATACTGTGATAAAATTTTGTATTAGCATCCCCATGTAAAGCCCATTTCAGATTAGCTTTTTCAGCCCAAAATTTCTCTTCTATGCTGAGTTTAGCTTTTAAAAAAGCTTCCACCTTATTGAGCTCAATTCTGTTCACAGGTGATGGATTCATTTCAAACTGCTGCTCTACCCTTAGAAGATTGTCTTCAGCTTTTGTTATTTCTTGAAATATATTCCCAAAGGTATTATAATTCCACTCTTTCAGTCTCTTTCTAGTTGCCTTTAAATTTGCAGCAAGATTATCCAATGCATTAGAATTAGAACTAGAAACCCATACTTCTTTCACTACATTGTAAAAGCCTTCATTATCTACCCAGAAATTTTGAAATATAAACCTTTTAGGACTATTGACTTGAACCAACTGTAATTTTAATAACAAGGGACTATGATCTGAAGTAGCTTTACTCAAATGGTCAAGATATATATTGCAGAACAAGTTTGCAAACTCTTGATTAAATAGTATCTTATCTATTCTTTCAAAAATAGCATCCACCCCACTACGCTTGTTCCACCAAGTATATTTAGAGCCACTATATATAGTTTCTGAGACACCCAAGTTGTTAATACAAGAAAGGAAATCATTAGCTGAATTAATATTGATAGGCAAACCCCCAATTTTATCTTTTTCAGATGAAACAGTATTAAAATCCCCTCCAATCAACCAAGGATTAATAGTGAAAGAATTTTCTAAGAAATTCCAAAGAGCTTCTCTTTCAGCTGCTGTACACTTGGAATAGACCACTGTAATTTGTAACTGTAGACCCAAATAATCAATAGAAACTGCCATAGTTACAGCTTGATTCATTTGATTAATAATAGAAATGTTTAACTCTTGCATATAAAAGACCCAAATCTTATTCTCTTCATGTACCAGAACTTCATCAAACCCAAACTTCCTTTTATAAAACTCCACTTTATCTTGATTTTTCTTTGGTTCTAAATAGACTAAGAACATAATGTGATGTAATTTACAAAGCTTATTGATACGCCTAGTGGTAGATTTAGTACCCACTACTCTGATATTCCAAAAGAGTGTATTAATCATTTAAAACTCTTTTTAACCCCTACACTAGAGGATCTAAGAACCATAACATCTTTAGCAACAACAATTGAGAGTTTCCCCAATTTTCTCTTGTTTTTTGGTGTTTTCCATTCTCCTTCTTCTAAAATATTGGGAATTTCTCTAGGGGAGAGACCCAGATCAATTCTCAGGTCTTTAGATATATCTGGAGCATCAATGAGATTAGAATCTCTCATTGTCACATTATCAACAAAAAATGGTGTAATATTTAAAGGCCTTAGAACTGGTGATTCACCTTTAAATAGTACCATATCAGTGTTAAGATTATACTCTTCTCCCCTGTCTTCCTCCATTAATGAAACTTTTTTGGCATTTTCAGGATTTTCTGTAGCTGGTTTAGCTGCTGCTTCTTCACCATTTCTTGCAATTTTTTTATTAAAGCTTTTAGAAACCCATTCTTTTGTGCTTATTTTGTCTTGGTATTTGTAATAATTGGCCTTTTCATTCTTTTCTTTTGCTTGCTTTTCACAATTTTCTTCACTGTCCTCTGCAGCATTTTTCCTTTTGCTAGTATTTTCTTCTTTGCTTCCCTCTTCTATTATATCTAGATTAGTGAACTTACAGGCCTCTATAGGATGACCTAGTTTAAAACATTGAGAACAGTATTTTGGTACATCTTCGTATTTGCAATGTTGCCAGAATCCTTCACTTTCTCCATAATTTATTCTTACTCTTTTTATCAGTACTTTTCTTAAGTCAATTTCAACACAGATTCGGGCTAGACCTGGTCTAGTCAGTTTCGCTGTTGGTTCGTCTACTTTAAGTGGTTTTTCAAAAGCTGAAGCAATACTAAATATGCTACATTTATTGTATAGATGGATAGGAAGTTTCGATAGAGAGATCCAAACAGGGGTAACTGGGGATTCTTTTTTTGGATTAAAATCATAGGGCCATTTAAAAGTTCTCATAGGGCTATTGTCAATGTACCAAATTTTGCGCATCCAAATTCTTAGAAAATCTTCTTCATAAAAACAGCGAATTAAAATATGTTTTGAATCGATGACTCCAATATGATAGTTAGCTTTCAACTCCATAGAACTAAACATTTTACGGATGATATTTATATGAGGCTTACCATGTGAGAATTTTCCTACAATAATATATTTGAATGGTTCTGAAAGAGTGTTTAGATCTTCGATTGAATAGTGAATCATTGGTTCTCCTTCATAAGATTCGATTTCTTGAACTGAAACTCTAGATGTCAAAGTTTGGGTTTTTAATATGGATGCGAAGGATTTAGATGTGGGTAGATCCGGGGAGAGGGTTTGGTTGGGGTCGGGAGGCTGAAGAGCGGTCATATCCTCGGCGGCTAGGGCTTTTCACCCTAGTCGTCTCTCTCTCTAGGGTTGGCGGCGTGTTTATGTCGCACTATAAAATTCCTCCATACATGAACTTGTTTCGACATTCATGCATTAAAAGTTTAGCGGTTTAGCGCCCAATTTCGGAGCTTTACACTTTTTTTCCCTTTTGCTTGTTTTTATGTTTATTTTTCTTTTGTATCGGCCATACACACAAGGTGAAATAATAGTACGATGTACTAATTGACACAAGGTAATAGTGATCTCTTTTCAAAATAAAAAGAGAGGTAATAATCATCGGCAAAAATGTGCAAAAAATTTACTAATTAACACGAATACATGCCTGAAAAAATCAGCAATGTAAGTACTAAACGAGAAAACACAACAATACAGGTCACAAAGGTGTATAAAACTACCATACAATAAAACACAACAATACAGGTTACAAAGGTGTATAAAACCACCATACTATAACATAACAATGAAATGTAATATGAACAACAGAATATTACATGAAATTTTATTATCACAAGACAAGCTACAAAAGTGTATAAAACTACATACTATATAGCATAACAATGAAATGTAATATGAACAACAGAATATTACATGACATTTTATTATCACAAATATGAAACAATAGATGATGTAAAAAAAAATCAGTTTCAGACCATAGAGGCGCTAAGAAGCGCTAGCTAGGTCTGACCTTTCTCTTGTCTTTGGCCTTGCTAATGGATAAAGCTACCGCCTTAACTATCATCTGCTTCACCGTCTCCTTCGGCTTTGGAACCACACTATTGTTACCTGCTTTTACATTGCTTTGCCTTCCACCCTCCATCTCTCTGATCTCTCTCTCAAATTCGGAAATTTAGGCTTATAGCTAGCTGTTTGGTCTCGTGGTATGCTTCTGGAAAGATGAATGCAGGGGATAACGTAACAATGAAATGCAATTTGAACAACAGAATATTACATGACATTTTATTATCACAAATATGAAACAATAGATGATGAAAAAAAAATAGCTTCAGACCATAGAGGTGCTAAGAAGCGCTAGCTAGGTCTGACCTTGCTCTTGTCTTTGGCCTTGCTAATGGATGAAGCTACCGCCTTAACCATCATCTGTTTCACCGTCTCCTTCGGCTTTGGAACCACACTATTGTTACCAGCTTTTACATTACTTTACCTTCCACCCTCCATCTCTCTGATCTCTCTCTCAAATTCGGAAATTTATGCTTATAGCTGTTTGGTCTCGTGGTATGCTTCTGGAAAGATGAATGCAGGGGAAATATTTATAGATAGCTGGGGATGTGGTTTGAGGAATAAAATTAATACTGTTCACTGTGGAAATGAATTACATGAAAATTTCCATGCAAGGGTTTAGAAGGGTAGTTATGTGGGTTTGTGTGGTTTACTGAAGCGTTAATATTGTATGTGTGGGTTTGTGTTGTTTAATGAAGGGTTATAGTGTTTGTGTGGGTTTGTGTGGTTTACTGATAATGTACATGAGATTTATCATTTATTTGATTATTTTCTTTGGGGGTTTCGATTGATATGCAATGGCATTTCCATGTTGATGGATGGGATAATGACCTTCAAAAGAAAAAGACAAAACGATCAATATTTCTAGGCCTTTTTTTTTTTACTCTAGGTATGTTTAGATGTGTTTTTTTTTTGCCCTTCCCTTTCTCTTTACAATTCAAAACCCTAAAGGCTAAAATCCTAAGAAATGCTGCCGTCGAATGGAGCCGGGGGAGCCAACGCCGTATTCCTTTCTCGCACCCTCTCTCCTCTATCTTCTCATCCCCATCTTTGTGGTCTCCTATCCTCCTCCCCATCTCAACCCTATTCTCACGTTTCGCGAAAAGCATATCCGCTCCATCGTAAGATGGGTCTGACCTCATTACAGTTCGTCTTGAAACTCCTCATAATCTCGCTTTAGATTAAATCTTAAAGGTTAATAATTAATAAAGATAAAAATTCGTAATAAATAAGCGATAAATCATATATCGAGTAAGTTCATATACATCTGTTTTGGATAGAATTGGGTGTTTGATCGTACTTTTGTGTCATAATATTTTGTATAAACGTTTAAATCGGTTTAATTAATGTGTTGGCACACAGATGGAGCTTACTGCCAATCATTATAATTGGATATTTAAGGCTTTATGTTGTCCTATTATAAATAAAGTAAATTAGCCATTCAAGGATTGCTATTTACGTTCTCGTTCTCTCGATGATGGGTATTTCTCTTACAGAAAGGTTACTATACAATATATGCTGCCACAAGACTTGGAAAACTGTGGAACAACAATATGAAGTGTGTAGAAGTACAGGTGTAAATTTGATGATTATTTTATTTCCTTTGCATTTATATATACTAATCCTTAACAGTTTTTTTTTTTTTTGATTTCTAAGTTTTGATCATTTTTACTATTATTAATGAAATAGTGGGTCTTTCCCACCAATTTATATAAAAATGTTTAGTTTTTTTTTTTTTTTGTTAGTATCGTACCTCATGGTGTATCGAACTAAATGTAGCAGTACAATATATACTTTAAAACCAATAAGACACCAATTCATCAATGGCCGAGACTTATGAGCATTAAAATAAGTTATAAATCCTAGTTCTTGAATATATACCAAAACAAAGCTAAAGTTCACACTATTAGTTACCCCTTCGGTTTTACAAGAAAAATGGCGATTGCATCTCAGTAATTTACAACGATATAACCTACACTATATTGATACTTATCCTAGATTCCTTCGAGTAGCATCCTCAATATCATACATGGGCATAGTAAAAGGGCAAGAGATGGAACGTCCACCACCGAGACTGTTATATTTTACAATCTACAACTTAGTTTGATTATACGGCACCAATTACTAACTAGCTATTAATCACTCGAGCGCTTATAGAGAGAGAGAGTCTATGCTTTTATTTATATTTCTGGAACCCTAATGAACCAAAATGAAATTAGCAACGTAAGGTACTAAACGATGTAAACGAAGCAATACAAGTTACAAAGGTGTATAAAACCCCCATACTATAACATAACAATGAAATGTAATATGAACAACAGAATATTACATGAAATTTTACTATCACAACGCAAGCTACAAAAGTGCATAAAACTACATACTATATATAGCATAACAATGAAATGTAATACGAACAATAGAATATTACATGACATTTTATTATCACAAATATGAAACAATAGATGATGTAAAAAAAATCAGTTTCAGACCATAGAGGTGCTAAGAAGCGCTAGCTAGGTCTGACCATGCTCTTGTCTTTGGCCTTGCTAATGGATGAAGCTACCGCCTTAACCATCATCTGCTTCACCGTCTCCTTCGGCTTTGGAACCACACTATTGTTACCAGCTTTTACATTGCTTTGCCTTCCACCCTCCATCTCTCTGACCTCTCTCTCAAATTTGGAAATTTATGCTTATAGCCGGCTGTTCGGTCTCGTGGTATGCTTCTGGAAAGATGAATGCAGGGGAAATATTTATAGATAGCTGGGGATGTTGTTTGAGGAATAAAATTAATAATGTTCAGTGTGTTAATGAATTACATGAAAATTTCCATGCAAGGGTTTAGAAGGGTAGTTATGTGGGTTTGTGTGGTTTACTGAAGGGTTAATATTGTATGTGTGGGTTTGTGTTGTTTAATGAAGGGTTAATATTGTATGTGTGGGTTTGTGTTGTTTAATGAAGGGTTATATAGTGTTTGTGTGGGTTTGTGTGGTTGACTGATAATGTACATGGGATTTATCATTTATTTAATTCTTTTCTTGGGGTGTTTCGATTAATATGCAGTGGCATTTCCATGTTGATGGCGGGCCAGTGACCTTAAAAAGAAAAGGACAAAAAGATCAATATTTCTAAAAAAATCTCATTCAAATTAATATATGAGTCTAAAATATCTGTTTTTATTTTTTTCTTGACGCATGTTTTTTCTTGGTTTGTGTGGGTTTGTGTTCTTTAATTACTAAAGGGTTATTGTGCTTGTGTGGGTTTGTGTGGTTTACAAATAATGTACATGGGATTAATTTAGTTGTTTTTTTGGGTGTTTGGATTGATATGCAGTGGCATTTCCATGTTGATGGATGGGATAATTACCTTAAAAATAAAAACACAAAACGATCAATATTTCTAAAAAAATCTCATTCAAATGTATTAGTAAAAAAAATTATGTACTTTTTTTCTTTACTTTAGGCATGTTTAGTTGTTTTTCCTTTTTTCTTAGTACCGTACCTCCTATGTATAGTGTATCCATCTAGTAGTACACAAATACTTTAAAACCAATAAGACCCATTGATCGTTGAGGGGATTATTATTATTATTATTATTATTATTATTATTATTATTATTATTATTATTATTATTATTATTAATTTATTTTTATTTTTGGAAATTTAGATTAGTATAAAAGCCAAAAGCTCGATCAGAATCCGAAGTCTACAAAATTAGTTAATCGAAACATCTAAACATGCCTAAAGTAAAGTAAGTAAAGAAAAAATAAATCTAAACCATGCCTAAAGTAAAGAAAAAATAAATGAAGTTCTAGAAGTACCGATCGTTTTGTCCTTTTCTTTTGAAGGTCATTATCCCATCCATTCACATGGAAATGCCACTGCATATTAATCTCGAAACACCCCAAGAAAATAATGTAATTAATCCCATGTACATATATTATCAATAAACCACACAAAACCCACACAAACACAATAACCCTTCAGTAATCTTTAAAAAAAACAATAACCCTTCAGTAAACAACACAAACCCACACTATAAATATCCTTCAAAACCCTTGCATGGAAATTTCCATGTAATTCATTTCAACACAGCTGAACTATATTTTTTCCACGTATGACCTAATTAACTTGCAAGCACTACGAAAATATCTATTTCTAACGATATCCTCTGCATTCACAAATTTGTTAATAGAAACATGTAAACATGCCTAAAGTAAAGGGAAAAAATAGTTCTACAAATAACCGAGAACCCTTCGCCTGCTGCAAACTCATCACTTTCCTTTAGAGAGAGACTGTATCTCTTCTTCCTCCATACCCCCAAAAATCATCTAATTCGCAAATAGGGTATTCCCATTTCTTCAGTGATGATTACACACTTGAAGTAATCTGAGAAGACTTCCAAACTATTTGAAATAACTGGATCTTCTTCGCACCCTAGCTTCGCCAGGTAATCTGCTCCTTTATTACCTTCTCTTTCTATATGCATAATTTGAAAATCACGAATTCTGAATTGTTGTTTTATTATATCCATAAAATAGATTAAATCACAGGGGCAAGTACTCTTCCCTTGTATAATATTCACCAATTGTAGACAATCTGATTCAAAGATTATATTGGTCTCCCCAACAATTTGCAACCCCAATAATAAAGATTTCATCTCAGATTCAAGCCCAGAATTACTATTGATTGAAGTAAAAAACCCTAAAAGAAAATTATCTTGATCATTTCGCATAACACCCCCAATTCCACTTTTATTAGTGATTTTTCTAAAACTACCATCAATATTAAATTTATTATATCCTTTAGGGGGACATAACCACTTTGCCGCTTTCATCTTTTTTTTATTTAGTACTCTTGCAGTAATCCCACCTTTGATATCAAAATTTGAAGGAAAACATTTATCCTTGCTAGAGTAGCATGTAATCAAACTGTGGACATTCTCACATATTATAGCTCCGATCATTCTTTTATTATTGAATCTACTACTGCATCTAGCTTTCCAAATTTTCCACACTATAAACACTGGCAATACTTTGCAAATTTTCCAATATATCTTAGATATAATAGTACCTGATTGAGACCACCAAGAGATGAATTTTCCCCTTGCTTGTTCTGATTTGTTTGTAACACCCATTAATTTGTTAAAGTAATTCCACACTTCTGTAGCTATAGGCCCATTACTTAATAAATGTTCTAAATCCTCCACCTTACAACCACAACATTCACATTTAGAAGATAACATAATTCCCAATTTTTGAATTGCAGGGTCCAATGGAAGAGCTTTATTGAAAAATTTCCAGATAAAACAGGATATCTTCACAGGTATAATTTTATCCCAGCATAACTTGTTGATCCAGTTTATATCAGTCTTGTTTCTCATAAGCTCCCAAGCTGATTTTATACTAAAATTACCCATTTTATTGATATTCCAAATATGAGTATTTTTGCTAAGTTTATTAATGCAAATCTCACTTGAAAACAGATATCTCAAATGAATAGGAATAATTTGATCAATTTTCTCTCTATCCCACTCTCCATTAATTATGACATCTGAAGCCATAATCTTATTATCCAAATTAGCATCCTGTAAGGGTCCTTCACCCATCCAATTATCTTGATTGATTGGTATATTACCTTCACCAATTAACCAAACAATATGCTTCTCAGCTTCACATCTCACTTTTAACATTCTGGACCAAGTATTATTAACTTTCCCATTAGTAACACAATTAGGATGTTTTCTTCTACAAAATTTAGCTTGTAAGAAATTAGACCACAAACTATCTTTTGTTCTGAAATTCCACCATAATTTAGCTGCAAATGCCTTAGATATATCAGTAAATCTTCTTAATCCTAGGCCACCTTCATCCACTGGAGAGCAGACCTTTTTCCATTTAACCCACTGGTGCTTTTGTATTTGATCAGATGAACCCCATAAGAATCTTGCTAAAATTTGATCAATTTTTTTAATAACCTGTTTAAGAGGGTTCATAGCTGATAAAGTATACACTGGCATGGACTGAAGAACATATCTAATCAAAATAAGTCTTCCCCCCATATTTAACCACTGAGTTTTCCAATTGCTTAATTTTTTCCTTACTTTCAGGATAAGTTCATGGAACAGAACACTCTTTTTATGTTCAGAATACATCTTGCAACCAAGATAAGTGAAAGGAGTCTTCTTTACTTCTATTTGTAACTCTTTACTAATTTCTTTCTTTTGTTCTCTATCAACACTCTTTGAAACATACACAAAACTCTTGTCCAAACTAATTTCTTGCCCAGAATCTTCATTATAACTTTTTAGAACATTTTTAACATTAAAGATAGACCTTTTATCAGCTGCACTAAAAATGATTATATCATCTGCAAAAGCTAAATGGGTTATAATAGGACCATGTAGAGGAGATTTGAAAGCTTTCCAGCTTTTTTTATCCACTAAAGCATTTAAATTTCTAGTTAACACTTCTGAACAAATAATGAAAAGACTTGATGAGATAGGATCACCTTGTCTCAACCCATTAGAAGGTGAAAAAAATCCTGTAGAAACACCATTCACCAAAATAGAAGTCCCATTGCTTGATATAATTCTCCATAACCTATCAATACATATCTCAGAAAACCCAAACTTCTTTAGAACACAGATAAGAAAATGCCAGGAGACCTTATCATATGCTTTTTTCATATCCAGCTTAATAGCCAAATTTTTCCCACTATTTTTCTTGTTAAGAGTAGCAATAAATTCTTGTGCGAATAGAATATTCTCCATTATATCTCTGTTCTGAACAAAACCACTTTGATTAGAGGATATAATGGAAGGCAAGATAGTAGATAACCTCTTAGCCAGAATTTTTTATATCACTTTGTTAATAAAAGTACATAGACTAATAGGTCTATATTCAGAGAAATCGGAAGGAGCTTGATTTTTAGGAATAAGAGCAATAACAGTACTACTAATACCTTTAGGAAGAAGTTGTCCAGCAAAAAATGAGAGTATTGCAGAACACACATCCTTACCAACTAGACCCCAATTTGTAGTAAAAAAACACCCAGTTAAACCATCCACACCTGGAGCACTGTTCTTATTAAGACACCACACAGCTTCTTTAATTTCAATTTCTTCAGGGAACTTATTTAACATGTCATTATCATCATCTGTAATCAGCCTAGAAATGATATCCAGACTCTTATAAGATCCCTTAGAGACTTTTTTAGCATCCAGAAGCCCTTTAAAATACTCAACAGCTTCATTTTGAATCTCTAATTTCTCTATAATAACTTCCCCTGTAGCCTTTTTGATATTACGATATAACTTCTAGCTCTTCTTTTTTTTTACAATACTGTGAAAATACTTGGTATTGGCATCTCCTTCATTGACCCAATTTAGATTAGCTTTTTGACCCCATAAATCCTCCTCAATTTTTATTCTGTATTTTAAATGTGCTTCAACTTTATTTAACACCATTTTATTGATCATTGTAGGGTCATTCACAAAGATGCTATCCATTTTGAGAACTTCATCTTCAGCTTCAATAACTTTCTGGAATATATTCCCAAAAACTTCTTTGTTCCACACAGATAAGGCTTTCTTTGTTCTTTTTAAGTTATTAACTAAAGAGTACAAAGCATCACCTCTAGAATAAGGCACCCAAACTGAAGATACTACCTTACTGTAGTCTTGATGTTTTGTCCAGAACTTTTGGAATATAAACCTTTTAGGATTATTATCAAACTCAGTCTTACATCTAAGTAAAAGAGGACTGTGATCTGAAGAGGCTTTATTTAAATGTTCTAAGGAGATATGCTGAAAAAGATCTAAACAATTTTGATTAATAAGAACTTTATCAATTCTTTCAAAAATAGTAGCTTCATCACTTCTTTTATTCCACCAAGTAAATTTAGAACCAGAAAATTTCATCTCTTCCATGTTCACATTATTGATACACTCTATATAATCATTAGCTGAACCCAAATTTAAATTGAATCCTCCTATCTTATCTTCTTCTTTTGAAACAGTGTTGAAATCTCCTCCAGTTATCCAAGGTTCTCCAGTACTTTCTTGCTGCAACCAATCCCATAAAGGTACCCTTTCTTCTCTTGTACATTTAGCATACACAGCTGTAAATTTAATATCCTTCAGTAAAAGACTCCCTTTGAGAACAAAACTAATACCCTGCTCCATTTGATTAAGAACCTCCACATTAATACCAATATTATAGAACACCCAAATTTTGTTATAGTCTTGAGAAACAGCATTATCAAACCCAAATTTATGCTTACAAAAATCAAGCTTACTACTGCATGTCATAGGTTCTAAACATACTGATAACATAGGCTTATGTAACTTACACAAAAACTTCAATCTTCTACTAGTAGCACATTTACCTTCCATTCCTCTGACATTTCAAATAAGAGCATTAATCATTTATACACTTTTCTTACCCCTACATTAGAGGATCTTAATACCATACTCTCTTTTTCAGCTAGTTTGAAATCTCTTTTTTTTGTTTTCTTTTTGCACTATTGGACATACTAATTTCCCAGTCTACTTCTTCAGGTTCTAAAGGTATATTTCTTGGTGATAAGTTCAAATCCTCTAGTATATTAGCTTCTCTCACAATATCAGAATCAAAATTTTCTTCAGAATCATTACGAATCTTATCACTTCCAATCAACTTATTAGCTAGAACTTCTGATTGCACAGTATCCACTTCTTCACTGACCTCAGTTAATACCACTAATTCTGCATTTAGACTCAGTTGTCCTCCACTGCCAATTTCTTCTCCATCTTTATTTTGCTCATTATAATCCAATTCTTCTATAATAAGCTCTGTAGAAATAGCTTCATTAGCTTCAATAGTGATAATATTATCTTCTAAATTTTCCTTCTCAGTAGTTACCACTTTTGTAACTTGTTGCGCATTTTCTATAGGTTTCTCTGCATCATTTACTGAAGAAAGCTTTTACACCACCAAATTGTCTTTACCAAAGTTTCTGCTAACCCAGTCTTTCGTGCTCTCTCTTTCTATCCTTTTATACATACTTTTTTGTGGAATATTTATGTTTAACAAGGCCTTTGTTCGATTTAATCCTTCCTTCTGTTGTATTTGCCCTTGTTCTGGGGTTTTTCCATTTATTTCCTTAACTTTATGCTTGTTTTCTTTTGTTTTTATAAGACAATGGTCTTCATCATGCCCTTGTTTACTACAAAAGAAACAGAACTTAGGAACATATTCATATTTACAGTCTTGCCAAAATCCCTCATCACCCCCATATCCAATGCGAACCCTTTCGATTAATTCCCTTTTTAGATCAATTTCTACACAGATACATGCTAACCCAGGTCTAGACACCTTAGATGTAGGATCATCAACCTTAAGAGGATACCCAAATGCTGAAGCTATAGAGAAAATACTCGAGGTATTATATAGATGAATAGGTAGCTTAGGTTAAGATATCCAAATAGGCGTCAATGAAGATTCCACATCCGGATCAAAATCATACGTCCATTTAAAAGTGCGCATAGGAAAACCTTTAATAAACCAGATTTTTCGTAACCATATTCGTTGAAAATCATCTGCATGAAAACATCTAATAACAATATGTTTGTGATCTATAATATCTTCGATAAGTGGCTTACCATGCGAAAACTTACCTACTATAGTATATTTAAAAGGTTCGGATAACTGGCAAATTTCATCTTTAGAGAACTGGATCATTGGTTCTCCTCTATAGAATTCAATTTCCTTCAAATCAATTTTCGGCTTAGCGACTTGTTTCTTTAGAATAGAAGCAAAAGACTTTACCGGAGAGTCCGGTTTGATAAGCTGAGCGTTAGTATCATCGAAAACCTTATCACGATCTACCATATTTGCGGCGGCTAGGGTTTTTCACCCTAGTCGTCCATGTACATATATATATTATCAGTAAACCACAAAAAACCCACACAAACACAATAACCCTTCAGTAAACAACACAAACCCACACAATAATCCTTCTATGCCCTTGCATGGAAATTTTCATGTAATTCATTTGCACACAGCTGAACTATATTTTAATGCTCAAACAACAACCCCAGCTATCTATAAATGTTTCCTTCAACTCCCCAGAAAGCATACCACGCAACCGAACAGCTAGCTATAAGCCCAAATTTCCGAATTTGACAGAGAGATCGGAAAGATGGAGGGTGGAAGGCAAAGCAATGTAAAAGGTGGAAATAGTGTAGTTCCAAAGCCGAAGAAGACGGTGAAACAGATGATGGTTAAGGCGGTAGCTTCATCCATTAGCAAGGCTAAAGACAAGAGTAAGGTCCGACCTAGCTAGCGCTTCTTAACGTCTCTATGTTCTGAACTTGAAAAACTTTTAGCATCTATTGTTTCATATTTGGTGTAAGAAAATTTCATGTGATATTATTTCTATATCACATTTCATTCTTATATTATAGTATGGGGTTTTATACACTTTTGTAGCTTGTATTATTACGTTTTTCTCGTTTAGTTACTTACATTATTAATTTTTTCAATTATTATACCCTATACTCGTGTTTTTTGTAATTTTGAACTTTTCCATCCAAATTCTGGATGAAACTAATCCTATACCTGAACGAAATACCCTTGACTATAACGGGTAAAAAACATGATGTCATGTTCTCATTCATAATTGAATGGAAAATATCCAAATTAATTAAAAAAACACGAATACTAGTTGAAAAAATTAACAATGTAGATTACTAAATAAGAATTACGCAACACTACAAGGTACGAAATCGCTAATAACCCTTATTGCATGTGTTAGAATTGTTGTGTCAAAGTAACCCAACATTTGTCTTCAAGATTTTGTATGATCAATATTTTTGTTTTTTCCTTCCCTTGTCTTGAGTGATAAATTTAGCTTGCCCATTCATAGTATGGTAAATCGTACTACGTCTGCAAAGAATTTTTAATACTTTTGAAGCAATGCATGCATGAAAATTTCCTTGAGAAATTTGGTCAAAAGGCTAAATCCAAAAAAACGTCCCCCCCTATGAACCCCCACCATCTATGAAGCCATACAGCAGGGATGTCGTTCATTGTCGTATGTCATCCATGAAGGACGAAGGCAACAATGTCGCTATAATGGCCGAAATATTTACCCGAATTGGAAAAGAATTAATAGACAACGCCATGGCGGCATACCCTTTTTTTCTATTTAAATTGATGGAGAATGGGGGAATGCCCACTTTTTCATTAATGATAATAATGTATGGTCGAAACGACCTTATTACAACAGAAATTAAAATAAAAACTTTCAAAAATGCATACTAGTACTAAGGAGAGATTTTCATCTGTCATTCTACACACTTCAAATTCTTATTCGAAACTTTTCCACGTCTTATGGCAACATATGTTCGCTTGTTTTTTACCAAACCTTTCTTTGAGAGATGAACCGCTCATCGAGTATACGTAACTAGCAATTCTTGTATCGCTAATTTACTTTTGGCTAACAGAGGGCTTTTAATATCCAATTAGTAAGACTCACAATAAACTCCATCGGGTTACAAACAGTAATTTACCCAATCTAAATGTTACTACCAAATATTAGGACCAATAAACTCAACCAAACACCCGGCCAATTCAATACAAATATAAGTAGAAAAACTTACCGATATAGAATTTACCTCATTGTAAGTAGAAAGGAAATGTATGTCTAAGGCAGCTATGTGCACTACAAAAATAAGTTCAATCATGGACGGCCAAACCTGTCAGAAATCTGTCACGAAATAACAAAAATCATCAGTAAAATTAAATTCTGTTGTAAATCCGTCTGCGATAAGCGCGTTGAGGAAAAATCTGTCACAAAATCCATCCCTGATTGTACCTCCTTTTTGTACTGGTGGTAGATGTAACTTCCTACATTAGAATAGAATAGACAAGAAATTGGGATGGAGATTGACGACATTATAGGGAGAAGATCGAATAGAGAGAGGATTGGAATTTGGAGAATAGATATCGGAGAGAGAGAGGTTTTGAGTCTTATTTATGAAGTTACGGATATATATGTGAGAAGATGGACGAGCTATTTATTTTTCAGAAAATGAAAACAAAACGACATTTGATGTCTTTTCCTAATAAGAAAAAAGAGTTGCTCGCTATTTACGCTTTAAATCCCTATAAATCATGGTTTTTGCGCTATTATCACCAAAATCGCGCTTTTAGCGCTTTACCTCCCAAAAAGCAAAAAAGCGTATGCAATTCGATTTCGCAAAACGCGTTATCACGCTTTTAGCCCTTTAAATCGCGATTATTAAAGCACTGCTCTAATGTCTCTATTTCCAGCAGGCTCTCAAATCGAGAGTTAATGATAATCTCATGATACTCATCTTCGAGCACCACTCAGAAGCAACCATATTGTTTTCATTGACGTCGATAGTAGCAAAGCTAATGACCATGATGTCTGCCATTGATGGGGATATACCCTGCATTTTAATTCAATATATCAAATACATCGCCATATATGTTCTTCATGGATCACTCCCTGGTATCACTTATTAGCCAAGCATAAACCGGTCGGCATTAATCTTTACGCAAAAGGGCCTGCGACGGGAGCTAATAAAGGACAAATAATAATGACTTTTTTTTTTTATCTAAAGTTAAGATCAAAAACGAATCTTTAGTCTCCATACATGAACTTGTTTCGACATTCATGTATTAATAGTTTAGCGGTTTAGCGCCCAATTTCAGAGCTTTACACTTTTTTTCCCTTTTGCTTGTGTTTATGTTTATTTTTCTTTTGTATCTGCCATACACACAAGGTGAAATACTAGTACGATGTACTAATTGACACAAGGTAAAAATGATCTCTTTTCCAAAAAAAAAGAGAGGTAATAATCATGAGCAAAAATGTGCAAAAAATGTACTAATTAACACGAATACATGACTGAAAAAATCAGCAATGTAAGTACAAAACGAGAAAACACAACAATACATGTTACAAAGTTGTATAAAACGACCATACTATAACATAACAATGAAATGTAATGTAATATGAACAAACAGAATATTACATGAAACTTTTCTTTCACAAGACAAGCTACAAAAGTGTATAAAACTACATACTTCATATAACATAACAATGAAATGTAATATGACAAACATAATATTACATTAAATTTTATTATCACAAATATGAAACAACAGATGATGAAAAAAAATCAGTTTCAGACCATAGAGGCGCTTAAAAGCGCTAGCTAGGTCTGACATTTCTCTTGTCTTTGGCTTGCTAATGGATGAAGCTACCGCCTTAACCATCATCTGCTTCACCGTCTCCTTCGGCTTTGGAACCACACTATTGTTACCAGTTTTTACATTGTTTTGCTTTCCACCCTCCATCTCTCTGACCTCTCTCTCCTAAGAAATGTTGCCGTCGAATGGAGCCGGGGGAGCCAACGCCGTATTCCTTTCTCGCACCCTCTCTCCTCTATCTTCTCATCCCCATCTTTGTGGTCTCCTATCCTCCTCCACATCTCAACCCTATTCTCACGTTTCGTGAAAAGAATATCCGCTCCATCGTAGGATGGGTCTGACCTCATTACAGTTCGTCTTGAAACTCCACATAATCTCGCTTTAGATTAAATCTTAAAGGTTAATAATTAATAAAGATAAAAATTCGTAATAAATAAGCGATAAATCATATATCGGGTAAGTTCGTATACGTCTATTTTGGATAGAATTGGGTGTTTGATCGTACTTTTGTGTCATAATATTTTGTATAAACGTTTGGATCGGTTTAATTAATGTGTTGGCACGCAGATGGAGCTTACTGCCAGTCATTCTAATTAGATATTTAAGTCTTTATGTTGTCCTATTATAAATAAAGTAAATTAGCCATTCAAGGATTGCTATTTACGTTCTCTCGATGATGGGTATTTCTCTTACATAAAGGTTACTATACAATATATGCTGCCACAAGACTTGAAAAACTGTGGAACAACAATATGAAGTGTGTAGAAGTACAGGTGGAAATCTGATGATTATTTTATTTCCTTTGCATCTATATATACTAATCCTTAACAGTTTTTTTTTTTTTTGATTTCTAAGTTTTGATCATTTTTACTATTATTAATGAAATAGTGGGTCTTTCCCACCAATTTATATAAAAAATGTTTAGTTTTTTTTTTTTTTTTGTTAGTATCGTACCTCATGGTGTATCGAACTAAATGTAGCAGTACAATATATACTTTAAAACCAATAAGACACCAATTCATCAATGGCCGAGACTTATGAGCATTAAAATAAGTTATAAATCCTAGTTCTTGAATATATACCAAAACAAAGTTAAAGTTCACACTATTAGTTACCCCTTCGGTTTTACAAGAAAAATGGCGATTGCATCTCAGTAATTTACAACGATATAACCTACACTATATTGATACTTATCCTAGATTCCTTCGAGTAGCATCCTCGATATCATACATGGGCATAGTAAAAGGGCAAGAGATGGAACGGCTACCATCGAGACTGTTATATTTTACAAACTACAACCTAGTTTGATTATACGGCACCAATTACTAGCTAGCTATTAATCACTCAAGCGCTTATAGAGAGAGAGAGTCTATGCTTTTATTTATATTTCTGGAACCCTAATGAACCAAAATGAAATTAGCAATGTAAGGTACTAAACGATGTAAACGAAGCAATACAAGTTACAAAATTGTATAAAACCCCCATACTATATAACATAACAATGAAATGTAATATGAACAACAGAATATTACATGAAATTTTACTATCACAACGCAAGCTACAAAAGTGTATAAAACTACATACTATATATAGCATAACAATGAAATGTAATATGAACACCAGAATATTACATGACATTTTATTATCACAAATATGAAACAATAGATGATGTAAAAAAAATCAGTTTCAGACCATAGAGGCGCTAAGAAGCGCTAGCTAGGTCTGACCTTGCTCTTGTCTTTGGCCTTGCTAATGGATGAAGCTACCGCCTTAACCATCATCTGCTTCACCGTCTCCTTCGGCTTTGGAACCACACTATTGTTACCAGCTTTTACATTACTTTGCCTTCCACCCTCCATCTCTCTGATCTCTCTCTCAAATTTGGAAATTTATCCTTATAGCTAGCTGTTCGGTCTCGTGGTATGCTTCTGGAAAGATGAATGCAGGGGAAATATTTATAGATAGCTGGGGATGTTGTTTGAGGAATAAATTTAATACTGTTCAGTGTGTTAATGAATTACATGAAAATTTCCATGCAAGGGTTTAGAAGGGTAGTTATGCGGGTTTGTGTGGTTTACTGAAGGGTTAATATTGTATGTGTGGGTTTGTGTTGTTTAATGAAGGGTTAATATTGTATGTGTGGGTTTGTGTTGTTTAATGAAGGGTTATAGTGTTTGTGTGGGTTTGTGTGGTTGACTGATAATGTACATGGGATTTATCATTTATTTAATTCTTTTCTTGGGGTGTTTCGATTAATATGCAGTGGCATTTCCATGTTGATGGCGGGCCAGTGACCTTAAAAAGAAAAGGACAAAAAGATCAATATTTCTAAAAAAATCTCATTCAAATTAATATACGAGTCTAAAATATTTGTTTTTTTTTTTTTCTTTACGCATGTTTTTTCTTGGTTTGTGTGGGTTTGTGTAGTTTACAAATAATGTACATGGGATTAATTTAGTTGTTTTTTTGGGTGTTTGGATTGATATGCAGTGGCATTTCCATGTTGATGGATGGGATAATTACCTTAAAAATAAAAACACAAAACGATCAATATTTCTAAAAAAATCTCATTCAAATGTATTAGTAAAAAAAATTATGTACTTTTTTTCTTTACTTTAGGCATGTTTAGTTGTTTTTCCTTTTTTCTTAGTACCGTACCTCCTATGTATAGTGTATCCATCTAGTAGTACACAAATACTTTAAAACCAATAAGACCCATTGATCGTTGAGGGGATTATTATTATTATTATTATTATTATTATTATTATTATTATTATTATTATTATTATTATTATTATTATTATTAATTTATTTTTATTTTTGGAAATTTAGATTAGTATAAAAGCCAAAAGCTCGATCAGAATCCGAAGTCTACAAAATTAGTTAATCGAAACATCTAAACATGCCTAAAGTAAAGTAAGTAAAGAAAAAATAAATCTAAACCATGCCTAAAGTAAAGAAAAAATAAATGAAGTTCTAGAAGTACCGATCGTTTTGTCCTTTTCTTTTGAAGGTCATTATCCCATCCATTCACATGGAAATGCCACTACATATTAATCTCGAAACACCCCAAGAAAATAATGTAATTAATCCCATGTACATATATTATCAATAAACCACACAAAACCCACACAAACACAATAACCCTTCAGTAATCTTTAAAAAAAACAATAACCCTTCAGTAAACAACACAAACCCACACTATAAATATCCTTCAAAACCCTTGCATGGAAATTTCCATGTAATTCATTTCAACACAGCTGAACTATATTTTTTCCACGTATGACCTAATTAACTTGCAAGCACTACGAAAATATCTATTTCTAACGATATCCTCTGCATTCACAAATTTGTTAATAGAAACATGTAAACATGCCTAAAGTAAAGGGAAAAAATAGTTCTACAAATAACCGAGAACCCTTCGCCTGCTGCAAACTCATCACTTTCCTTTAGAGAGAGACTGTATCTCTTCTTCCTCCATACCCCCAAAAATCATCTAATTCGCAAATAGGGTATTCCCATTTCTTCAGTGATGATTACACACTTGAAGTAATCTGAGAAGACTTCCAAACTATTTGAAATAACTGGATCTTCTTCGCACCCTAGCTTCGTCAGGTAATCTGCTCCTTTATTACCTTCTCTTTCTATATGCATAATTTGAAAATCACGAATTCTGAATTGTTGTTTTATTATATCCATAAAATAGATTAAATCACAAGGGCAAGTACTCTTCCCTTGTATAATATTCACCAATTGTAGACAATCTGATTCAAAGATTATATTGGTCTCCCCAACAATTTGCAACCCCAATAATAAAGATTTCATCTCAGATTCAAGCCCAGAATTACTATTGATTGAAGTAAAAAACCCTAAAAGAAAATTATCTTGATCATTTCGCATAACACCCCCAATTCCACTTTTATTAGTGATTTTTCTAAAACTACCATCAATATTAAATTTATTATATCCTTTAGGGGGACATAACCACTTTACCGCTTTCATCTTTTTTTTATTTAGTACTCTTACAGTAATCCCACCTTTGATATCAAAATTTGAAGGAAAACATTTATCCTTGCTAGAGTAGCATGTAATCAAACTGTGGACATTCTCACATATTATAGCTCCGATCATTCTTTTATTATTGAATCTACTACTGCATCTAGCTTTCCAAATTTTCCACACTATAAACACTGGCAATACTTTGCAAATTTTCCAATATATCTTTGATATAATAGTACCTGATTGAGACCACCAAGAGATGAATTTTCCCCTTGCTTGTTCTGATTTGTTTGTAACACCCATTAATTTGTTAAAGTAATTCCACACTTCTGTAGCTATAGGCCCATTACTTAATAAATGTTCTAAATCCTCCACCTTACAACCACAACATTCACATTTAGAAGATAACATAATTCCCAATTTTTGAATTGCAGGGTCCAATGGAAGAGCTTTATTGAAAAATTTCCAGATAAAACAGGATATCTTCACAGGTATAATTTTATCCCAGCATAACTTGTTGATCCAGTTTATATCAGTCTTGTTTCTCATAAGCTCCCAAGCTGATTTTATACTAAAATTACCCATTTTATTGATATTCCAAATATGAGTATTTTTGCTAAGTTTATTAATGCAAATCTCACTTGAAAACAGATATCTCAAATGAATAGGAATAATTTGATCAATTTTCTCTCTATCCCACTCTCCATTAATTATGACATCTGAAGCCATAATCTTATTATCCAAATTAGCATCCTGTAAGGGTCCTTCACCCATCCAATTATCTTGATTGATTGGTATATTACCTTCACCAATTAACCAAACAATATGCTTCTCAGCTTCACATCTCACTTTTAACATTCTGGACCAAGTATTATTACCTTTCCCATTAGTAACACAATTAGGATGTTTTCTTCTACAAAATTTAGCTTGTAAGAAATTAGACCACAAACTATCTTTTGTTCTGAAATTCCACCATAATTTAGCTGCAAATGCCTTAGATATATCAGTAAATCTTCTTAATCCTAGGCCACCTTCATCCACTGGAGAGCAGACCTTTTTCCATTTAACCCACTGGTGCTTTTGTATTTGATCAGATGAACCCCATAAGAATCTTGCTAAAATTTGATCAATTTTTTTAATAACCTGTTTAAGAGGGTTCATAGCTGATAAAGTATACACTGGCATGGACTGAAGAACATATCTAATCAAAATAAGTCTTCCCCCCATATTTAACCACTGAGTTTTCCAATTGCTTAATTTTTTCCTTACTTTCAGGATAAGTTCATGGAACAGAACACTCTTTTTATGTTCAGAATACATCTTGCAACCAAGATAAGTGAAAGGAGTCTTCTTTACTTCTATTTGTAACTCTTTACTAATTTCTTTCTTTTGTTCTCTATCAACACTCTTTGAAACATACACAAAACTCTTGTCCAAACTAATTTCTTGCCCAGAATCTTCATTATAACTTTTTAGAACATTTTTAACATTAAAGATAGACCTTTTATCAGCTGCACTAAAAATGATTATATCATCTGCAAAAGCTAAATGGGTTATAATAGGACCATGTAGAGGAGATTTGAAAGCTTTCCAGCTTTTTTTATCCACTAAAGCATTTAAATTTCTAGTTAACACTTCTGAACAAATAATGAAAAGACTTGATGAGATAGGATCACCTTGTCTCAACCCATTAGAAGGTGAAAAAAATCCTGTAGAAACACCATTCACCAAAATAGAAGTCCCATTGCTTGATATAATTCTCCATAACCTATCAATACATATCTCAGAAAACCCAAACTTCTTTAGAACACAGATAAGAAAATGCCAGGAGACCTTATCATATGCTTTTTTCATATCCAGCTTAATAGCCAAATTTTTCCCACTATTTTTCTTGTTAAGAGTAGCAATAAATTCTTGTGCGAATAGAATATTCTCCATTATATCTCTGTTCTGAACAAAACCACTTTGATTAGAGGATATAATGGAAGGCAAGATAGTAGATAACCTCTTAGCCAGAATTTTTTATATCACTTTGTTAATAAAAGTACATAGACTAATAGGTCTATATTCAGAGAAATCGGAAGGAGCTTGATTTTTAGGAATAAGAGCAATAACAGTACTACTAATACCTTTAGGAAGAAGTTGTCCAGCAAAAAATGAGAGTATTGCAGAACACACATCCTTACCAACTAGACCCCAATTTGTAGTAAAAAAACACCCAGTAAAACCATCCACACCTGGAGCACTGTTCTTATTAAGACACCACACAGCTTCTTTAATTTCAATTTCTTCAGGGAACTTATTTAACATGTCATTATCATCATCTGTAATCAGCCTAGAAATGATATCCAGACTCTTATAAGATCCCTTAGAGACTTTTTTAGCATCCAGAAGCCCTTTAAAATACTCAACAGCTTCATTTTGAATCTCTAATTTCTCTATAATAACTTCCCCTGTAGCCTTTTTGATATTACGATATAACTTCTAGCTCTTCTTTTTTTTTACAATACTGTGAAAATACTTGGTATTGGCATCTCCTTCATTGACCCAATTTAGATTAGCTTTTTGACCCCATAAATCCTCCTCAATTTTTATTCTGTATTTTAAATGTGCTTCAACTTTATTTAACACCATTTTATTGATCATTGTAGGGTCATTCACAAAGATGCTATCCATTTTGAGAACTTCATCTTCAGCTTCAATAACTTTCTGGAATATATTCCCAAAAACTTCTTTGTTCCACACAGATAAGGCTTTCTTTGTTCTTTTTAAGTTATTAACTAAAGAGTACAAAGCATCACCTCTAGAATAAGGCACCCAAACTGAAGATACTACCTTACTGTAGTCTTGATGTTTTGTCCAGAACTTTTGGAATATAAACCTTTTAGGATTATTATCAAACTCAGTCTTACATCTAAGTAAAAGAGGACTGTGATCTGAAGAGGCTTTATTTAAATGTTCTAAGGAGATATGCTGAAAAAGATCTAAACAATTTTGATTAATAAGAACTTTATCAATTCTTTCAAAAATAGTAGCTTCATCACTTCTTTTATTCCACCAAGTAAATTTAGAACCAGAAAATTTCATCTCTTCCATGTTCACATTATTGATACACTCTATATAATCATTAGCTGAACCCAAATTTAAATTGAATCCTCCTATCTTATCTTCTTCTTTTGAAACAGTGTTGAAATCTCCTCCAGTTATCCAAGGTTCTCCAGTACTTTCTTGCTGCAACCAATCCCATAAAGGTACCCTTTCTTCTCTTGTACATTTAGCATACACAGCTGTAAATTTAATATCCTTCAGTAAAAGACTCCCTTTGAGAACAAAACTAATACCCTGCTCCATTTGATTAAGAACCTCCACATTAATACCAATATTATAGAACACCCAAATTTTGTTATAGTCTTGAGAAACAGCATTATCAAACCCAAATTTATGCTTACAAAAATCAAGCTTACTACTGCATGTCATAGGTTCTAAACATACTGATAACATAGGCTTATGTAACTTACACAAAAACTTCAATCTTCTACTAGTAGCACATTTACCTTCCATTCCTCTGACATTTCAAATAAGAGCATTAATCATTTATACACTTTTCTTACCCCTACATTAGAGGATCTTAATACCATACTCTCTTTTTCAGCTAGTTTGAAATCTCTTTTTTTTGTTTTCTTTTTGCACTATTGGACATACTAATTTCCCAGTCTACTTCTTCAGGTTCTAAAGGTATATTTCTTGGTGATAAGTTCAAATCCTCTAGTATATTAGCTTCTCTCACAATATCAGAATCAAAATTTTCTTCAGAATCATTACGAATCTTATCACTTCCAATCAACTTATTAGCTAGAACTTCTGATTGCACAGTATCCACTTCTTCACTGACCTCAGTTAATACCACTAATTCTGCATTTAGACTCAGTTGTCCTCCACTGCCAATTTCTTCTCCATCTTTATTTTGCTCATTATAATCCAATTCTTCTATAATAAGCTCTGTAGAAATAGCTTCATTAGCTTCAATAGTGATAATATTATCTTCTAAATTTTCCTTCTCAGTAGTTACCACTTTTGTAACTTGTTGCGCATTTTCTATAGGTTTCTCTGCATCATTTACTGAAGAAAGCTTTTACACCACCAAATTGTCTTTACCAAAGTTTCTGCTAACCCAGTCTTTCGTGCTCTCTCTTTCTATCCTTTTATACATACTTTTTTGTGGAATATTTATGTTTAACAAGGCCTTTGTTCGATTTAATCCTTCCTTCTGTTGTATTTGCCCTTGTTCTGGGGTTTTTCCATTTATTTCCTTAACTTTATGCTTGTTTTCTTTTGTTTTTATAAGACAATGGTCTTCATCATGCCCTTGTTTACTACAAAAGAAACAGAACTTAGGAACATATTCATATTTACAGTCTTGCCAAAATCCCTCATCACCCCCATATCCAATGCGAACCCTTTCGATTAATTCCCTTTTTAGATCAATTTCTACACAGATACATGCTAACCCAGGTCTAGACACCTTAGATGTAGGATCATCAACCTTAAGAGGATACCCAAATGCTGAAGCTATAGAGAAAATACTCGAGGTATTATATAGATGAATAGGTAGCTTAGGTTAAGATATCCAAATAGGCGTCAATGAAGATTCCACATCCGGATCAAAATCATACGTCCATTTAAAAGTGCGCATAGGAAAACCTTTAATAAACCAGATTTTTCGTAACCATATTCGTTGAAAATCATCTGCATGAAAACATCTAATAACAATATGTTTGTGATCTATAATATCTTCGATAAGTGGCTTACCATGCGAAAACTTACCTACTATAGTATATTTAAAAGGTTCGGATAACTGGCAAATTTCATCTTTAGAGAACTGGATCATTGGTTCTCCTCTATAGAATTCAATTTCCTTCAAATCAATTTTCGGCTTAGCGACTTGTTTCTTTAGAATAGAAGCAAAAGACTTTACCGGAGAGTCCGGTTTGATAAGCTGAGCGTTAGTATCATCGAAAACCTTATCACGATCTACCATATTTGCGGCGGCTAGGGTTTTTCACCCTAGTCGTCCATGTACATATATATATTATCAGTAAACCACAAAAAACCCACACAAACACAATAACCCTTCAGTAAACAACACAAACCCACACAATAATCCTTCTATGCCCTTGCATGGAAATTTTCATGTAATTCATTTGCACACAGCTGAACTATATTTTAATGCTCAAACAACAACCCCAGCTATCTATAAATGTTTCCTTCAACTCCCCAGAAAGCATACCACGCAACCGAACAGCTAGCTATAAGCCCAAATTTCCGAATTTGACAGAGAGATCGGAAAGATGGAGGGTGGAAGGCAAAGCAATGTAAAAGGTGGAAATAGTGTAGTTCCAAAGCCGAAGAAGACGGTGAAACAGATGATGGTTAAGGCGGTAGCTTCATCCATTAGCAAGGCTAAAGACAAGAGTAAGGTCCGACCTAGCTAGCGCTTCTTAACGTCTCTATGTTCTGAACTTGAAAAACTTTTAGCATCTATTGTTTCATATTTGGTGTAAGAAAATTTCATGTGATATTATTTCTATATCACATTTCATTCTTATATTATAGTATGGGGTTTTATACACTTTTGTAGCTTGTATTATTACGTTTTTCTCGTTTAGTTACTTACATTATTAATTTTTTCAATTATTATACCCTATACTCGTGTTTTTTGTAATTTTGAACTTTTCCATCCAAATTCTGGATGAAACTAATCCTATACCTGAACGAAATACCCTTGACTATAACGGGTAAAAAACATGATGTCATGTTCTCATTCATAATTGAATGGAAAATATCCAAATTAATTAAAAAAACACGAATACTAGTTGAAAAAATTAACAATGTAGATTACTAAATAAGAATTACGCAACACTACAAGGTACGAAATCGCTAATAACCCTTATTGCATGTGTTAGAATTGTTGTGTCAAAGTAACCCAACATTTGTCTTCAAGATTTTGTATGATCAATATTTTTGTTTTTTCCTTCCCTTGTCTTGAGTGATAAATTTAGCTTGCCCATTCATAGTATGGTAAATCGTACTACGTCTGCAAAGAATTTTTAATACTTTTGAAGCAATGCATGCATGAAAATTTCCTTGAGAAATTTGGTCAAAAGGCTAAATCCAAAAAAACGTCCCCCCCTATGAACCCCCACCATCTATGAAGCCATACAGCAGGGATGTCGTTCATTGTCGTATGTCATCCATGAAGGACGAAGGCAACAATGTCGCTATAATGGCCGAAATATTTACCCGAATTGGAAAAGAATTAATAGACAACGCCATGGCGGCATACCCTTTTTTTCTATTTAAATTGATGGAGAATGGGGGAATGCCCACTTTTTCATTAATGATAATAATGTATGGTCGAAACGACCTTATTACAACAGAAATTAAAATAAAAACTTTCAAAAATGCATACTAGTACTAAGGAGAGATTTTCATCTGTCATTCTACACACTTCAAATTCTTATTCGAAACTTTTCCACGTCTTATGGCAACATATGTTCGCTTGTTTTTTACCAAACCTTTCTTTGAGAGATGAACCGCTCATCGAGTATACGTAACTAGCAATTCTTGTATCGCTAATTTACTTTTGGCTAACAGAGGGCTTTTAATATCCAATTAGTAAGACTCACAATAAACTCCATCGGGTTACAAACAGTAATTTACCCAATCTAAATGTTACTACCAAATATTAGGACCAATAAACTCAACCAAACACCCGGCCAATTCAATACAAATATAAGTAGAAAAACTTACCGATATAGAATTTACCTCATTGTAAGTAGAAAGGAAATGTATGTCTAAGGCAGCTATGTGCACTACAAAAATAAGTTCAATCATGGACGGCCAAACCTGTCAGAAATCTGTCACGAAATAACAAAAATCATCAGTAAAATTAAATTCCGTTGTAAATCCGTCTGCGATAAGCGCGTTGAGGAAAAATCTGTCACAAAATCCATCCCTGATTGTACCTCCTTTTTGTACTGGTGGTAGATGTAACTTCCTACATTAGAATAGAATAGACAAGAAATTGGGATGGAGATTGACGACATTATAGGGAGAAGATCGAATAGAGAGAGGATTGGAATTTGGAGAATAGATATCGGAGAGAGAGAGGTTTTGAGTCTTATTTATGAAGTTACGGATATATATGTGAGAAGATGGACGAGCTATTTATTTTTCAGAAAATGAAAACAAAACGACATTTGATGTCTTTTCCTAATAAGAAAAAAGAGTTGCTCGCTATTTACGCTTTAAATCCCTATAAATCATGGTTTTTGCGCTATTATCACCAAAATCGCGCTTTTAGCGCTTTACCTCCCAAAAAGCAAAAAAGCGTATGCAATTCGATTTCGCAAAACGCGTTATCACGCTTTTAGCCCTTTAAATCGCGATTATTAAAGCACTGCTCTAATGTCTCTATTTCCAGCAGGCTCTCAAATCGAGAGTTAATGATAATCTCATGATACTCATCTTCGAGCACCACTCAGAAGCAACCATATTGTTTTCATTGACGTCGATAGTAGCAAAGCTAATGACCATGATGTCTGCCATTGATGGGGATATACCCTGCATTTTAATTCAATATATCAAATACATCGCCATATATGTTCTTCATGGATCACTCCCTGGTATCACTTATTAGCCAAGCATAAACCGGTCGGCATTAATCTTTACGCAAAAGGGCCTGCGACGGGAGCTAATAAAGGACAAATAATAATGACTTTTTTTTTTATCTAAAGTTAAGATCAAAAACGAATCTTTAGTCTCCATACATGAACTTGTTTCGACATTCATGTATTAATAGTTTAGCGGTTTAGCGCCCAATTTCAGAGCTTTACACTTTTTTTCCCTTTTGCTTGTGTTTATGTTTATTTTTCTTTTGTATCTGCCATACACACAAGGTGAAATACTAGTACGATGTACTAATTGACACAAGGTAAAAATGATCTCTTTTCCAAAAAAAAAGAGAGGTAATAATCATGAGCAAAAATGTGCAAAAAATGTACTAATTAACACGAATACATGACTGAAAAAATCAGCAATGTAAGTACAAAACGAGAAAACACAACAATACATGTTACAAAGTTGTATAAAACGACCATACTATAACATAACAATGAAATGTAATGTAATATGAACAAACAGAATATTACATGAAACTTTTCTTTCACAAGACAAGCTACAAAAGTGTATAAAACTACATACTTCATATAACATAACAATGAAATGTAATATGACAAACATAATATTACATTAAATTTTATTATCACAAATATGAAACAACAGATGATGAAAAAAAATCAGTTTCAGACCATAGAGGCGCTTAAAAGCGCTAGCTAGGTCTGACATTTCTCTTGTCTTTGGCTTGCTAATGGATGAAGCTACCGCCTTAACCATCATCTGCTTCACCGTCTCCTTCGGCTTTGGAACCACACTATTGTTACCAGTTTTTACATTGTTTTGCTTTCCACCCTCCATCTCTCTGACCTCTCTCTCCTAAGAAATGTTGCCGTCGAATGGAGCCGGGGGAGCCAACGCCGTATTCCTTTCTCGCACCCTCTCTCCTCTATCTTCTCATCCCCATCTTTGTGGTCTCCTATCCTCCTCCACATCTCAACCCTATTCTCACGTTTCGTGAAAAGAATATCCGCTCCATCGTAGGATGGGTCTGACCTCATTACAGTTCGTCTTGAAACTCCACATAATCTCGCTTTAGATTAAATCTTAAAGGTTAATAATTAATAAAGATAAAAATTCGTAATAAATAAGCGATAAATCATATATCGGGTAAGTTCGTATACGTCTATTTTGGATAGAATTGGGTGTTTGATCGTACTTTTGTGTCATAATATTTTGTATAAACGTTTGGATCGGTTTAATTAATGTGTTGGCACGCAGATGGAGCTTACTGCCAGTCATTCTAATTAGATATTTAAGTCTTTATGTTGTCCTATTATAAATAAAGTAAATTAGCCATTCAAGGATTGCTATTTACGTTCTCTCGATGATGGGTATTTCTCTTACATAAAGGTTACTATACAATATATGCTGCCACAAGACTTGAAAAACTGTGGAACAACAATATGAAGTGTGTAGAAGTACAGGTGGAAATCTGATGATTATTTTATTTCCTTTGCATCTATATATACTAATCCTTAACAGTTTTTTTTTTTTTTGATTTCTAAGTTTTGATCATTTTTACTATTATTAATGAAATAGTGGGTCTTTCCCACCAATTTATATAAAAAATGTTTAGTTTTTTTTTTTTTTTTGTTAGTATCGTACCTCATGGTGTATCGAACTAAATGTAGCAGTACAATATATACTTTAAAACCAATAAGACACCAATTCATCAATGGCCGAGACTTATGAGCATTAAAATAAGTTATAAATCCTAGTTCTTGAATATATACCAAAACAAAGTTAAAGTTCACACTATTAGTTACCCCTTCGGTTTTACAAGAAAAATGGCGATTGCATCTCAGTAATTTACAACGATATAACCTACACTATATTGATACTTATCCTAGATTCCTTCGAGTAGCATCCTCGATATCATACATGGGCATAGTAAAAGGGCAAGAGATGGAACGGCTACCATCGAGACTGTTATATTTTACAAACTACAACCTAGTTTGATTATACGGCACCAATTACTAGCTAGCTATTAATCACTCAAGCGCTTATAGAGAGAGAGAGTCTATGCTTTTATTTATATTTCTGGAACCCTAATGAACCAAAATGAAATTAGCAATGTAAGGTACTAAACGATGTAAACGAAGCAATACAAGTTACAAAATTGTATAAAACCCCCATACTATATAACATAACAATGAAATGTAATATGAACAACAGAATATTACATGAAATTTTACTATCACAACGCAAGCTACAAAAGTGTATAAAACTACATACTATATATAGCATAACAATGAAATGTAATATGAACACCAGAATATTACATGACATTTTATTATCACAAATATGAAACAATAGATGATGTAAAAAAAATCAGTTTCAGACCATAGAGGCGCTAAGAAGCGCTAGCTAGGTCTGACCTTGCTCTTGTCTTTGGCCTTGCTAATGGATGAAGCTACCGCCTTAACCATCATCTGCTTCACCGTCTCCTTCGGCTTTGGAACCACACTATTGTTACCAGCTTTTACATTACTTTGCCTTCCACCCTCCATCTCTCTGATCTCTCTCTCAAATTTGGAAATTTATCCTTATAGCTAGCTGTTCGGTCTCGTGGTATGCTTCTGGAAAGATGAATGCAGGGGAAATATTTATAGATAGCTGGGGATGTTGTTTGAGGAATAAATTTAATACTGTTCAGTGTGTTAATGAATTACATGAAAATTTCCATGCAAGGGTTTAGAAGGGTAGTTATGCGGGTTTGTGTGGTTTACTGAAGGGTTAATATTGTATGTGTGGGTTTGTGTTGTTTAATGAAGGGTTAATATTGTATGTGTGGGTTTGTGTTGTTTAATGAAGGGTTATATAGTGTTTGTGTGGGTTTGTGTGGTTGACTGATAATGTACATGGGATTTATCATTTATTTAATTCTTTTCTTGGGGTGTTTCGATTAATATGCAGTGGCATTTCCATGTTGATGGCGGGCCAGTGACCTTAAAAAGAAAAGGACAAAAAGATCAATATTTCTAAAAAAATCTCATTCAAATTAATATACGAGTCTAAAATATTTGTTTGTTTTTTTTTCTTTACGCATGTTTTTTCTTGGTTTGTGTGGGTTTGTGTAGTTTACAAATAATGTACATGGGATTAATTTAGTTGTTTTTTTGGGTGTTTGGATTGATATGCAGTGGCATTTCCATGTTGATGGATGGGATAATTACCTTAAAAACAAAAACACAAAACGATCAATATTTCTAAAAAAATCTCATTCAAATGTATTAGTCAAAAAAATTATGTACTTTTTTTCTTTACTTTAGGCATGTTTAGTTGTTTTTCCTTTTTTCTTAGTACCGTACCTCCTATGTATAGTGTATCCATCTAGTAGTACACAAATACTTTAAAACCAATAAGACCCATTGATCGTTGAGGGGATTATTATTATTATTATTATTATTATTATTATTATTATTATTATTATTATTAATTTATTTTTATTTTTGGAAATTTAGATTAGTATAAAAGCCAAAAGCTCGATCAGAATCCGAAGTCTACAAAATTAGTTAATCGAAACATCTAAACATGCCTAAAGTAAAGTAAGTAAAGAAAAAATAAATCTAAACCATGCCTAAAGTAAAGAAAAAATAAATGAAGTTCTAGAAGTACCGATCGTTTTGTCCTTTTCTTTTGAAGGTCATTATCCCATCCATTCACATGGAAATGCCACTGCATATTAATCTCGAAACACCCCAAGAAAATAATGTAATTAATCCCATGTACATATATTATCAATAAACCACACAAAACCCACACAAACACAATAACCCTTCAGTAATCTTTAAAAAAAACAATAACCCTTCAGTAAACAACACAAACCCACACTATAAATATCCTTCAAAACCCTTGCATGGAAATTTCCATGTAATTCATTTCAACACAGCTGAACTATATTTTTTCCCTCAAACAACCACCCCAGCTATCTATAAATATTTCCTTCCCCTCCCCAGAAAGCGTACCACGAAACCGAACAGCTAGCTATAAGCCCAAATTTCCGAATTTGAGAGAGAGATCGGAGAGATGGAGGGTAGAAGGCAAAGCAATGTAAAAGGTGGCAATAGTGTAGTTCCAAAGCCGAAGGAGACGGTGAAACAGATGATGTTTAAGGCGGTAGTTTCATACATTAGCAAGGCTAAAGACAAGAAAAAGGTCCGACCTAGCTAGCGCTTCTTAACGCCTCTATGTTCTGAAGCTGAAAAACTTTTATCATCTATTGTTTCATATTTGGTGTAAGAAAATTTCATGTAATATTATTTCCATATCACATTTCATTGTTATATTATAATATGGGGTTTTATACACTTTTGTTGCTTGTATTATTACGTTTTTCTCGTTTAGTTTCTTACATTATTATTTTTTTCAATTATTATACCCTATACTCGTGTTTTTTTTTGTAATTTTGAATTTTTCCAACCAAATTCTGAATGGAACAAATCCTATACTTGGCCGAAATACCCTTGGCTATAACGGGAAAAAAACATGATGTCATGTTCTAATTCATCATTGGATGGAAAATATCAAAATTAATAAAAAAAACACGAATACTGATTGAAAAAAATTAACAATATAAATTACTAAATAAGAATTACACAACAATACAAGGTACGAAATCGCTAATAACCTTGGTCAGAACTGTTGTGTCAAAGTAACCCAACATTCGTCTTCAAGATTTTGTATGATCAGTATTTTTATTTTTTCCTTCCTTTGTCTTAAGTGATAAATTTAGCTTGCCCATTCATAGTATGGTAAATCGTACTACGTCTGCAAAGAATTTTTAATACTTTTGAAGCAATGCATGCATGAAAATTTCCTTGAGAAATTTGGTCAAAAGGCTAAATCCAAAAAAAACGTCCCCCCTATGAACCCCCACCATCCATGAAGCCATACAGCAGGGATGTCGTTCATTGTCGTATGTCATCCATGAAGGACGAAAGCAACAATGTCACTATAATGGCCGAAATATTTATCCGAATTGAAAAAGAATTAATAAACAACGCCATGGCGGCATACCCTTTTTTCTATATAAATTGATGGAGAATGGGGGAATGCCCACTTTTTCATTAATAATAATAATGTATGGTCGAAACGACCTTATTACAACAGAAATTAAAATAAAAACTTTCAAAAATACATACTAGTGCTAAGGAGAGATTTTCATCTGTCATTCTATACACTTCAAATTCTTATTCGAAACTTTTCCACGTCTTATGGCAACATATGTTCGCCTATTTTTTACCAAACCTTTCTTTGAGAGATGAACCGCTCATCGAGTATACATAACTAGCAATTCTTGTATCGCTAATTTGCTTTTGGCTAACAGAGAGGCTTTTAATATCCAATTAGTAAGACTCACAATAAACTCCATCGGGGTACAAACAGTAATTTACCCAATCTAAATGTTACTACCAAATATTAAGACCAATAAACACAACCAAACACCCGGCCAATTCAATACAAATATATGTAGAAAAACTTACCGATACAGAATTTACCTCATTGTAAGTAGAAAGGAAATGTATGTCTAAGGCAGCTGTGTGCACTACAAAAATAAGTTCAATCATGGACGGCCAAATCTGTCAAAATCTGTCACGAAATAACAAAAATCATCAGTAAAATTAAATTCCGTTGCAAATCCGTCTGCGATAAGCGCGTTGAGGAAAAATCTGTCACAAAATCCGTCCCTGATTGTACCTCCTTTTTGTAGTGGTGATGGAGAGGTTATGAAAGCATGGCTAGTGGAAGGAAGATTCCGACATTTCTTAATTAAAATGAACAAATATAGAAAGATAGGTCCACGTGTAAAATCGATAAAGCATAGACTCTCTCTCTAAAATCGCTCGAGTGATTAATAAATAGTTATTGATGACGTAAAATCAAATTAGGTTATATGTTGTCCCGGAGTATATTATGTTTTAATATATTTAACTATGGACGTTTTAGCGTTTAGTTATCATAAACTACGAGTTTTTTCTTTTAATACTATCAAATATACACTTTGTTAACATTTGATAAAAAACATAAATAAGTTGATAAATGATTATCCCTTTTAATTACGTTTATTTATCAAATGCTAACCAAGAAATATGTATATATATATATATAGTTAATATTACTAAAAGGGAAAATTCGTAGTTCATTTTACTAAATAATAAAACTTTCGTAGTTAATGATATTAAAACATAATAATCCCGATTATACCGTATAACAGTCTCAATGGCGGCCGTTCCATCACTTGACATTTTTCTATGCTCATGGTTGATATCGAAAATGCGATTCAAAGGTATCTATGACAAGTATCGTTCCACGTGTAGGTTATATCGTTGTAAATTACCGGGAGGTAGTCTTCGTATACTATTGTGGTTCTCTCTAGAAAGTTCAAAGGAGTTAAAGGAGATTACTTAATGGGACTAGGGTTGATTTTCTCTATTTTTCTTGTAAAACCGAAGAGGTAACTAATAGTGTGAAACTTAAATTGATTTTGGTATATATTCAGGATTTGGTAGTTATAATACTGGTAAAGTCTCAACGATCAAATGTCATTAAGGAGATCGAATTTCCAGTTGTTAATAGCTTAAACAAATTTGTGAATGCAATTGATAACGCTAGAAATAGATATATTCATAATACTTGCAAGTTAGGCCATTCGTTTTTTAGATTAACCTCTAGATGTAACTTCCTCCATTAGAGTAGAATAGACAAGAAATTGGGATGGAGATTGACGACATTATAGTGGGAAGATTGAATAGAGAGAGGATTGGATTTTGGAGAATAGAGATCGGAGAGAGAGGATTTGAGTCTTATTTATGAAGTTAGGGATATATATGAGAGAAGATGGACGAGCTGTTTCTTTTTCAGAAACCGAAAACAAAACGACGTCATTTTGATGTCTTTTCATAAAAAGAAAAAAGAGTTGCTCGCTATTTACGCTTTAAGTCCCTATAAATCTTTTTTTTTTGCACTATTATCACCAAAATCGTGCTTTTAGCACTTTTACCCCTCAAAAAGTAAAAAAACGTATGCAATTCGATTTCGCAAAACGCGTTATCACGCTTGTAGCCTTTTAAAGCGCGATTATTAAAGCACGGCTCTAATGTCTCTATTTCCAGCAGGCTCTCAAATCAAGAGCTAATGATAACCTCATGATACTCATCTTCGAGCACCACTCAGAAGCAACCATAGTGTGTTTCATTGACGTGTATAGTAGAAAAGCTAAAGACCATGACGTCTGCCATTGATGAGGATATAGCCCTGCATATTGATTCAATATATCAAATACATCGCCATATATGCTCTTCGTGGATCACTCCCTGGTATCACTTATTAGCAAAGAATCAACTGGCCGACATTAATCTTAGGCAAACGGGCCTGCGACGGGAGCTAATAAAGGACAAATAATAATGAATTTTTTTTTATCTAAAGTTAAGATCAAAAACGAATCTATAGTCTCCATAGATGAACTTTTTTTTATAATTAATTTGTGGGGAAAACCCACATTTTATTATTGAGAAAAAAGTGGGTGAAAACCCCACTGAAATAAACCAAGTAGCAATACAGATAGGATGTCAAACGACGAGACCCAAAAGAAATAATAGAAAACTATTACATCCAATTGAAATTAACGAAAAAATTAAACTCCAGAATCTACTAAAGCAGGATTCAATAGACTGGCGAACGAAACTTGAAAGACTGAGATTGTAAATAGATGTAATAACTCAACAGCTGTCCTCTTCCACCTCTTCATTTCTCCTGAGAATTAAACGAAGATAAAGAATCTCTCCTCTTACCACCGCCCACCATTATCACCGAAACCTTAGGTCAGAAAACCCTTTTGCTTAAGTGAGAATAATCCCTTTCAATACCTGAGGGAAATCATCCAAACAAGAAGAGGCGATGTTACCCTCCCAATTTGCAAGAAGATCAACAGCTTTGTTGCCTTCTCGCATCACGTGTTTAAACAGGTATTCACCATCCTTTAACAGATCTTTAATCTGGTTTAATAGATCTATAATCTTCCAAGGACATTTTTGTTTACCTTCAACAATTTTGATTAATAATAATGAATCGCTCTCAATAATAAGTTGTTTTTTTGGTGAAATTAGTAGACCATAATAGAGGGCTTTGAACTCTGAGTAGAGAGCTGAAGTACTGGCAATAGATCTAGAAAACCCTTTAACAAAAGTGCCATTTTCGTCTCTAATTAAACCTCCAATACCATTAATGTCCTATGTTTGTTTATAACAACCATCTATATTAAGTTTTATAAACCCAGTTGGAGGATGAAGCCACTTAATAATAGTCACCTTAGCAATTTTCTTCTTACCACTGAAATTAGAATAAGAGAAATCTTTCTCTCTATAACCAGACTGAATAATCAACTCTTCAGATTGTCGAATAATATTGCAGGACCTCATTTTGATATTCTCAAATTTGCATGAGCATCTGGATTTCCAAATTAACCAAATAATTAAGGAAGGTAGAACCTGACAAATTTTTTTTCCAGAGAAATGCTTTTTCTTAGTGATATGAGACCACCAACTGTTAATTCTTCCATATAAAAGAATTATTCTGAATAAATATCCCCCATTTTCTTTCAAAGAAATTCCAGACCTCATTGGCTACTGTACCAGTACTAAAAAGATGGTCAAATGTTTCTTCTGATGTTTTGCAACAACCACACATAGAAGCTATACTAATGCCAAATTTATGCAGGTTACAATCCAAGGAGACTGCTTGATTAAATAATTTCCACATGAAGCAAGAGACTTTTAAAGGTACCATTCTATTCCAAATAAAAGTGCTTCTCCAATTTACAGTACCTACCTCTCTAGAAATCTCCCAAGCTGAATTTATAGTAAAATTCCCAAGATTAGTAGGTTTCCATATAGGTTTAACCCCATTTCCAGCTAAAATAGAATTACTATCAGTCAATTCTCTAGCTTGAAGCATTCTGTACCAAGTAGTAGTTTCTCTTTTAATAGGGATATCTTCTTCTTGTTTATTTCTACAGTATTTTGCTTTCAAAAACTTAGTCCACAAAGAGTCTTTAGTTTTGAACTTCCACCAGAGTTTCATTGCAAAAGCTTTTGATATATCATGAAAACTTTCACAGGTGTACAAATTTTACTCCATCTAACCCAATGGTACTTATTTTTACCATTTTTGTTACCCCTGAAAAAATTTGACAACAATTGGTCTATTCTTTTAATCACTTGTAGTGGAGGATTCATAGCAGCCAATGTATAAATAGGTATAGATTGAAGAACATGCCTAATTAGTATTAATTTTCCACCCAAATTTAGCCAGTTACCCTTCCAAGTGGACAACTTAGTTCTCACTTTTAGAATAAGTTCATGAAAAAGTATGCACTTTTTATGCCCAGAATATAATTTGCAGCCAAGGTAGGAAAAAGGAGGTTTCTTACTAGTGATATTAAGCTATTTGCAGATTTTTCCTTTTTGTATTGCACTGACACTTTTTGAGAAATAAACAAAGCTCTTGTCTAAACTGATTTCTTGACCAGAATCTTTATTATAGCATTGCAGGGTGTTGCTTATCTTTCTGATAGAATGAAGGTCTGCTGAACTGAAGATTAGTAGATCATCAGCAAAAGCAAGGTGAGTGATAATAGGGCTTCCAATAGGAGCTTTAAAAGCTGACCATCTTTTGTTAGCAATTAAATCATTTAAATTCATGCTTAATACTTCAGAACATAATATAAATAGACTAGAGGAAAGAGGATCCCCCTGTCTCAGGCCATTTTTGGGAGTAAAAAGCTCAGTTGGGCTGACATTCACCAAAATAGAAGTCTGATTACCAGAAATTATCCTCCATACTAAGTCTATAACTTTCTCAGAGAAACCCATTTTCCTTAGTGTAGAAATAAGAAAATGACAAGAAATACGATCATAAGCTTTTTTCATGTCTAGCTTTAAAGTTATATTTTTACCACTAGTCTTTTTACTGAGAGTTGAGATAAACTCCTGAGCAAGAAGAATATTATCCACAATGTCTCTAGATTTAACAAATCCATTTTGATTCTCAGAAATAATATTAGGAAGTATAGTGGCAAATCTATAAGACATAATTTTTGAAATGATCTTACTGCAGAATGTACATAAGCTGATAGGTCTGAATTCAGCAAACTTCTTTGGTTTGATCTTCTTTGGTATTAGAGCAATAACAGTAGTTGATAGAGATCTAGGAAGTAGATTTCCCATGAAAAACAATATAATAGCTTTGAAAATATCTTCTCCAATAAAATCCCAACAGGATACAAAAAACTGACCTGTAAAACCATCTATTCCAGGAGCACTAGATTTGCTTAGATCAAAGACAGCTTCTTTTACCTCTTCTATAGTAGGGTCTTTGTCCAAGAAGTTATTAACCTCTCTAGAAATAATTTTAGGAATTTTATTCAAGCTTTTATAAACATAAGAATGAGAAAGATCTGCTGCTAATAGACTTTGAAAATAATCAATAGCCTCCTTTTTAATAACCACTTGGTCTCTAGTGCAAGTACCATCTTCTTTTTCTATTTCACTAATGGCACACTTTAATATTCTTTTCTTTACTATACTGTGATAAAATTTTGTATTAGCATCCCCATGTAAAGCCCATTTCAGATTAGCTTTTTCAGCCCAAAATTTCTCTTCTATGCTGAGTTTAGCTTTTAAAAAAGCTTCCACCTTATTGAGCTCAATTCTGTTCACAGGTGATGGATTCATTTCAAACTGCTGCTCTACCCTTAGAAGATTGTTTTCAGCTTTTGTTATTTCTTGAAATATATTCCCAAAGTTATTATAATTCCACTCTTTCAGTCTCTTTCTAGTTGCCTTTAAATTTGCAGCAAGATTATCCAATGCATTAGAATTAGAACTAGAAACCCATACTTCTTTCACTACATTGTAAAAGCCTTCATGATCTACCCAGAAATTTTGAAATATAAACCTTTTAGGACTATTGACTTGAACCAACTGTAATTTTAATAACAAGGGACTATGATCTGAAGTAGCTTTACTCAAATGGTCAAGATATATATTGCAGAACAAGTTTGCAAACTCTTGATTAAATAGTATCTTATCTATTCTTTCAAAAATAGCATCCACCCCACTACGCTTGTTCCACCAAGTATATTTAGAGCCACTATATATAGTTTCTGAGACACCCAAGTTGTTAATACAAGAAAGGAAATCATTAGCTGAATTAATATTGATAGGCAAACCCCCAATTTTATCTTTTTCAGATGAAACAGTATTAAAATCCCCTCCAATCAACCAAGGATTAATAGTGAAAGAATTTTCTAAGAAATTCCAAAGAGCTTCTCTTTCAGCTGCTGTACACTTGGAATAGACCACTGTAATTTGTAACTGTAGACCCAAATAATCAATAGAAACTGCCATAGTTACAGCTTGATTCATTTGATTAATAATAGAAATGTTTAACTCTTGCATATAAAAGACCCAAATCTTATTCTCTTCATGTACCAGAACTTCATCAAACCCAAACTTCCTTTTATAAAACTCCACTTTATCTTGATTTTTCTTTGGTTCTAAACAGACTAAGAACATAATGTGATGTAATTTACAAAGCTTATTGATACGCCTAGTGGTAGATTTAGTACCCACTACTCTGATATTCCAAAAGAGTGTATTAATCATTTAAAACTCTTTTTAACCCCTACACTAGAGGATCTAAGAACCATAACATCTTTAGCAACAACAATTGAGAGTTTCCCCAATTTTCTCTTGTTTTTTGGTGTTTTCCATTCTCCTTCTTCTAAAATATTGGGAATTTCTCTAGGGGAGAGACCCAGATCAATTCTCAGGTCTTTAGATATATCTGGAGCATCAATGAGATTAGAATCTCTCATTGTCACATTATCAACAAAAAATGGTGTAATATTTAAAGGCCTTAGAACTGGTGATTCACCTTTAAATAGTACCATATCAGTGTTAAGATTATACTCTTCTCCCCTGTCTTCCTCCATTAATGAAACTTTTTTGGCATTTTCAGGATTTTCTGTAGCTGGTTTAGCTGCTGCTTCTTCACCATTTCTTGCAATTTTTTTATTAAAGCTTTTAGAAACCCATTCTTTTGTGCTTATTTTGTCTTGGTATTTGTAATAATTGGCCTTTTCATTCTTTTCTTTTGCTTGCTTTTCACAATTTTCTTCACTGTCCTCTGCAGCATTTTTCCTTTTGCTAGTATTTTCTTCTTTGCTTCCCTCTTCTATTATATCTAGATTAGTGAACTTACAGGCCTCTATAGGATGACCTAGTTTAAAACATTGAGAACAGTATTTTGGTACATCTTCGTATTTGCAATGTTGCCAGAATCCTTCACTTTCTCCATAATTTATTCTTACTCTTTTTATCAGTACTTTTCTTAAGTCAATTTCAACACAGATTCGGGCTAGACCTGGTCTAGTCAGTTTCGTTGTTGGTTCGTCTACTTTAAGTGGTTTTTCAAAAGCTGAAGCAATACTAAATATGCTACATTTATTGTATAGATGGATAGGAAGTTTCGATAGAGAGATCCAAACAGGGGTAACTGGGGATTCTTTTTTTGGATTAAAATCATAGGGCCATTTAAAAGTTCTCATAGGGCTATTGTCAATGTACCAAATTTTGCGCATCCAAATTCTTAGAAAATCTTCTTCACAAAAACAGCGAATTAAAATATGTTTTGAATCGATGACTCCAATATGATAGTTAGCTTTCAACTCCATAGAACTAAACATTTTACGGATGATATTTATATGAGGCTTACCATGTGAGAATTTTCCTACAATAATATATTTGAATGGTTCTGAAAGAGTGTTTAGATCTTCGATTGAATAGTGAATCATTGGTTCTCCTTCATAAGATTCGATTTCTTGAACTGGAACTCTAGATGTCAAAGTTTGGGTTTTTAATATGGATGCGAAGGATTTAGATGTGGGTAGATCCGGGGAGAGGGTTTGGTTGGGGTCGGGAGGCTGAAGAGCGGTCATATCCTCGGCGGCTAGGGCTTTTCACCCTAGTCGTCTCTCTCTCTAGGGTTGGCGGCGTGTTTATGTCGCACTATAAAATTCCTCCATACATGAACTTGTTTCGACATTCATGCATTAAAAGTTTAGCGGTTTAGCGCCCAATTTCGGAGCTTTACACTTTTTTTCCCTTTTGCTTGTTTTTATATTTATTTTTCTTTTGTATCGGCCATACACACAAGGTGAAATAATAGTACGATGTACTAATTGACACAAGGTAATAGTGATCTCTTTTCAAAATAAAAAGAGAGGTAATAATCATCGGCAAAAATGTGCAAAAAATTTACTAATTAACACGAATACATGCCTGAAAAAATCAGCAATGTAAGTAGTACTAAACGAGAAAACACAACAATACAGGTCACAAAGGTGTATAAAACTACCATACAATAAAACACAACAATACAGGTTACAAAGGTGTATAAAACCACCATACTATAACATAACAATGAAATGTAATATGAACAACAGAATATTACATGAAATTTTATTATCACAAGACAAGCTACAAAAGTGTATAAAACTACATACTATATAGCATAACAATGAAATGTAATATGAACAACAGAATATTACATGACATTTTATTATCACAAATATGAAACAATAGATGATGTAAAAAAAAATCAGTTTCAGACCATAGAGGCGCTAAGAAGCGCTAGCTAGGTCTGACCTTTCTCTTGTCTTTGGCCTTGCTAATGGATAAAGCTACCGCCTTAACTATCATCTGCTTCACCGTCTCCTTCGGCTTTGGAACCACACTATTGTTACCTGCTTTTACATTGCTTTGCCTTCCACCCTCCATCTCTCTGATCTCTCTCTCAAATTCGGAAATTTAGGCTTATAGCAAGCTGTTTGGTCTCGTGGTATGCTTCTGGAAAGATGAATGCAGGGGATAACGTAACAATGAAATGCAATTTGAACAACAGAATATTACATGACATTTTATTATCACAAATATGAAACAATAGATGATGAAAAAAAAATAGCTTCAGACCATAGAGGTGCTAAGAAGCGCTAGCTAGGTCTGACCTTGCTCTTGTCTTTGGCCTTGCTAATGGATGAAGCTACCGCCTTAACCATCATCTGTTTCACCGTCTCCTTCGGCTTTGGAACCACACTATTGTTACCAGCTTTTACATTACTTTACCTTCCACCCTCCATCTCTCTGATCTCTCTCTCAAATTCGGAAATTTATGCTTATAGCTGTTTGGTCTCGTGGTATGCTTCTGGAAAGATGAATGCAGGGGAAATATTTATAGATAGCTGGGGATGTGGTTTGAGGAATAAAATTAATACTGTTCACTGTGGAAATGAATTACATGAAAATTTCCATGCAAGGGTTTAGAAGGGTAGTTATGTGGGTTTGTGTGGTTTACTGAAGCGTTAATATTGTATGTGTGGGTTTGTGTTGTTTAATGAAGGGTTATAGTGTTTGTGTGGGTTTGTGTGGTTTACTGATAATGTACATGAGATTTATCATTTATTTGATTATTTTCTTTGGGGGTTTCGATTGATATGCAATGGCATTTCCATGTTGATGGATGGGATAATGACCTTCAAAAGAAAAAGACAAAACGATCAATATTTCTAGGCCTTTTTTTTTTTACTCTAGGTATGTTTAGATGTGTTTTTTTTTTGCCCTTCCCTTTCTCTTTACAATTCAAAACCCTAAAGGCTAAAATCCTAAGAAATGCTGCCGTCGAATGGAGCCGGGGGAGCCAACGCCGTATTCCTTTCTCGCACCCTCTCTCCTCTATCTTCTCATCCCCATCTTTGTGGTCTCCTATCCTCCTCCCCATCTCAACCCTATTCTCACGTTTCGCGAAAAGCATATCCGCTCCATCGTAAGATGGGTCTGACCTCATTACAGTTCGTCTTGAAACTCCTCATAATCTCGCTTTAGATTAAATCTTAAAGGTTAATAATTAATAAAGATAAAAATTCGTAATAAATAAGCGATAAATCATATATCGAGTAAGTTCATATACATCTGTTTTGGATAGAATTGGGTGTTTGATCGTACTTTTGTGTCATAATATTTTGTATAAACGTTTAAATCGGTTTAATTAATGTGTTGGCACACAGATGGAGCTTACTGCCAGTCATTATAATTGGATATTTAAGGCTTTATGTTGTCCTATTATAAATAAAGTAAATTAGCCATTCAAGGATTGCTATTTACGTTCTCGTTCTCTCGATGATGGGTATTTCTCTTACAGAAAGGTTACTATACAATATATGCTGCCACAAGACTTGGAAAACTGTGGAACAACAATATGAAGTGTGTAGAAGTACAGGTGTAAATTTGATGATTATTTTATTTCCTTTGCATTTATATATACTAATCCTTAACAGTTTTTTTTTTTTTTTGATTTCTAAGTTTTGATCATTTTTACTATTATTAATGAAATAGTGGGTCTTTCCCACCAATTTATATAAAAATGTTTAGTTTTTTTTTTTTTTTTGTTAGTATCGTACCTCATGGTGTATCGAACTAAATGTAGCAGTACAATATATACTTTAAAACCAATAAGACACCAATTCATCAATGGCCGAGACTTATGAGCATTAAAATAAGTTATAAATCCTAGTTCTTGAATATATACCAAAACAAAGCTAAAGTTCACACTATTAGTTACCCCTTCGGTTTTACAAGAAAAATGGCGATTGCATCTCAGTAATTTACAACGATATAACCTACACTATATTGATACTTATCCTAGATTCCTTCGAGTAGCATCCTCAATATCATACATGGGCATAGTAAAAGGGCAAGAGATGGAACGTCCACCACCGAGACTGTTATATTTTACAATCTACAACTTAGTTTGATTATACGGCACCAATTACTAACTAGCTATTAATCACTCGAGCGCTTATAGAGAGAGAGAGTCTATGCTTTTATTTATATTTCTGGAACCCTAATGAACCAAAATGAAATTAGCAACGTAAGGTACTAAACGATGTAAAGGAAGCAATACAAGTTACAAAGGTGTATAAAACCCCCATACTATAACATAACAATGAAATGTAATATGAACAACAGAATATTACATGAAATTTTACTATCACAACGCAAGCTACAAAAGTGCATAAAACTACATACTATATATAGCATAACAATGAAATGTAATACGAACAACAGAATATTACATGACATTTTATTATCACAAATATGAAACAATAGATGATGTAAAAAAAATCAGTTTCAGACCATAGAGGTGCTAAGAAGCGCTAGCTAGGTCTGACCATGCTCTTGTCTTTGGCCTTGCTAATGGATGAAGCTACCGCCTTAACCATCATCTGCTTCACCGTCTCCTTCGGCTTTGGAACCACACTATTGTTACCAGCTTTTACATTGCTTTGCCTTCCACCCTCCATCTCTCTGACCTCTCTCTCAAATTTGGAAATTTATGCTTATAGCCGGCTGTTCGGTCTCGTGGTATGCTTCTGGAAAGATGAATGCAGGGGAAATATTTATAGATAGCTGGGGATGTTGTTTGAGGAATAAAATTAATAATGTTCAGTGTGTTAATGAATTACATGAAAATTTCCATGCAAGGGTTTAGAAGGGTAGTTATGTGGGTTTGTGTGGTTTACTGAAGGGTTAATATTGTATGTGTGGGTTTGTGTTGTTTAATGAAGGGTTAATATTGTATGTGTGGGTTTGTGTTGTTTAATGAAGGGTTATATAGTGTTTGTGTGGGTTTGTGTGGTTGACTGATAATGTACATGGGATTTATCATTTATTTAATTCTTTTCTTGGGGTGTTTCGATTAATATGCAGTGGCATTTCCATGTTGATGGCGGGCCAGTGACCTTAAAAAGAAAAGGACAAAAAGATCAATATTTCTAAAAAAATCTCATTCAAATTAATATATGAGTCTAAAATATCTGTTTTTATTTTTTTCTTGACGCATGTTTTTTCTTGGTTTGTGTGGGTTTGTGTTCTTTAATTACTAAAGGGTTATTGTGCTTGTGTGGGTTTGTGTGGTTTACAAATAATGTACATGGGATTAATTTAGTTGTTTTTTCGGGTGTTTGGATTGATATGCAGTGGCATTTCCATGTTGATGGATGGGATAATTACCTTAAAAATAAAAACACAAAACGATCAATATTTCTAAAAAAATCTCATTCAAATGTATTAGTCAAAAAAATTATGTACTTTTTTTCTTTACTTTAGGCATGTTTAGTTGTTTTTCCTTTTTTCTTAGTACCGTACCTCCTATGTATAGTGTATCCATCTAGTAGTACACAAATACTTTAAAACCAATAAGACCCATTGATCGTTGAGGGGATTATTATTATTATTATTATTATTATTATTATTATTATTATTATTATTATTATTATTATTATTATTATTATTATTAATTTATTTTTATTTTTGGAAATTTAGATTAGTATAAAAGCCAAAAGCTCGATCAGAATCCGAAGTCTACAAAATTAGTTAATCGAAACATCTAAACATGCCTAAAGTAAAGTAAGTAAAGAAAAAATAAATCTAAACCATGCCTAAAGTAAAGAAAAAATAAATGAAGTTCTAGAAGTACCGATCGTTTTGTCCTTTTCTTTTGAAGGTCATTATCCCATCCATTCACATGGAAATGCCACTACATATTAATCTCGAAACACCCCAAGAAAATAATGTAATTAATCCCATGTACATATATTATCAATAAACCACACAAAACCCACACAAACACAATAACCCTTCAGTAATCTTTAAAAAAAACAATAACCCTTCAGTAAACAACACAAACCCACACTATAAATATCCTTCAAAACCCTTGCATGGAAATTTCCATGTAATTCATTTCAACACAGCTGAACTATATTTTTTCCACGTATGACCTAATTAACTTGCAAGCACTACGAAAATATCTATTTCTAACGATATCCTCTGCATTCACAAATTTGTTAATAGAAACATGTAAACATGCCTAAAGTAAAGGGAAAAAATAGTTCTACAAATAACCGAGAACCCTTCGCCTGCTGCAAACTCATCACTTTCCTTTAGAGAGAGACTGTATCTCTTCTTCCTCCATACCCCCAAAAATCATCTAATTCGCAAATAGGGTATTCCCATTTCTTCAGTGATGATTACACACTTGAAGTAATCTGAGAAGACTTCCAAACTATTTGAAATAACTGGATCTTCTTCGCACCCTAGCTTCGTCAGGTAATCTGCTCCTTTATTACCTTCTCTTTCTATATGCATAATTTGAAAATCACGAATTCTGAATTGTTGTTTTATTATATCCATAAAATAGATTAAATCACAGGGGCAAGTACTCTTCCCTTGTATAATATTCACCAATTGTAGACAATCTGATTCAAAGATTATATTGGTCTCCTAACAATTTGCAACCCCAATAATAAAGATTTCATCTCAGATTCAAGCCCAGAATTACTATTGATTGAAGTAAAAAACCCTAAAAGAAAATTATCTTGATCATTTCGCATAACACCCCCAATTCCACTTTTATTAGTGATTTTTCTAAAACTACCATCAATATTAAATTTATTATATCCTTTAGGGGGACATAACCACTTTACCGCTTTCATCTTTTTTTTATTTAGTACTCTTGCAGTAATCCCACCTTTGATATCAAAATTTGAAGGAAAACATTTATCCTTGCTAGAGTAGCATGTAATCAAACTGTGGACATTCTCACATATTATAGCTCCGATCATTCTTTTATTATTGAATCTACTACTGCATCTAGCTTTCCAAATTTTCCACACTATAAACACTGGCAATACTTTGCAAATTTTCCAATATATCTTAGATATAATAGTACCTGATTGAGACCACCAAGAGATGAATTTTCCCCTTGCTTGTTCTGATTTGTTTGTAACACCCATTAATTTGTTAAAGTAATTCCACACTTCTGTAGCTATAGGCCCATTACTTAATAAATGTTCTAAATCCTCCACCTTACAACCACAACATTCACATTTAGAAGATAACATAATTCCCAATTTTTGAATTGCAGGGTCCAATGGAAGAGCTTTATTGAAAAATTTCCAGATAAAACAGGATATCTTCACAGGTATAATTTTATCCCAGCATAACTTGTTGATCCAGTTTATATCAGTCTTGTTTCTCATAAGCTCCCAAGCTGATTTTATACTAAAATTACCCATTTTATTGATATTCCAAATATGAGTATTTTTGCTAAGTTTATTAATGCAAATCTCACTTGAAAACAGATATCTCAAATGAATAGGAATAATTTGATCAATTTTCTCTCTATCCCACTCTCCATTAATTATGACATCTGAAGCCATAATCTTATTATCCAAATTAGCATCCTGTAAGGGTCCTTCACCCATCCAATATCTTGATTGATTGATATATTACCTTCACCAATTAACCAAACAATATGCTTCTCAGCTTCACATCTCACTTTTAACATTCTGGACCAAGTATTATTACCTTTCCCATTAGTAACACAATTAGGATGTTTTCTTCTACAAAATTTAGCTTGTAAGAAATTAGACCACAAACTATCTTTTGTTCTGAAATTCCACCATAATTTAGCTGCAAATGCCTTAGATATATCAGTAAAGTTTCTTAATCCTAGGCCACCTTCATCCACTGGAGAGCAGACCTTTTTCCATTTAACCCACTGGTGCTTTTGTATTTGATCAGATGAACCCCATAAGAATCTTGCTAAAATTTGATCAATTTTTTTAATAACCTGTTTAAGAGGGTTCATAGCTGATAAAGTATACACTGGCATGGACTGAAGAACATATCTAATCAAAATAAGTCTTCCCCCCATATTTAGCCACTGAGTTTTCCAATTGCTTAATTTTTTCCTTACTTTCAGGATAAGTTCATGGAACAGAACACTCTTTTTATGTTCAGAATACATCTTGCAACCAAGATAAGTGAAAGGAGTCTTCTTTACTTCTATTTGTAACTCTTTACTAATTTCTTTCTTTTGTTCTCTATCAACACTCTTTGAAACATACACAAAACTCTTGTCCAAACTAATTTCTTGCCCAGAATCTTCATTATAACTTTTTAGAACATTTTTAACATTAAAGATAGACCTTTTATCAGCTGCACTAAAAATGATTATATCATCTGCAAAAGCTAAATGGGTTATAATAGGACCATGTAGAGGAGATTTGAAAGCTTTCCAGCTTTTTTTATCCACTAAAGCATTTAAATTTCTAGTTAACACTTCTGAACAAATAATGAAAAGACTTGATGAGATAGGATCACCTTGTCTCAACCCATTAGAAGGTGAAAAAAATCCTGTAGAAACACCATTCACCAAAATAGAAGTCCCATTGCTTGATATAATTCTCCATAACCTATCAATACATATCTCAGAAAACCCAAACTTCTTTAGAACACAGATAAGAAAATGCCAGGAGACCTTATCATATGCTTTTTTCATATCCAGCTTAATAGCCAAATTTTTCCCACTATTTTTCTTGTTAAGAGTAGCAATAAATTCTTGTGCGAATAGAATATTCTCCATTATATCTCTGTTCTGAACAAAACCACTTTGATTAGAGGATATAATGGAAGGCAAGATAGTAGATAACCTCTTAGCCAGAATTTTTTATATCACTTTGTTAATAAAAGTACATAGACTAATAGGTCTATATTCAGAGAAATCGGAAGGAGCTTGATTTTTAGGAATAAGAGCAATAACAGTACTACTAATACCTTTAGGAAGAAGTTGTCCAGCAAAAAATGAGAGTATTGCAGAACACACATCCTTACCAACTAGACCCCAATTTGTAGTAAAAAAACACCCAGTAAAACCATCCACACCTGGAGCACTGTTCTTATTAAGACACCACACAGCTTCTTTAATTTCAATTTCTTCAGGGAACTTATTTAACATGTCATTATCATCATCTGTAATCAGCCTAGAAATGATATCCAGACTCTTATAAGATCCCTTAGAGACTTTTTTAGCATCCAGAAGCCCTTTAAAATACTCAACAGCTTCATTTTGAATCTCTAATTTCTCTATAATAACTTCCCCTGTAGCCTTTTTGATATTACGATATAACTTCTAGCTCTTCTTTTTTTTTACAATACTGTGAAAATACTTGGTATTGGCATCTCCTTCATTGACCCAATTTAGATTAGCTTTTTGACCCCATAAATCCTCCTCAATTTTTATTCTGTATTTTAAATGTGCTTCAACTTTATTTAACACCATTTTATTGATCATTGTAGGGTCATTCACAAAGATGCTATCCATTTTGAGAACTTCATCTTCAGCTTCAATAACTTTCTGGAATATATTCCCAAAAACTTCTTTGTTCCACACAGATAAGGCTTTCTTTGTTCTTTTTAAGTTATTAACTAAAGAGTACAAAGCATCACCTCTAGAATAAGGCACCCAAACTGAAGATACTACCTTACTGTAGTCTTGATGTTTTGTCCAGAACTTTTGGAATATAAACCTTTTAGGATTATTATCAAACTCAGTCTTACATCTAAGTAAAAGAGGACTGTGATCTGAAGAGGCTTTATTTAAATGTTCTAAGGAGATATGCTGAAAAAGATCTAAACAATTTTGATTAATAAGAACTTTATCAATTCTTTCAAAAATAGTAGCTTCATCACTTCTTTTATTCCACCAAGTAAATTTAGAACCAGAAAATTTCATCTCTTCCATGTTCACATTATTGATACACTCTATATAATCATTAGCTGAACCCAAATTTAAATTGAATCCTCCTATCTTATCTTCTTCTTTTGAAACAGTGTTGAAATCTCCTCCAGTTATCCAAGGTTCTCCAGTACTTTCTTGCTGCAACCAATCCCATAAAGGTACCCTTTCTTCTCTTGTACATTTAGCATACACAGCTGTAAATTTAATATCCTTCAGTAAAAGACTCCCTTTGAGAACAAAACTAATACCCTGCTCCATTTGATTAAGAACCTCCACATTAATACCAATATTATAGAACACCCAAATTTTGTTATAGTCTTGAGAAACAGCATTATCAAACCCAAATTTATGCTTACAAAAATCAAGCTTACTACTGCATGTCATAGGTTCTAAACATACTGATAACATAGGCTTATGTAACTTACACAAAAACTTCAATCTTCTACTAGTAGCACATTTACCTTCCATTCCTCTGACATTCCAAATAAGAGCATTAATCATTTATACACTTTTCTTACCCCTACATTAGAGGATCTTAATACCATACTCTCTTTTTCAGCTAGTTTGAAATCTCTTTTTTTTGTTTTCTTTTTGCACTATTGGACATACTAATTTCCCAGTCTACTTCTTCAGGTTCTAAAGGTATATTTCTTGGTGATAAGTTCAAATCCTCTAGTATATTAGCTTCTCTCACAATATCAGAATCAAAATTCTCTTCAGAATCATTACGAATCTTATCACTTCCAATCAACTTATTAGCTAGAACTTCTGATTGCACAGTATCCACTTCTTCACTGACCTCAGTTAATACCACTAATTCTGCATTTAGACTCAGTTGTCCTCCACTGCCAATTTCTTCTCCATCTTTATTTTGCTCATTATAATCCAATTCTTCTATAATAGGCTCTGTAGAAATAGCTTCATTAGCTTCAATAGTGATAATATTATCTTCTAAATTTTCCTTCTCAGTAGTTACCACTTTTATAACTTGTTGCGCATTTTCTATAGGTTTCTCTGCATCATTTACTGAAGAAAGCTTTTACACCACCAAATTGTCTTTACCAAAGTTTCTGCTAACCCAGTCTTTCGTGCTCTCTCTTTCTATCCTTTTATACATACTTTTTTGTGGAATATTTATGTTTAACAAGGCCTTTGTTCGATTTAATCCTTCCTTCTGTTGTATTTGCCCTTGTTCTGGGGTTTTTCCATTTATTTCCTTAACTTTATGCTTGTTTTCTTTTGTTTTTATAAGACAATGGTCTTCATCATGCCCTTGTTTACTACAAAAGAAACAGAACTTAGGAACATATTCATATTTACAGTCTTGCCAAAATCCCTCATCACCCCCATATCCAATGCGAACCCTTTCGATTAATTCCCTTTTTAGATCAATTTCTACACAGATACATGCTAACCCAGGTCTAGACACCTTAGATGTAGGATCATCAACCTTAAGAGGATACCCAAATGCTGAAGCTATAGAGAAAATACTCGAGGTATTATATAGATGAATAGGTAGCTTAGGTTAAGATATCCAAATAGGCGTCAATGAAGATTCCACATCCGGATCAAAATCATACGTCCATTTAAAAGTGCGCATAGGAAAACCTTTAATAAACCAGATTTTTCGTAACCATATTCGTTGAAAATCATCTGCATGAAAACATCTAATAACAATATGTTTGTGATCTATAATATCTTCGATAAGTGGCTTACCATGCGAAAACTTACCTACTATAGTATATTTAAAAGGTTCGGATAACTGGCAAATTTCATCTTTAGAGAAGTGGATCATTGGTTCTCCTCTATAGAATTCAATTTCCTTCAAATCAATTTTCGGCTTAGCGACTTGTTTCTTTAGAATAGAAGCAAAAGACTTTACCGGAGAGTCCGGTTTGATAAGCTGAGCGTTAGTATCATCGAAAACCTTATCACGATCTACCATATTTGCGGCGGCTAGGGTTTTTCACCCTAGTCGTCCATGTACATATATATATTATCAGTAAACCACAAAAAACCCACACAAACACAATAACCCTTCAGTAAACAACACAAACCCACACAATAATCCTTCTATGCCCTTGCATGGAAATTTTCATGTAATTCATTTGCACACAGCTGAACTATATTTTAATGCTCAAACAACAACCCCAGCTATCTATAAATGTTTCCTTCAACTCCCCAGAAAGCATACCACGCAACCGAACAGCTAGCTATAAGCCCAAATTTCCGAATTTGACAGAGAGATCGGAAAGATGGAGGGTGGAAGGCAAAGCAATGTAAAAGGTGGAAATAGTGTAGTTCCAAAGCCGAAGAAGACGGTGAAACAGATGATGGTTAAGGCGGTAGCTTCATCCATTAGCAAGGCTAAAGACAAGAGTAAGGTCCGACCTAGCTAGCGCTTCTTAACGTCTCTATGTTCTGAACTTGAAAAACTTTTAGCATCTATTGTTTCATATTTGGTGTAAGAAAATTTCATGTAATATTATTTCTATATCACATTTCATTCTTATATTATAGTATGGGGTTTTATACACTTTTGTAGCTTGTATTATTACGTTTTTCTCGTTTAGTTACTTACATTATTAATTTTTTCAATTATTATACCCTATACTCGTGTTTTTTGTAATTTTGAACTTTTCCATCCAAATTCTGGATGAAACTAATCCTATACCTGAACGAAATACCCTTGACTATAACGGGTAAAAAACATGATGTCATGTTCTCATTCATAATTGAATGGAAAATATCCAAATTAATTAAAAAAACACGAATACTAGTTGAAAAAATTAACAATGTAGATTACTAAATAAGAATTACGCAACACTACAAGGTACGAAATCGCTAATAACCCTTATTGCATGTGTTAGAATTGTTGTGTCAAAGTAACCCAACATTTGTCTTCAAGATTTTGTATGATCAATATTTTTGTTTTTTCCTTCCCTTGTCTTGAGTGATAAATTTAGCTTGCCCATTCATAGTATGGTAAATCGTACTACGTCTGCAAAGAATTTTTAATACTTTTGAAGCAATGCATGCATGAAAATTTCCTTGAGAAATTTGGTCAAAAGGCTAAATCCAAAAAAACGTCCCCCCCTATGAACCCCCACCATCTATGAAGCCATACAGCAGGGATGTCGTTCATTGTCGTATGTCATCCATGAAGGACGAAGGCAACAATGTCGCTATAATGGCCGAAATATTTACCCGAATTGGAAAAGAATTAATAGACAACGCCATGGCGGCATACCCTTTTTTTCTATTTAAATTGATGGAGAATGGGGGAATGCCCACTTTTTCATTAATGATAATAATGTATGGTCGAAACGACCTTATTACAACAGAAATTAAAATGAAAACTTTCAAAAATACATACTAGTGCTAAGGAGAGATTTTCATCTGTCATTCTACACACTTCAAATTCTTATTCGAAACTTTTCCACGTCTTATGGCAACAGATGTTCGCTTGTTTTTTACCAAACCTTTCTTTGAGAGATGAACCGCTCATCGAGTATACGTAACTAGCAATTCTTGTATCGCTAATTTACTTTTGGCTAACAGAGGGCTTTTAATATCCAATTAGTAAGACTCACAATAAACTCCATCGGGTTACAAACAGTAATTTACCCAATCTAAATGTTACTACCAAATATTAGGACCAATAAACTCAACCAAACACCCGGCCAATTCAATACAAATATAAGTAGAAAAACTTACCGATATAGAATTTACCTCATTGTAAGTAGAAAGGAAATGTATGTCTAAGGCAGCTATGTGCACTACAAAAATAAGTTCAATCATGGACGGCCAAACCTGTCAGAAATCTGTCACGAAATAACAAAAATCATCAGTAAAATTAAATTCCGTTGTAAATCCGTCTGCGATAAGCGCGTTGAGGAAAAATCTGTCACAAAATCCATCCCTGATTGTACCTCCTTTTTGTACTGGTGGTAGATGTAACTTCCTACATTAGAATAGAATAGACAAGAAATTGGGATGGAGATTGACGACATTATAGGGAGAAGATCGAATAGAGAGAGGATTGGAATTTGGAGAATAGATATCGGAGAGAGAGAGGTTTTGAGTCTTATTTATGAAGTTACGGATATATATGTGAGAAGATGGACGAGCTATTTATTTTTCAGAAAATGAAAACAAAACGACATTTGATGTCTTTTCCTAATAAGAAAAAAGAGTTGCTCGCTATTTACGCTTTAAATCCCTATAAATCATGGTTTTTGCGCTATTATCACCAAAATCGCGCTTTTAGCGCTTTACCTCCCAAAAAGCAAAAAAGCGTATGCAATTCGATTTCGCAAAACGCGTTATCACGCTTTTAGCCCTTTAAATCGCGATTATTAAAGCACTGCTCTAATGTCTCTATTTCCAGCAGGCTCTCAAATCGAGAGTTAATGATAATCTCATGATACTCATCTTCGAGCACCACTCAGAAGCAACCATATTGTTTTCATTGACGTCGATAGTAGCAAAGCTAATGACCATGATGTCTGCCATTGATGGGGATATACCCTGCATTTTAATTCAATATATCAAATACATCGCCATATATGTTCTTCATGGATCACTCCCTGGTATCACTTATTAGCAAAGCATAAACCGGTCGGCATTAATCTTTACGCAAAAGGGCCTGCGACGGGAGCTAATAAAGGACAAATAATAATGACTTTTTTTTTTATCTAAAGTTAAGATCAAAAACGAATCTTTAGTCTCCATACATGAACTTGTTTCGACATTCATGTATTAATAGTTTAGCGGTTTAGCGCCCAATTTCAGAGCTTTACACTTTTTTTCCCTTTTGCTTGTGTTTATGTTTATTTTTCTTTTGTATCTGCCATACACACAAGGTGAAATACTAGGACGATGTACTAATTGACACAAGGTAAAAATGATCTCTTTTCCAAAAAAAAAGAGAGGTAATAATCATGAGTAAAAATGTGCAAAAAATGTACTAATTAACACGAATACATGACTGAAAAAATCAGCAATGTAAGTACAAAACGAGAAAACACAACAATACATGTTACAAAGTTGTATAAAACGACCATACTATAACATAACAATGAAATGTAATGTAATATGAACAAACAGAATATTACATGAAACTTTTCTTTCACAAGACAAGCTACAAAAGTGTATAAAACTACATACTTCATATAACATAACAATGAAATGTAATATGACAAACATAATATTACATTAAATTTTATTATCACAAATATGAAACAACAGATGATGAAAAAAAATCAGTTTCAGACCATTGAGGCGCTTAAAAGCGCTAGCTAGGTCTGACATTTCTCTTGTCTTTGGCTTGCTAATGGATGAAGCTACCGCCTTAACCATCATCTGCTTCACCGTCTCCTTCGGCTTTGGAACCACACTATTGTTACCAGTTTTTACATTGTTTTGCTTTCCACCCTCCATCTCTCTGACCTCTCTCTCCTAAGAAATGTTGCCGTCGAATGGAGCCGGGGGAGCCAACGCCGTATTCCTTTCTCGCACCCTCTCTCCTCTATCTTCTCATCCCCATCTTTGTGGTCTCCTATCCTCCTCCACATCTCAATCCTATTCTCACGTTTCGTGAAAAGAATATCCGCTCCATCGTAGGATGGGTCTGACCTCATTACAGTTCGTCTTGAAACTCCACATAATCTCGCTTTAGATTAAATCTTAAAGGTTAATAATTAATAAAGATAAAAATTCGTAATAAATAAGCGATAAATCATATATCGGGTAAGTTCGTATACGTCTATTTTGGATAGAATTGGGTGTTTGATCGTACTTTTGTGTCATAATATTTTGTATAAACGTTTGGATCGGTTTAATTAATGTGTTGGCACGCAGATGGAGCTTACTGCCAGTCATTCTAATTAGATATTTAAGTCTTTATGTTGTCCTATTATAAATAAAGTAAATTAGCCATTCAAGAATTGCTATTTACGTTCTCTCGATGGTGGGTATTTCTCTTACATAAAGGTTACTATACAATATATGCTGCCACAAGACTTGAAAAACTGTGGAACAACAATATGAAGTGTGTAGAAGTACAGGTGGAAATCTGATGATTATTTTATTTCCTTTGCATCTATATATACTAATCCTTAACAGTTTTTTTTTTTTTGATTTCTAAGTTTTGATCATTTTTACTATTATTAATGAAATAGTGGGTCTTTCCCACCAATTTATATAAAAAATGTTTAGTTTTTTTTTTTTTTTGTTAGTATCGTACGTCATGGTGTATCGAACTAAATGTAGCAGTACAATATATACTTTAAAACCAATAAGACACCAATTCATCAATGGCCGAGACTTATGAGCATTAAAATAAGTTATAAATCCTAGTTCTTGAATATATACCAAAACAAAGTTAAAGTTCACACTATTAGTTACCCCTTCGGTTTTACAAGAAAAATGGCGATTGCATCTCAGTAATTTACAACGATATAACCTACACTATATTGATACTTATCCTAGATTCCTTCGAGTAGCATCCTCGATATCATACATGGGCATAGTAAAAGGGCAAGAGATGGAACGGCCACCATCGAGACTGTTATATTTTACAAACTACAACCTAGTTTGATTAAACGGCACCAATTACTAGCTAGCTATTAATCACTCAAGCGCTTATAGAGAGAGAGAGTCTATGCTTTTATTTATATTTCTGGAACCCTAATGAACCAAAATGAAATTAGCAATGTAAGGTACTAAACGATGTAAACGAAGCAATACAAGTTACAAAATTGTATAAAACCCCCATACTATAACATAACAATGAAATGTAATATGAACAACAGAATATTACATGAAATTTTACTATCACAACGCAAGCTACAAAAGTGTATAAAACTACATACTATATATAGCATAACAATGAAATGTAATATGAACACCAGAATATTACATGACATTTTATTATCACAAATATGAAACAATAGATGATGTAAAAAAAATCAGTTTCAGACCATAGAGGCGCTAAGAAGCGCTAGCTAGGTCTGACCTTGCTCTTGTCTTTGGCCTTGCTAATGGATGAAGCTACCGCCTTAACCATCATCTGCTTCACCGTCTCCTTCGGCTTTGGAACCACACTATTGTTACCAGCTTTTACATTACTTTGCCTTCCACCCTCCATCTCTCTGATCTCTCTCTCAAATTTGGAAATTTATCCTTATAGCTAGCTGTTCGGTCTCGTGGTATGCTTCTGGAAAGATGAATGCAGGGGAAATATTTATAGATAGCTGGGGATGTTGTTTGAGGAATAAATTTAATACTGTTCAGTGTGTTAATGAATTACATGAAAATTTCCATGCAAGGGTTTAGAAGGGTAGTTATGCGGGTTTGTGTGGTTTACTGAAGGGTTAATATTGTATGTGTGGGTTTGTGTTGTTTAATGAAGGGTTAATATTGTATGTGTGGGTTTGTGTTGTTTAATGAAGGGTTATAGTGTTTGTGTGGGTTTGTGTGGTTGACTGATAATGTACATGGGATTTATCATTTATTTAATTCTTTTCTTGGGGTGTTTCGATTAATATGCAGTGGCATTTCCATGTTGATGGCGGGCCAGTGACCTTAAAAAGAAAAGGACAAAAAGATCAATATTTCTAAAAAAATCTCATTCAAATTAATATACGAGTCTAAAATATTTTTTTTTTTTTTCTTTACGCATGTTTTTTCTTGGTTTGTGTGGGTTTGTGTAGTTTACAAATAATGTACATGGGATTAATTTAGTTGTTTTTTTGGGTGTTTGGATTGATATGCAGTGGCATTTCCATGTTGATGGATGGGATAATTACCTTAAAAACAAAAACACAAAACGATCAATATTTCTAAAAAAATCTCATTCAAATGTATTAGTCAAAAAAATTATGTACTTTTTTTCTTTACTTTAGGCATGTTTAGTTGTTTTTCCTTTTTTCTTAGTACCGTACCTCCTAAAGTAAAGAAAAGAGCAAGGTCCGACCTAGCTAGAGCTTCTTAACGCCTCTATGTTCTGAAGCTGAAAAACTTTTATCATCTATTGTTTCATATTTGGTGTAAGAAAATTTCATGTAATATTATTTCCATATCACATTTCATTGTTATATTATAATATGGGGTTTTATACACTTTTGTTGCTTGTATTATTACGTTTTTCTCGTTTAGTTTCTTACATTATTAATTTTTTCAATTATTATACCCTATACTCGTGTTTTTTTTTGTAATTTTGAATTTTTCCAACCAAATTCTGAATGGAACAAATCCTATACTTGGCCGAAATACCCTTGGCTATAACGGGAAAAAAACATGATGTCATGTTCTAATTCATCATTGGATGGAAAATATCAAAATTAATAAAAAAAACACGAATACTGACTGAAAAAAATTAACAATATAAATTACTAAATAAGAATTACACAACAATACAAGGTACGAAATCGCTAATAACCTTGGTCAGAACTGTTGTGTCAAAGTAACCCAACATTCGTCTTCAAGATTTTGTATGATCAGTATTTTTATTTTTTCCTTCCTTTGTCTTAAGTGATAAATTTAGCTTGCCCATTCATAGTATGGTAAATCGTACTACGTCTGCAAAGAATTTTTAATACTTTTGAAGCAATGCATGCATGAAAATTTCCTTGAGAAATTTGGTCAAAAGGCTAAATCCAAAAAAAACGTCCCCCCTATGAACCCCCACCATCCATGAAGCCATACAGCAGGGATGTCGTTCATTGTCGTATGTCATCCATGAAGGACGAAAGCAACAATGTCACTATAATGGCCGAAATATTTATCCGAATTGAAAAAGAATTAATAAACAACGCCATGGCGGCATACCCTTTTTTCTATATAAATTGATGGAGAATGGGGGAATGCCCACTTTTTCATTAATAATAATAATGTATGGTCGAAACGACCTTATTACAACAGAAATTAAAATGAAAACTTTCAAAAATACATACTAGTGCTAAGGAGAGATTTTCATCTGTCATTCTATACACTTCAAATTCTTATTCGAAACTTTTCCACGTCTTATGGCAACATATGTTCGCCTATTTTTTACCAAACCTTTCTTTGAGAGATGAACCGCTCATCGAGTATACATAACTAGCAATTCTTGTATCGCTAATTTGCTTTTGGCTAACAGAGAGGCTTTTAATATCCAATTAGTAAGACTCACAATAAACTCCATCGGGGTACAAACAGTAATTTACCCAATCTAAATGTTACTACCAAATATTAAGACCAATAAACACAACCAAACACCCGGCCAATTCAATACAAATATATGTAGAAAAACTTACCGATACAGAATTTACCTCATTGTAAGTAGAAAGGAAATGTATGTCTAAGGCAGCTGTGTGCACTACAAAAATAAGTTCAATCATGGACGGCCAAATCTGTCAAAATCTGTCACGAAATAACAAAAATCATCAGTAAAATTAAATTCCGTTGCAAATCCGTCTGCGATAAGCGCGTTGAGGAAAAATCTGTCACAAAATCCGTCCCTGATTGTACCTCCTTTTTGTAGTGGTGATGGAGAGGTTATGAAAGCATGGCTAGTGGAAGGAAGATTCCGACATTTCTTAATTAAAATGAACAAATATAGAAAGATAGGTCCACGTGTAAAATCGATAAAGCATAGACTCTCTCTCTAAAATCGCTCGAGTGATTAATAAATAGTTATTGATGACGTAAAATCAAATTAGGTTATATGTTGTCCCGGAGTATATTATGTTTTAATATATTTAACTATGGACGTTTTAGCGTTTAGTTATCATAAACTACGAGTTTTTTCTTTTAATACTATCAAATATACACTTTGTTAACATTTGATAAAAAACATAAATAAGTTGATAAATGATTATGCCTTTTAATTACGTTTATTTATCAAATGCTAACCAAGAAATATGTATATATATATATATAGTTAATATTACTAAAAGGGAAAATTCGTAGTTCATTTTACTAAATAATAAAACTTTCGTAGTTAATGATATTAAAACATAATAATCCCGATTATACCGTATAACAGTCTCAATGGCGGCCGTTCCATCACTTGACATTTTTCTATGCTCATGGTTGATATCGAAAATGCGATTCAAAGGTATCTATGACAAGTATCGTTCCACGTGTAGGTTATATCGTTGTAAATTACCGGGAGGTAGTCTTCGTATACTATTGTGGTTCTCTCTAGAAAGTTCAAAGGAGTTAAAGGAGATTACTTAATGGGACTAGGGTTGATTTTCTCTATTTTTCTTGTAAAACCGAAGAGGTAACTAATAGTGTGAAACTTAAATTGATTTTGGTATATATTCAGGATTTGGTAGTTATAATACTGGTAAAGTCTCAACGATCAAATGTCATTAAGGAGATCGAATTTCCAGTTGTTAATAGCTTAAACAAATTTGTGAATGCAATTGATAACGCTAGAAATAGATATATTCATAATACTTGCAAGTTAGGCCATTCGTTTTTTAGATTAACCTCTAGATGTAACTTCCTCCATTAGAGTAGAATAGACAAGAAATTGGGATGGAGATTGACGACATTATAGTGGGAAGATTGAATAGAGAGAGGATTGGATTTTGGAGAATAGAGATCGGAGAGAGAGGATTTGAGTCTTATTTATGAAGTTAGGGATATATATGAGAGAAGATGGACGAGCTGTTTCTTTTTCAGAAACCGAAAACAAAACGACGTCATTTTGATGTCTTTTCATAAAAAGAAAAAAGAGTTGCTCGCTATTTACGCTTTAAGTCCCTATAAATCTTTTTTTTTTTGCACTATTATCACCAAAATCGTGCTTTTAGCACTTTTACCCCTCAAAAAGTAAAAAAACGTATGCAATTCGATTTCGCAAAACGCGTTATCACGCTTGTAGCCTTTTAAAGCGCGATTATTAAAGCACTGCTCTAATGTCTCTATTTCCAGCAGGCTCTCAAATCAAGAGCTAATGATAACCTCATGATACTCATCTTCGAGCACCACTCAGAAGCAACCATAGTGTGTTTCATTGACGCGTATAGTAGAAAAGCTAAAGACCATGACGTCTGCCATTGATGAGGATATAGCCCTGCATATTGATTCAATATATCAAATACATCGCCATATATGCTCTTCGTGGATCACTCCCTGGTATCACTTATTAGCAAAGAATCAACTGGCCGACATTAATCTTAGGCAAACGGGCCTGCGACGGGAGCTAATAAAGGACAAATAATAATGAATTTTTTTTTATCTAAAGTTAAGATCAAAAACGAATCTATAGTCTCCATAGATGAACTTTTTTTTATAATTAATTTGTAGGGAAAACCCACATTTTATTATTGAGAAAAAAGTGGGTGAAAACCCCACTGAAATAAACCAAGTAGCAATACAGATAGGATGTCAAACGGCGAGACCCAAAACAAATAATAGAAAACTATTACATCCAATTGAAATTAACGAAAAAATTAAACTCCAGAATCTACTAAAGCAGGATTCAATAGACTGGCGAACGAAACTTGAAAGACTGAGATTGTAAATAGATGTAATAACTCAACAGCTGTCCTCTTCCACCTCTTCATTTCTCCTGAGAATTAAACGAAGATAAAGAATCTCTCCTCTTACCACCGCCCACCATTATCACCGAAACCTTAGGTCAGAAAACCCTTTTGCTTCAGTGAGAATAATCCCTTTCAATACCTGAGGGAAATCATCCAAACAAGAAGAGGCGATGTTACCCTCCCAATTTGCAAGAAGATCAACAGCTTTGTTGCCTTCTCGCATCACGTGTTTAAACAGGTATTCACCATCCTTTAACAGATCTTTAATCTGGTTTAATAGATCTATAATCTTCCAAGGACATTTTTGTTTACCTTCAACAATTTTGATTAATAATAATGAATCGCTCTCAATAATAAGTTGTTTTTTTGGTGAAATTAGTAGACCATAATAGAGGGCTTTGAACTCTCAGTAGAGAGCTGAAGTACTGGCAATAGATCTAGAAAACCCTTTAACAAAAGTGCCATTTTCGTCTCTAATTAAACCTCCAATACCATTAATGTCCTATGTTTGTTTATAACAACCATCTATATTAAGTTTTATAAACCCAGTTGGAGGATGAAGCCACTTAATAATAGTCACCTTAGCAATTTTCTTCTTACCACTGAAATTAGAATAAGAGAAATCTTTCTCTCTATAACCAGACTGAATAATCAACTCTTCAGATTGTCGAATAATATTGCAGGACCTCATTTTGATATTCTCAAATTTGCATGAGCATCTGGATTTCCAAATTAACCAAATAATTAAGGAAGGTAGAACCTGACAAATTTTTTTTCCAGAGAAATGCTTTTTCTTAGTGATATGAGACCACCAACTGTTAATTCTTCCATATAAAAGAATTATTCTGAATAAATATCCCCCATTTTCTTTCAAAGAAATTCCAGACCTCATTGGCTACTGTACCAGTACTAAAAAGATGGTCAAATGTTTCTTCTGATGTTTTGCAACAACCACACATAGAAGCTATACTAATGCCAAATTTATGCAGGTTGCAATCCAAGGAGACTGCTTGATTAAATAATTTCCACATGAAGCAAGAGACTTTTAAAGGTACCATTCTATTCCAAATAAAAGTGCTTCTCCAATTTACAGTACCTACCTCTCTAGAAATCTCCCAAGCTGAATTTATAGTAAAATTCCCAAGATTAGTAGGTTTCCATATAGGTTTAACCCCATTTCCAGCTAAAATAGAATTACTATCAGTCAATTCTCTAGCTTGAAGCATTCTGTACCAAGTAGTAGTTTCTCTTTTAATAGGGATATCTTCTGCTTGTTTATTTCTACAGTATTTTGCTTTCAAAAACTTAGTCCACAAAGAGTCTTTAGTTTTGAACTTCCACCAGAGTTTCATTGCAAAAGCTTTTGATATATCATGAAAACTTTCACAGGTGTACAAATTTTACTCCATCTAACCCAATGGTACTTATTTTTACCATTTTTGTTACCCCTGAAAAAATTTGACAACAATTGGTCTATTCTTTTAATCACTTGTAGTGGAGGATTCATAGCAGCCAATGTATAAATAGGTATAGATTGAAGGACATGCCTAATTAGTATTAATTTTCCACCCAAATTTAGCCAGTTACCCTTCCAAGTGGACAACTTAGTTCTCACTTTTAGAATAAGTTCATGAAAAAGTATGCACTTTTTATGCCCAGAATATAATTTGCAGCCAAGGTAGGAAAAAGGAGGTTTCTTACTAGTGATATTAAGCTATTTGCAGATTTTTCCTTTTTGTATTGCACTGACACTTTTTGAGAAATAAACAAAGCTCTTGTCTAAACTGATTTCTTGACCAGAATCTTTATTATAGCATTGCAGGGTGTTGCTTATCTTTCTGATAGAATGAAGGTCTGCTGAACTGAAGATTAGTAGATCATCAGCAAAAGCAAGGTGAGTGATAATAGGGCTTCCAATAGGAGCTTTAAAAGCTGACCATCTTTTGTTAGTAATTAAATCATTTAAATTCATGCTTAATACTTCAGAACATAATATAAATAGACTAGAGGAAAGAGGATCCCCCTGTCTCAGGCCATTTTTGGGAGTAAAAAGCTCAGTTGGGCTGCCATTCACCAAAATAGAAGTCTGATTACCAGAAATTATCCTCCATACTAAGTCTATAACTTTCTCAGAGAAACCCATTTTTCTTAGTGTAGAAATAAGAAAATGCCAAGAAATACGATCATAATCTTTTTTCATGTCTAGCTTTAAAGCTATATTTTTACCACTAGTCTTTTTACTGAGAGTTGAGATAAACTCCTGAGCAAGAAGAATATTATCCACAATGTCTCTAGATTTAACAAATCCACTTTGATTCTCAGAAATAATATTAGGAAGTATAGTGGCAAATCTATAAGACATAATTTTTGAAATGATCTTACTGCAGAATGTACATAAGCTGATAGGTCTGAATTCAGCAAACTTCGTTGCTTTGATCTTCTTTGGTATTAGAGCAATAACAGTAGTTGATAGAGATCTAGGAAGTAGATTTCCCATGAAAAACAATATAATAGCTTTGAAAATATCTTCTCCAATAAAATCCCAACAGGATACAAAAAACTGACCTGTAAAACCATCTATTCCAGGAGCACTAGATTTGCTTAGATCAAAGACAGCTTCTTTTACCTCTTCTATAGTAGGGTCTTTGTCCAAGAAGTTATTAACCTCTCTAGAAATAATTTTAGGAATTTTATTCAAGCTTTTATAAACATAAGAATGAGAAAGATCTGCTGCTAATAGACTTTGAAAATAATCAATAGCCTCCTTTTTAATAACCACTTGGTCTCTAGTGCAAGTACCATCTTCTTTTTCTATTTCACTAATGGCACACTTTAATATTCTTTTCTTTACTATACTGTGATAAAATTTTGTATTAGCATCCCCATGTAAAGCCCATTTCAGATTAGCTTTTTCAGCCCAAAATTTCTCTTCTATGCTGAGTTTAGCTTTTAAAAAAGCTTCCACCTTATTGAGCTCAATTCTGTTCACAGGTGATGGATTCATTTCAAACTGCTGCTCTACCCTTAGAAGATTGTCTTCAGCTTTTGTTATTTCTTGAAATATATTCCCAAAGTTATTATAATTCCACTCTTTCAGTCTCTTTCTAGTTGCCTTTAAATTTGCAGCAAGATTATCCAATGCATTAGAATTAGAACTAGAAACCCATACTTCTTTCACTACATTGTAAAAGCCTTCATGATCTACCCAGAAATTTTGAAATATAAACCTTTTAGGACTATTGACTTGAACCAACTGTAATTTTAATAACAAGGGACTATGATCTGAAGTAGCTTTACTCAAATGGTCAAGATATATATTGCAGAACAAGTTTTCAAACTCTTGATTAAATAGTATCTTATCTATTCTTTCAAAAATAGCATCCACCCCACTACGCTTGTTCCACCAAGTATATTTAGAGCCACTATATATAGTTTCTGAGACACCCAAGTTGTTAATACAAGAAAGGAAATCATTAGCTGAATTAATATTGATAGGCAAACCCCCAATTTTATCTTTTTCAGATGAAACAGTATTAAAATCCCCTCCAATCAACCAAGGATTAATAGTGAAAGAATTTTCTAAGAAATTCCAAAGAGCTTCTCTTTCAGCTGCTGTACACTTGGAATAGACCACTGTAATTTGTAACTGTAGACCCAAATAATCAATAGAAACTGCCATAGTTACAGCTTGATTCATTTGATTAATAATAGAAATGTTTAACTCTTGCATATAAAAGACCCAAATCTTATTCTCTTCATGTACCAGAACTTCATCAAACCCAAACTTCCTTTTATAAAACTCCACTTTATCTTGATTTTTCTTTGGTTCTAAACAGACTAAGAACATAATGTCATGTAATTTACAAAGCTTATTGATACGCCTAGTGGTAGATTTAGTACCCACTACTCTGATATTCCAAAAGAGTGTATTAATCATTTAAAACTCTTTTTAACCCCTACACTAGAGGATCTAAGAACCATAACATCTTTAGCAACAACAATTGAGAGTTTCCCCAATTTTCTCTTGTTTTTTGGTGTTTTCCATTCTCCTTCTTCTAAAATATTGGGAATTTCTCTAGGGGAGAGACCCAGATCAATTCTCAGGTCTTTAGATATATCTGGAGCATCAATGAGATTAGAATCTCTCATTGTCACATTATCAACAAAAAATGATGTAATATTTAAAGGCCTTAGAACTGGTGATTCACCTTTAAATAGTACCATATCAGTGTTAAGATTATACTCTTCTCCCCTGTCTTCCTCCATTAATGAAACTTTTTTGGCATTTTCAGGATTTTCTGTAGCTGGTTTAGCTGCTGCTTCTTCACCATTTCTTGCAATTTTTTTATTAAAGCTTTTAGAAACCCATTCTTTTGTGCTTATTTTGTCTTGGTATTTTTAATAATTGGCCTTTTCATTCTTTTCTTTTGCTTGCTTTTCACAATTTTCTTCACTGTCCTCTGCAGCATTTTTCCTTTTGCTAGTATTTTCTTCTTTGCTTCCCTCTTCTATTATATCTAGATTAGTGAACTTACAGGCCTCTATAGGATGACCTAGTTTAAAACATTGAGAACAGTATTTTGGTACATCTTCGTATTTGCAATGTTGCCAGAATCCTTCACTTTCTCCATAATTTATTCTTACTCTTTTTATCAGTACTTTTCTTAAGTCAATTTCAACACAGATTCGGGCTAGACCTGGTCTAGTCAGTTTCGCTGTTGGTTCGTCTACTTTAAATGGTTTTTCAAAAGCTGAAGCAATACTAAATATGCTACATTTATTGTATAGATGGATAGGAAGTTTCGATAGAGAGATCCAAACAGGGGTAACTGGGGATTCTTTTTTTGGATTAAAATCATAGGGCCATTTAAAAGTTCTCATAGGGCTATTGTCAATGTACCAAATTTTGCGCATCCAAATTCTTAGAAAATCTTCTTCATAAAAACAGCGAATTAAAATATGTTTTGAATCGATGACTCCAATATGATAGTTAGCTTTCAACTCCATAGAACTAAACATTTTACGGATGATATTTATATGAGGCTTACCATGTGAGAATTTTCCTACAATAATATATTTTAATGGTTCTGAAAGAGTGTTTAGATCTTCGATTGAATAGTGAATCATTGGTTCTCCTTCATAAGATTCGATTTCTTGAACTGGAACTCTAGATGTCAAAGTTTGGGTTTTTAATATGGATGCGAAGGATTTAGATGTGGGTAGATCCGGGGAGAGGGTTTGGTTGGGGTCGGGAGGCTGAAGAGCGGTCATATCCTCGGCGGCTAGGGCTTTTCACCCTAGTCGTCTCTCTCTCTAGGGTTGGCGGCGTGTTTATGTCGCACTATAAAATTCCTCCATACATGAACTTGTTTCGACATTCATGCATTAAAAGTTTAGCGGTTTAGCGCCCAATTTCGGAGCTTTACACTTTTTTTCCCTTTTGCTTGTTTTTATGTTTATTTTTCTTTTGTATCGGCCATACACACAAGGTGAAATAATAGTACGATGTACTAATTGACACAAGGTAATAGTGATCTCTTTTCAAAATAAAAAGAGAGGTAATAATCATCGGCAAAAATGTGCAAAAAATTTACTAATTAACACGAATACATGCCTGAAAAAATCAGCAATGTAAGTACTAAACGAGAAAACACAACAATACAGGTCACAAAGGTGTATAAAACTACCATACAATAAAACACAACAATACAGGTTACAAAGGTGTATAAAACCACCATACTATAACATAACAATGAAATGTAATATGAACAACAGAATATTACATGAAATTTTATTATCACAAGACAAGCTACAAAAGTGTATAAAACTACATACTATATAGCATAACAATGAAATGTAATATGAACAACAGAATATTACATGACATTTTATTATCACAAATATGAAACAATAGATGATGTAAAAAAAAATCAGTTTCAGACCATAGAGGCGCTAAGAAGCGCTAGCTAGGTCTGACCTTTCTCTTGTCTTTGGCCTTGCTAATGGATAAAGCTACCGCCTTAACTATCATCTGCTTCACCGTCTCCTTCGGCTTTGGAACCACACTATTGTTACCTGCTTTTACATTGCTTTGCCTTCCACCCTCCATCTCTCTGATCTCTCTCTCAAATTCGGAAATTTAGGCTTATAGCTAGCTGTTTGGTCTCGTGGTATGCTTCTGGAAAGATGAATGCAGGGGATAACATAACAATGAAATGCAATTTGAACAACAGAATATTACATGACATTTTATTATCACAAATATGAAACAATAGATGATGAAAAAAAAATAGCTTCAGACCATAGAGGTGCTAAGAAGCTCTAGCTAGGTCTGACCTTGCTCTTGTCTTTGGCCTTGCTAATGGATGAAGCTACCGCCTTAACCATCATCTGTTTCACCGTCTCCTTCGGCTTTGGAACCACACTATTGTTACCAGCTTTTACATTACTTTGCCTTCCACCCTCCATCTCTCTGATCTCTCTCTCAAATTCGGAAATTTATGCTTATAGCTGTTTGGTCTCGTGGTATGCTTCTGGAAAGATGAATGCAGGGGAAATATTTTTAGATAGCTGGGGATGTGGTTTGAGGAATAAAATTAATACTGTTCACTGTGGAAATGAATTACATGAAAATTTCCATGCAAGGGTTTAGAAGGGTAGTTATGTGGGTTTGTGTGGTTTACTGAAGCGTTAATATTGTATGTGTGGGTTTGTGTTGTTTAATGAAGGGTTATAGTGTTTGTGTGGGTTTGTGTGGTTTACTGATAATGTACATGAGATTTATCATTTATTTGATTATTTTCTTTGGGGGTTTCGATTGATATGCAATGGCATTTCCATGTTGATGGATGGGATAATGACCTTCAAAAGAAAAAGACAAAACGATCAATATTTCTAAGCCTTTTTTTTTTTACTCTAGGTATGTTTAGATGTGTTTTTTTTTTGCCCTTCCCTTTCTCTTTACAATTCAAAACCCTAAAGGCTAAAATCCTAAGAAATGCTGCCGTCGAATGGAGCCGGGGGAGCCAACGCCGTATTCCTTTCTCGCACCCTCTCTCCTCTATCTTCTCATCCCCATCTTTGTGGTCTCCTATCCTCCTCCCCATCTCAACCCTATTCTCACGTTTCGTGAAAAGCATATCCGCTCCATCGTAGGATGGGTCTGACCTCATTACAGTTCGTCTTGAAACTCCTCATAATCTCGCTTTAGATTAAATCTTAAAGGTTAATAATTAATAAAGATAAAAATTCGTAATAAATAAGCGATAAATCATATATCGAGTAAGTTCATATACATCTGTTTTGGATAGAATTGGGTGTTTGATCGTACTTTTGTGTCATAATATTTTGTATAAACGTTTAAATCGGTTTAATTAATGTGTTGGCACACAGATGGAGCTTACTGCCAGTCATTATAATTGGATATTTTAGGCTTTATGTTGTCCTATTATAAATAAAGTAAATTAGCCATTCAAGGATTGCTATTTACGTTCTCTCGATGATGGGTATTTCTCTTACATAAAGGTTACTATACAATATATGCTGCCACAAGACTTGAAAAACTGTGGAACAACAATATGAAGTGTGTAGAAGTACATGTGGAAATCTGATGATTATTTTATTTCCTTTGCATCTATATATACTAATCCTTAACAGTTTTTTTTTTTTTTGATTTCTAAGTTTTGATCATTTTTACTATTATTAATGAAATAGTGGGTCTTTCCCACCAATTTATATAAAAAATGTTTAGTTTTTTTTTTTTTTTTGTTAGTATCGTACCTCATGGTGTATCGAACTAAATGTAGCAGTACAATATATACTTTAAAACCAATAAGACACCAATTCATCAATGGGCGAGACTTATGAGCATTAAAATAAGTTATAAATCCTAGTTCTTGAATATATACCAAAACAAAGTTAAAGTTCACACTATTAGTTACCCCTTCGGTTTTACAAGAAAAATGGCGATTGCATCTCAGTAATTTACAACGATATAACCTACACTATATTGATACTTATCCTAGATTCCTTCGAGTAGCATCCTCGATATCATACATGGGCATAGTAAAAGGGCAAGAGATGGAACGGCCACCATCGAGACTGTTATATTTTACAAACTACAACCTAGTTTGATTATACGGCACCAATTACTAGCTAGCTATTAATCACTCAAGCGCTTATAGAGAGAGAGAGTCTATGCTTTTATTTATATTTCTGGAACCCTAATGAACCAAAATGAAATTAGCAATGTAAGGTACTAAACGATGTAAACGAAGCAATACAAGTTACAAAATTGTATAAAACCCCCATACTATATAACATAACAATGAAATGTAATATGAACAACAGAATATTACATGAAATTTTACTATCACAACGCAAGCTACAAAAGTGTATAAAACTACATACTATATATAGCATAACAATGAAATGTAATATGAACACCAGAATATTACATGACATTTTATTATCACAAATATGAAACAATAGATGATGTAAAAAAAATCAGTTTCAGACCATAGAGGCGCTAAGAAGCGCTAGCTAGGTCTGACCTTGCTCTTGTCTTTGGCCTTGCTAATGGATGAAGCTACCGCCTTAACCATCATCTGCTTCACCGTCTCCTTCGGCTTTGGAACCACACTATTGTTACCAGCTTTTACATTACTTTGCCTTCCACCCTCCATCTCTCTGATCTCTCTCTCAAATTTGGAAATTTATCCTTATAGCTAGCTGTTCGGTCTCGTGGTATGCTTCTGGAAAGATGAATGCAGGGGAAATATTTATAGATAGCTGGGGATGTTGTTTGAGGAATAAATTTAATACTGTTCAGTGTGTTAATGAATTACATGAAAATTTCCATGCAAGGGTTTAGAAGGGTAGTTATGCGGGTTTGTGTGGTTTACTGAAGGGTTAATATTGTATGTGTGGGTTTGTGTTGTTTAATGAAGGGTTAATATTGTATGTGTGGGTTTGTGTTGTTTAATGAAGGGTTATAGTGTTTGTGTGGGTTTGTGTGGTTGACTGATAATGTACATGGGATTTATCATTTATTTAATTCTTTTCTTGGGGTGTTTCGATTAATATGCAGTGGCATTTCCATGTTGATGGCGGGCCAGTGACCTTAAAAAGAAAAGGACAAAAAGATCAATATTTCTAAAAAAATCTCATTCAAATTAATATACGAGTCTAAAATATTTGTTGTTGTTTTTTTCTTTACGCATGTTTTTTCTTGGTTTGTGTGGGTTTGTGTAGTTTACAAATAATGTACATGGGATTAATTTAGTTGTTTTTTTGGGTGTTTGGATTGATATGCAGTGGCATTTCCATGTTGATGGATGGGATAATTACCTTAAAAACAAAAACACAAAACGATCAATATTTCTAAAAAAATCTCATTCAAATGTATTAGTCAAAAAAATTATGTACTTTTTTTCTTTACTTTAGGCATGTTTAGTTGTTTTTCCTTTTTTCTTAGTACCGTACCTCCTATGTATAGTGTATCCATCTAGTAGTACACAAATACTTTAAAACCAATAAGACCCATTGATCGTTGAGGGGATTATTATTATTATTATTATTATTATTATTATTATTATTATTATTATTATTATTATTATTATTATTATTATTAATTTATTTTTATTTTTGGAAATTTAGATTAGTATAAAAGCCAAAAGCTCGATCAGAATCCAAAGTCTACAAAATTAGTTAATCGAAACATCTAAACATGCCTAAAGTAAAGTAAGTAAAGAAAAAATAAATCTAAACCATGCCTAAAGTAAAGAAAAAATAAATGAAGTTCTAGAAGTACCGATCGTTTTGTCCTTTTCTTTTGAAGGTCATTATCCCATCCATTCACATGGAAATGCCACTACATATTAATCTCGAAACACCCCAAGAAAATAATGTAATTAATCCCATGTACATGTATTATCAATAAACCACACAAAACCCACACAAACACAATAACCCTTCAGTAATCTTTAAAAAAAACAATAACCCTTCAGTAAACAACACAAACCCACACTATAAATATCCTTCAAAACCCTTGCATGGAAATTTCCATGTAATTCATTTCAACACAGCTGAACTATATTTTTTCCCTCAAACAACCACCCCAGCTATCTATAAATATTTCCTTCCCCTCCCCAGAAAGCATACCACGAAACCGAACAGCTAGCTATAAGCCCAAATTTCCGAATTTGAGAGAGAGATCGGAGAGATGGAGGGTAGAAGGCAAAGCAATGTAAAAGGTGGCAATAGTGTAGTTCCAAAGCCGAAGGAGACGGTGAAACAGATGATGTTTAAGGCGGTAGTTTCATACATTAGCAAGGCTAAAGACAAGAGAAAGGTCCGACCTAGCTAGCGCTTCTTAACGCCTCTATGTTCTGAAGCTGAAAAACTTTTATCATCTATTGTTTCATATTTGGTGTAAGAAAATTTCATGTAATATTATTTCCATATCACATTTCATTGTTATATTATAATATGGGGTTTTATACACTTTTGTTGCTTGTATTATTACGTTTTTCTCGTTTAGTTTCTTACATTATTAATTTTTTCAATTATTATACCCTATACTCGTGTTTTTTTTTGTAATTTTGAATTTTTCCAACCAAATTCTGAATGGAACAAATCCTATATTTGGCCGAAATACCCTTGGCTATAACGGGAAAAAAACATGATGTCATGTTCTAATTCATCATTGGATGGAAAATATCAAAATTAATAAAAAAAACACGAATACTGATTGAAAAAAATTAACAATATAAATTACTAAATAAGAATTACACAACAATACAAGGTACGAAATCGCTAATAACCTTGGTCAGAACTGTTGTGTCAAAGTAACCCAACATTCGTCTTCAAGATTTTGTATGATCAGTATTTTTATTTTTTCCTTCCTTTGTCTTAAGTGATAAATTTAGCTTGCCCATTCATAGTATGGTAAATCGTACTACGTCTGCAAAGAATTTTTAATACTTTTGAAGCAATGCATGCATGAAAATTTCCTTGAGAAATTTGGTCAAAAGGCTAAATCCAAAAAAAACGTCCCCCCTATGAACCCCCACCATCCATGAAGCCATACAGCAGGGATGTCGTTCATTGTCGTATGTCATCCATGAAGGACGAAAGCAACAATGTCACTATAATGGCCGAAATATTTATCCGAATTGAAAAAGAATTAATAAACAACGCCATGGCGGCATACCCTTTTTTCTATATAAATTGATGGAGAATGCGGGAATGCCCACTTTTTCATTAATAATAATAATGTATGGTCGAAACGACCTTATTACAACAGAAATTAAAATGAAAACTTTCAAAAATACATACTAGTGCTAAGGAGAGATTTTCATCTGTCATTCTATACACTTCAAATTCTTATTCGAAACTTTTCCACGTCTTATGGCAACATATGTTCGCCTATTTTTTACCAAACCTTTCTTTGAGAGATGAACCGCTCATCGAGTATACATAACTAGCAATTCTTGTATCGCTAATTTGCTTTTGGCTAACAGAGAGGCTTTTAATATCCAATTAGTAAGACTCACAATAAACTCCATCGGGGTACAAACAGTAATTTACCCAATCTAAATGTTACTACCAAATATTAAGACCAATAAACACAACCAAACACCCGGCCAATTCAATACAAATATATGTAGAAAAACTTACCGATACAGAATTTACCTCATTGTAAGTAGAAAGGAAATGTATGTCTAAGGCAGCTGTGTGCACTACAAAAATAAGTTCAATCATGGACGGCCAAATCTGTCAAAATCTGTCACGAAATAACAAAAATCATCAGTAAAATTAAATTCCGTTGCAAATCCGTCTGCGATAAGCGCGTTGAGGAAAAATCTGTCACAAAATCCGTCCCTGATTGTACCTCCTTTTTGTAGTGGTGATGGAGAGGTTATGAAAGCATGGCTAGTGGAAGGAAGATTCCGACATTTCTTAATTAAAATGAACAAATATAGAAAGATAGGTCCACGTGTAAAATCGATAAAGCATAGACTCTCTCTCTAAAATCGCTCGAGTGATTAATAAATAGTTATTGATGACGTAAAATCAAATTAGGTTATATGTTGTCCCGGAGTATATTATGTTTTAATATATTTAACTATGGACGTTTTAGCGTTTAGTTATCATAAACTACGAGTTTTTTCTTTTAATACTATCAAATATACACTTTGTTAACATTTGATAAAAAACATAAATAAGTTGATAAATGATTATCCCTTTTAATTACGTTTATTTATCAAATGCTAACCAAGAAATATGTATATATATATATAGTTAATATTACTAAAAGGGAAAATTCGTAGTTCATTTTACTAAATAATAAAACTTTCGTAGTTAATGATATTAAAACATAATAATCCCGATTATACCGTATAACAGTCTCAATGGCGGCCGTTCCATCACTTGACATTTTTCTATGCTCATGGTTGATATCGAAAATGCGATTCAAAGGTATCTATGACAAGTATCGTTCCACGTGTAGGTTATATCGTTGTAAATTACCGGGAGGTAGTCTTCGTATACTATTGTGGTTCTCTCTAGAAAGTTCAAAGGAGTTAAAGGAGATTACTTAATGGGACTAGGGTTGATTTTCTCTATTTTTCTTGTAAAACCGAAGAGGTAACTAATAGTGTGAAACTTAAATTGATTTTGGTATATATTCAGGATTTGGTAGTTATAATACTGGTAAAGTCTCAACGATCAAATGTCATTAAGGAGATCGAATTTCCAGTTGTTAATAGCTTAAACAAATTTGTGAATGCAATTGATAACGCTAGAAATAGATATATTCATAATACTTGCAAGTTAGGCCATTCGTTTTTTAGATTAACCTCTAGATGTAACTTCCTCCATTAGAGTAGAATAGACAAGAAATTGGGATGGAGATTGACGACATTATAGTGGGAAGATTGAATAGAGAGAGGATTGGATTTTGGAGAATAGAGATCGGAGAGAGAGGATTTGAGTCTTATTTATGAAGTTAGGGATATATATGAGAGAAGATGGACGAGCTGTTTCTTTTTCAGAAACCGAAAACAAAACGACGTCATTTTGATGTCTTTTCATAAAAAGAAAAAAGAGTTGCTCGCTATTTACGCTTTAAGTCCCTATAAATCTTTTTTTTTTGCACTATTATCACCAAAATCGTGCTTTTAGCACTTTTACCCCTCAAAAAGTAAAAAAACGTATGCAATTCGATTTCGCAAAACGCGTTATCACGCTTGTAGCCTTTTAAAGCGCGATTATTAAAGCACTGCTCTAATGTCTCTATTTCCAGCAGGCTCTCAAATCAAGAGCTAATGATAACCTCATGATACTCATCTTCGAGCACCACTCAGAAGCAACCATAGTGTGTTTCATTGACGCGTATAGTAGAAAAGCTAAAGACCATGACGTCTGCCATTGATGAGGATATAGCCCTGCATATTGATTCAATATATCAAATACATCGCCATATATGCTCTTCGTGGATCACTCCCTGGTATCACTTATTAGCAAAGAATCAACTGGCCGACATTAATCTTAGGCAAACGGGCCTGCGACGGGAGCTAATAAAGGACAAATAATAATGAATTTTTTTTTATCTAAAGTTAAGATCAAAAACGAATCTATAGTCTCCATAGATGAACTTTTTTTTATAATTAATTTGTAGGGAAAACCCACATTTTATTATTGAGAAAAAAGTGGGTGAAAACCCCACTGAAATAAACCAAGTAGCAATACAGATAGGATGTCAAACGGCGAGACCCAAAACAAATAATAGAAAACTATTACATCCAATTGAAATTAACGAAAAAATTAAACTCCAGAATCTACTAAAGCAGGATTCAATAGACTGGCGAACGAAACTTGAAAGACTGAGATTGTAAATAGATGTAATAACTCAACAGCTGTCCTCTTCCACCTCTTCATTTCTCCTGAGAATTAAACGAAGATAAAGAATCTCTCCTCTTACCACCGCCCACCATTATCACCGAAACCTTAGGTCAGAAAACCCTTTTGCTTCAGTGAGAATAATCCCTTTCAATACCTGAGGGAAATCATCCAAACAAGAAGAGGCGATGTTACCCTCCCAATTTGCAAGAAGATCAACAGCTTTGTTGCCTTCTCGCATCACGTGTTTAAACAGGTATTCACCATCCTTTAACAGATCTTTAATCTGGTTTAATAGATCTATAATCTTCCAAGGACATTTTTGTTTACCTTCAACAATTTTGATTAATAATAATGAATCGCTCTCAATAATAAGTTGTTTTTTTGGTGAAATTAGTAGACCATAATAGAGGGCTTTGAACTCTCAGTAGAGAGCTGAAGTACTGGCAATAGATCTAGAAAACCCTTTAACAAAAGTGCCATTTTCGTCTCTAATTAAACCTCCAATACCATTAATGTCCTATGTTTGTTTATAACAACCATCTATATTAAGTTTTATAAACCCAGTTGGAGGATGAAGCCACTTAATAATAGTCACCTTAGCAATTTTCTTCTTACCACTGAAATTAGAATAAGAGAAATCTTTCTCTCTATAACCAGACTGAATAATCAACTCTTCAGATTGTCGAATAATATTGCAGGACCTCATTTTGATATTCTCAAATTTGCATGAGCATCTGGATTTCCAAATTAACCAAATAATTAAGGAAGGTAGAACCTGACAAATTTTTTTTCCAGAGAAATGCTTTTTCTTAGTGATATGAGACCACCAACTGTTAATTCTTCCATATAAAAGAATTATTCTGAATAAATATCCCCCATTTTCTTTCAAAGAAATTCCAGACCTCATTGGCTACTGTACCAGTACTAAAAATATGGTCAAATGTTTCTTCTGATGTTTTGCAACAACCACACATAGAAGCTATACTAATGCCAAATTTATGCAGGTTGCAATCCAAGGAGACTGCTTGATTAAATAATTTCCACATGAAGCAAGAGACTTTTAAAGGTACCATTCTATTCCAAATAAAAGTGCTTCTCCAATTTACAGTACCTACCTCTCTAGAAATCTCCCAAGCTGAATTTATAGTAAAATTCCCAAGATTAGTAGGTTTCCATATAGGTTTAACCCCATTTCCAGCTAAAATAGAATTACTATCAGTCAATTCTCTAGCTTGAAGCATTCTGTACCAAGTAGTAGTTTCTCTTTTAATAGGGATATCTTCTGCTTGTTTATTTCTACAGTATTTTTCTTTCAAAAACTTAGTCCACAAAGAGTCTTTAGTTTTGAACTTCCACCAGAGTTTCATTGCAAAAGCTTTTGATATATCATGAAAACTTTCACAGGTGTACAAATTTTACTCCATCTAACCCAATGGTACTTATTTTTACCATTTTTGTTACCCCTGAAAAAATTTGACAACAATTGGTCTATTCTTTTAATCACTTGTAGTGGAGGATTCATAGCAGCCAATGTATAAATAGGTATAGATTGAAGAACATGCCTAATTAGTATTAATTTTCCACCCAAATTTAGCCAGTTACCCTTCCAAGTGGACAACTTAGTTCTCACTTTTAGAATAAGTTCATGAAAAAGTATGCACTTTTTATGCCCAGAATATAATTTGCAGCCAAGGTAGGAAAAAGGAGGTTTCTTACTAGTGATATTAAGCTATTTGCAGATTTTTCCTTTTTGTATTGCACTGACACTTTTTGAGAAATAAACAAAGCTCTTGTCTAAACTGATTTCTTGACCAGAATCTTTATTATAGCATTGCAGGGTGTTGCTTATCTTTCTGATAGAATGAAGGTCTGCTGAACTGAAGATTAGTAGATCATCAGCAAAAGCAAGGTGAGTGATAATAGGGCTTCCAATAGGAGCTTTAAAAGCTGACCATCTTTTGTTAGCAATTAAATCATTTAAATTCATGCTTAATACTTCAGAACATAATATAAATAGACTAGAGGAAAGAGGATCCCCCTGTCTCAGGCCATTTTTGGGAGTAAAAAGCTCAGTTGGGCTGACATTCACCAAAATAGAAGTCTGATTACCAGAAATTATCCTCCATACTAAGTCTATAACTTTCTCAGAGAAACCCATTTTCCTTAGTGTAGAAATAAGAAAATGACAAGAAATACGATCATAAGCTTTTTTCATGTCTAGCTTTAAAGTTATATTTTTACCACTAGTCTTTTTACTGAGAGTTGAGATAAACTCCTGAGCAAGAAGAATATTATCCACAATGTCTCTAGATTTAACAAATCCATTTTGATTCTCAGAAATAATATTAGGAAGTATAGTGGCAAATCTATAAGACATAATTTTTGAAATGATCTTACTGCAGAATGTACATAAGCTGATAGGTCTGAATTCAGCAAACTTCTTTGGTTTGATCTTCTTTGGTATTAGAGCAATAACAGTAGTTGATAGAGATCTAGGAAGTAGATTTCCCATGAAAAACAATATAATAGCTTTGAAAATATCTTCTCCAATAAAATCCCAACAGGATACAAAAAACTGACCTGTAAAACCATCTATTCCAGGAGCACTAGATTTGCTTAGATCAAAGACAGCTTCTTTTACCTCTTCTATAGTAGGGTCTTTGTCCAAGAAGTTATTAACCTCTCTAGAAATAATTTTAGGAATTTTATTCAAGCTTTTATAAACATAAGAATGAGAAAGATCTGCTGCTAATAGACTTTGAAAATAATCAATAGCCTCCTTTTTAATAACCACTTGGTCTCTAGTGCAAGTACCATCTTCTTTTTCTATTTCACTAATGGCACACTTTAATATTCTTTTCTTTACTATACTGTGATAAAATTTTGTATTAGCATCCCCATGTAAAGCCCATTTCAGATTAGCTTTTTCAGCCCAAAATTTCTCTTCTATGCTGAGTTTAGCTTTTAAAAAAGCTTCCACCTTATTGAGCTCAATTCTGTTCACAGGTGATGGATTCATTTCAAACTGCTGCTCTACCCTTAGAAGATTGTTTTCAGCTTTTGTTATTTCTTGAAATATATTCCCAAAGTTATTATAATTCCACTCTTTCAGTCTCTTTCTAGTTGCCTTTAAATTTGCAGCAAGATTATCCAATGCATTAGAATTAGAACTAGAAACCCATACTTCTTTCACTACATTGTAAAAGCCTTCATGATCTACCCAGAAATTTTGAAATATAAACCTTTTAGGACTATTGACTTGAACCAACTGTAATTTTAATAACAAGGGACTATGATCTGAAGTAGCTTTACTCAAATGGTCAAGATATATATTGCAGAACAAGTTTGCAAACTCTTGATTAAATAGTATCTTATCTATTCTTTCAAAAATAGCATCCACCCCACTACGCTTGTTCCACCAAGTATATTTAGAGCCACTATATATAGTTTCTGAGACACCCAAGTTGTTAATACAAGAAAGGAAATCATTAGCTGAATTAATATTGATAGGCAAACCCCCAATTTTATCTTTTTCAGATGAAACAGTATTAAAATCCCCTCCAATCAACCAAGGATTAATAGTGAAAGAATTTTCTAAGAAATTCCAAAGAGCTTCTCTTTCAGCTGCTGTACACTTGGAATAGACCACTGTAATTTGTAACTGTAGACCCAAATAATCAATAGAAACTGCCATAGTTACAGCTTGATTCATTTGATTAATAATAGAAATGTTTAACTCTTGCATATAAAAGACCCAAATCTTATTCTCTTCATGTACCAGAACTTCATCAAACCCAAACTTCCTTTTATAAAACTCCACTTTATCTTGATTTTTCTTTGGTTCTAAACAGACTAAGAACATAATGTCATGTAATTTACAAAGCTTATTGATACGCCTAGTGGTAGATTTAGTACCCACTACTCTGATATTCCAAAAGAGTGTATTAATCATTTAAAACTCTTTTTAACCCCTACACTAGAGGATCTAAGAACCATAACATCTTTAGCAACAACAATTGAGAGTTTCCCCAATTTTCTCTTGTTTTTTGGTGTTTTCCATTCTCCTTCTTCTAAAATATTGGGAATTTCTCTAGGGGAGAGACCCAGATCAATTCTCAGGTCTTTAGATATATCTGGAGCATCAATGAGATTAGAATCTCTCATTGTCACATTATCAACAAAAAATGGTGTAATATTTAAAGGCCTTAGAACTGGTGATTCACCTTTAAATAGTACCATATCAGTGTTAAGATTATACTCTTCTCCCCTGTCTTCCTCCATTAATGAAACTTTTTTGGCATTTTCAGGATTTTCTGTAGCTGGTTTAGCTGCTGCTTCTTCACCATTTCTTGCAATTTTTTTATTAAAGCTTTTAGAAACCCATTCTTTTGTGCTTATTTTGTCTTGGTATTTGTAATAATTGGCCTTTTCATTCTTTTCTTTTGCTTGCTTTTCACAATTTTCTTCACTGTCCTCTGCAGCATTTTTCCTTTTGCTAGTATTTTCTTCTTTGCTTCCCTCTTCTATTATATCTAGATTAGTGAACTTACAGGCCTCTATAGGATGACCTAATTTAAAACATTGAGAACAGTATTTTGGTACATCTTCGTATTTGCAATGTTGCCAGAATCCTTCACTTTCTCCATAATTTATTCTTACTCTTTTTATCAGTACTTTTCTTAAGTCAATTTCAACACAGATTCGGGCTAGACCTGGTCTAGTCAGTTTTGCTGTTGGTTCGTCTACTTTAAGTGGTTTTTCAAAAGCTGAAGCAATACTAAATATGCTACATTTATTGTATAGATGGATAGGAAGTTTCGATAGAGAGATCCAAACAGGGGTAACTGGGGATTCTTTTTTTGGATTAAAATCATAGGGCCATTTAAAAGTTCTCATAGGGCTATTGTCAATGTACCAAATTTTGCGCATCCAAATTCTTAGAAAATCTTCTTCATAAAAACAGCGAATTAAAATATGTTTTGAATCGATGACTCCAATATGATAGTTAGCTTTCAACTCCATAGAACTAAACATTTTACGGATGATATTTATATGAGGCTTACCATGTGAGAATTTTCCTACAATAATATATTTTAATGGTTCTGAAAGAGTGTTTAGATCTTCGATTGAATAGTGAATCATTGGTTCTCCTTCATAAGATTCGATTTCTTGAACTGGAACTCTAGATGTCAAAGTTTGGGTTTTTAATATGGATGCGAAGGATTTAGATGTGGGTAGATCCGGGGAGAGGGTTTGGTTGGGGTCGGGAGGCTGAAGAGCGGTCATATCCTCGGCGGCTAGGGCTTTTCACCCTAGTCGTCTCTCTCTCTAGGGTTGGCGGCGTGTTTATGTCGCACTATAAAATTCCTCCATACATGAACTTGTTTCGACATTCATGCATTAAAAGTTTAGCGGTTTAGCGCCCAATTTCGGAGCTTTACACTTTTTTTCCCTTTTGCTTGTTTTTATGTTTATTTTTCTTTTGTATCGGCCATACACACAAGGTGAAATAATAGTACGATGTACTAATTGACACAAGGTAATAGTGATCTCTTTTCAAAATAAAAAGAGAGGTAATAATCATCGGCAAAAATGTGCAAAAAATTTACTAATTAACACGAATACATGCCTGAAAAAATCAGCAATGTAAGTACTAAACGAGAAAACACAACAATACAGGTCACAAAGGTGTATAAAACTACCATACAATAAAACACAACAATACAGGTTACAAAGGTGTATAAAACCACCATACTATAACATAACAATGAAATGTAATATGAACAACAGAATATTACATGAAATTTTATTATCACAAGACAAGCTACAAAAGTGTATAAAACTACATACTATATAGCATAACAATGAAATGTAATATGAACAACAGAATATTACATGACATTTTATTATCACAAATATGAAACAATAGATGATGTAAAAAAAAATCAGTTTCAGACCATAGAGGCGCTAAGAAGCGCTAGCTAGGTCTGACCTTTCTCTTGTCTTTGGCCTTGCTAATGGATAAAGCTACCGCCTTAACTATCATCTGCTTCACCGTCTCCTTCGGCTTTGGAACCACACTATTGTTACCTGCTTTTACATTGCTTTTCCTTCCACCCTCCATCTCTCTGATCTCTCTCTCAAATTCGGAAATTTAGGCTTATAGCTAGCTGTTTGGTCTCGTGGTATGCTTCTGGAAAGATGAATGCAGGGGATAACGTAACAATGAAATGCAATTTGAACAACAGAATATTACATGACATTTTATTATCACAAATATGAAACAATAGATGATGAAAAAAAAATAGCTTCAGACCATAGAGGTGCTAAGAAGCGCTAGCTAGGTCTGACCTTGCTCTTGTCTTTGGCCTTGCTAATGGATGAAGCTACCGCCTTAACCATCATCTGTTTCACCGTCTCCTTCGGCTTTGGAACCACACTATTGTTACCAGCTTTTACATTACTTTGCCTTCCACCCTCCATCTCTCTGATCTCTCTCTCAAATTCGGAAATTTATGCTTATAGCTGTTTGGTCTCGTGGTATGCTTCTGGAAACATGAATGCAGGGGAAATATTTATAGATAGCTGGGGATGTGGTTTGAGGAATAAAATTAATACTGTTCACTGTGGAAATGAATTACATGAAAATTTCCATGCAAGGGTTTAGAAGGGTAGTTATGTGGGTTTGTGTGGTTTACTGAAGCGTTAATATTGTATGTGTGGGTTTTTGTTGTTTAATGAAGGGTTATAGTGTTTGTGTGGGTTTGTGTGGTTTACTGATAATGTACATGAGATTTATCATTTATTTGATTATTTTCTTTGGGGGTTTCGATTGATATGCAATGGCATTTCCATGTTGATGGATGGGATAATGACCTTCAAAAGAAAAAGACAAAACGATCAATATTTCTAAGCCTTTTTTTTTTTACTCTAGGTATGTTTAGATGTGTTTTTTTTTTGCCCTTCCCTTTCTCTTTACAATTCAAAACCCTAAAGGCTAAAATCCTAAGAAATGCTGCCGTCGAATGGAGCCGGGGGAGCCAACGCCGTATTCCTTTCTCGCACCCTCTCTCCTCTATCTTCTCATCCCCATCTTTGTGGTCTCCTATCCTCCTCCCCATCTCAACCCTATTCTCACGTTTCGTGAAAAGCATATCCGCTCCATCGTAGGATGGGTCTGACCTCATTACAGTTCGTCTTGAAACTCCTCATAATCTCGCTTTAGATTAAATCTTAAAGGTTAATAATTAATAAAGATAAAAATTCGTAATAAATAAGCGATAAATCATATATCGAGTAAGTTCATATACATCTGTTTTGGATAGAATTGGGTGTTTGATCGTACTTTTGTGTCATAATATTTTGTATAAACGTTTAAATCGGTTTAATTAATGTGTTGGCACACAGATGGAGCTTACTGCCAGTCATTATAATTGGATATTTTAGGCTTTATGTTGTCCTATTATAAATAAAGTAAATTAGCCATTCAAGGATTGCTATTTACGTTCTCTCGATGATGGGTATTTCTCTTACATAAAGGTTACTATACAATATATGCTGCCACAAGACTTGAAAAACTGTGGAACAACAATATGAAGTGTGTAGAAGTACAGGTGGAAATCTGATGATTATTTTATTTCCTTTGCATCTATATATACTAATCCTTAACAGTTTTTTTTTTTTTTTGATTTCTAAGTTTTGATCATTTTTACTATTATTAATGAAATAGTGGGTCTTTCCCACCAATTTATATAAAAAATGTTTAGTTTTTTTTTTTTTTTTGTTAGTATCGTACCTCATGGTGTATCGAACTAAATGTAGCAGTACAATATATACTTTAAAACCAATAAGACACCAATTCATCAATGGGCGAGACTTATGAGCATTAAAATAAGTTATAAATCCTAGTTCTTGAATATATACCAAAACAAAGTTAAAGTTCACACTATTAGTTACCCCTTCGGTTTTACAAGAAAAATGGCGATTGCATCTCAGTAATTTACAACGATATAACCTACACTATATTGATACTTATCCTAGATTCCTTCGAGTAGCATCCTCGATATCATACATGGGCATAGTAAAAGGGCAAGAGATGGAACGGCCACCATCGAGACTGTTATATTTTACAAACTACAACCTAGTTTGATTATACGGCACCAATTACTAGCTAGCTATTAATCACTCAAGCGCTTATAGAGAGAGAGAGTCTATGCTTTTATTTATATTTCTGGAACCCTAATGAACCAAAATGAAATTAGCAATGTAAGGTACTAAACGATGTAAACGAAGCAATACAAGTTACAAAATTGTATAAAACCCCCATACTATATAACATAACAATGAAATGTAATATGAACAACAGAATATTACATGAAATTTTACTATCACAACGCAAGCTACAAAAGTGTATAAAACTACATACTATATATAGCATAACAATGAAATGTAATATGAACACCAGAATATTACATGACATTTTATTATCACAAATATGAAACAATAGATGATGTAAAAAAAATCAGTTTCAGACCATAGAGGCGCTAAGAAGCGCTAGCTAGGTCTGACCTTGCTCTTGTCTTTGGCCTTGCTAATGGATGAAGCTACCGCCTTAACCATCATCTGCTTCACCGTCTCCTTCGGCTTTGGAACCACACTATTGTTACCAGCTTTTACATTACTTTGCCTTCCACCCTCCATCTCTCTGATCTCTCTCTCAAATTTGGAAATTTATCCTTATAGCTAGCTGTTCGGTCTCGTGGTATGCTTCTGGAAAGATGAATGCAGGGGAAATATTTATAGATAGCTGGGGATGTTGTTTGAGGAATAAATTTAATACTGTTCAGTGTGTTAATGAATTACATGAAAATTTCCATGCAAGGGTTTAGAAGGGTAGTTATGCGGGTTTGTGTGGTTTACTGAAGGGTTAATATTGTATGTGTGGGTTTGTGTTGTTTAATGAAGGGTTAATATTGTATGTGTGGGTTTGTGTTGTTTAATGAAGGGTTATAGTGTTTGTGTGGGTTTGTGTGGTTGACTGATAATGTACATGGGATTTATCATTTATTTAATTCTTTTCTTGGGGTGTTTCGATTAATATGCAGTGGCATTTCCATGTTGATGGCGGGCCAGTGACCTTAAAAAGAAAAGGACAAAAAGATCAATATTTCTAAAAAAATCTCATTCAAATTAATATACGAGTCTAAAATATTTGTTGTTGTTTTTTTCTTTACGCATGTTTTTTCTTGGTTTGTGTGGGTTTGTGTAGTTTACAAATAATGTACATGGGATTAATTTAGTTGTTTTTTTGGGTGTTTGGATTGATATGCAGTGGCATTTCCATGTTGATGGATGGGATAATTACCTTAAAAACAAAAACACAAAACGATCAATATTTCTAAAAAAATCTCATTCAAATGTATTAGTCAAAAAAATTATGTACTTTTTTTCTTTACTTTAGGCATGTTTAGTTGTTTTTCCTTTTTTCTTAGTACCGTACCTCCTATGTATAGTGTATCCATCTAGTAGTACACAAATACTTTAAAACCAATAAGACCCATTGATCGTTGAGGGGATTATTATTATTATTATTATTATTATTATTATTATTATTATTATTATTATTATTATTATTATTATTATTATTTTTGGAAATTTAGATTAGTATAAAAGCCAAAAGCTCGATCAGAATCCGAAGTCTACAAAATTAGTTAATCGAAACATCTAAACATGCCTAAAGTAAAGTAAGTAAAGAAAAAATAAATCTAAACCATGCCTAAAGTAAAGAAAAAATAAATGAAGTTCTAGAAGTACCGATCGTTTTGTCCTTTTCTTTTGAAGGTCATTATCCCATCCATTCACATGGAAATGCCACTGCATATTAATCTCGAAACACCCCAAGAAAATAATGTAATTAATCCCATGTACATATATTATCAATAAACCACACAAAACCCACACAAACACAATAACCCTTCAGTAATCTTTAAAAAAAACAATAACCCTTCAGTAAACAACACAAACCCACACTATAAATATCCTTCAAAACCCTTGCATGGAAATTTCCATGTAATTCATTTCAACACAGCTGAACTATATTTTTTCCCTCAAACAACCACCCCAGCTATCTATAAATATTTCCTTCCCCTCCCCAGAAAGCATACCACGAAACCGAACAGCTAGCTATAAGCCCAAATTTCCGAATTTGAGAGAGAGATCGGAGAGATGGAGGGTAGAAGGCAAAGCAATGTAAAAGGTGGCAATAGTGTAGTTCCAAAGCCGAAGGAGACGGTGAAACAGATGATGTTTAAGGCGGTAGTTTCATACATTAGCAAGGCTAAAGACAAGAGAAAGGTCCGACCTAGCTAGCGCTTCTTAACGCCTCTATGTTCTGAAGCTGAAAATTTTTATCATCTATTGTTTCATATTTGGTGTAAGAAAATTTCATGTAATATTATTTCCATATCACATTTCATTGTTATATTATAATATGGGGTTTTATACACTTTTATAGCTTGTATTATTACGTTTTTCTCGTTTAGTTTCTTACATTGTTAATTTTTTCAATTATTATACCCTATACTCGTCTTTTTTGTAATTTTGAACTTTTCAAACAAAATTCTGAATGGAACAAATCCTATACTTGACCGAAATACCCTTGGCTATAACGGGAAAAAAAACATGATGTCATGTTCTAATTCATCATTGGATGGAAAATATCAAAATTAATAAATAAAAAAACGAATACTGATTGAAAAAATTTCAATATAGATTTACTAAATAAGAATTACACAACAATACAAGGTACGAAATCGCTAATAACATTATTTCATGGGTCAGAATTGTTTGTTAGTTTTGGTACTAGTTCGAATACTATAAAAGAAAGGACAATAAAATAAAGAAGACAGGAACGCAATGGAAATAACAATTTATTTCTCACAATTGGAATATGAATTACAATTCCTTACTCATACAGAATTAAATTAAACTGCTGGACTGGTTTCGCAAATAACCAAACTGCCGGACTGTTTTGGAAATAAAATAAACTGCCGGACTGTTTTCAACAAATAAAAAACTGCCGGACTGTTTTGTAAATAAAACAAACTGCCGGACTGTTTTAACAAATAAGAAACTGCCGGACTGTTTTAAACAAACTGTCGGACTGTTTTAACAAATAAAAAACTGCCGGACTGGTTTTAAACAAACTGCCGGACTGGTTTTAACAAATAAAAAACTGCCGGACTGTTTTGTAAATAAAACAAACTGCCGGACTGGTTTTAACAAATAAAAAACTGCCGGACTGGTTTTTAACAAATAAAAAACTGCCGGACTGTTTTTTGTAAAAGCTGGAAATTACAGAACTGAAAAGTAAATTACAGAATTGAAAGACTGAAAGTAAACAGTACTGAAAAGTAAATACAGCAAAGAAACAGTACAGAAAAGAAATGTACAGAATGTAAAGGACTGAAAAATAAATAACATAAATAAAAATAAGAGGCAACTGCTGAGCAGTTTCCCTTAAACAATATTTCCCGAACCACCTTTAAAGGTTTCTGGTTTCGGGACTTTGTTCCCAAGGTACAACTTATATCTCAGAGTGGCTCGTATGGAAACCGGCACCGAACCACAGGTCGAGCTGTTGGTGGTGCGGTTCTCTCTCACTAAGTGTATGCTTATGCTGTGAGGTTGTGTGTATTCTGGTGTGTTGAAATGAGAGGGGGATGGCTGCCTTTTATAGGCTCTACTGAAACCGCAGCCATAAATGTTGGTCATCAATTCTGGGAGTTACACCCCCAGAATCCGCTCACTTAATTCCTGAAACCGCAGCATTTAAATTCATTCATTGCTGACATTTCTCTTTGCTGGAAACTCTAGGGACTCCTTTTGTATTTTATACAAAACTCCCTATTCGGGTTTGGACCCAAAACCCAAGACCCGAGACATTCCCCAAACCCCAAACCCCAAACCCCAAATCCCGCGCCCGAGACACGAGACACGAGACACGAGCGAGCGCGCGTGTGTGGTACACACTAATACTCTTAGGTGTATGTGGACATGTTAGTTTAATAACTACATGGGTTGGTATGGTATATATATTGTAAAATTGACTCTCAATCTTCCAATATGGGATTATACTAAATGGTTTTCCATTACCATTTCGGTTTTCCAGATTTTCCAGATTTGAGCTTGCGAGGTACCAACTTTGAAGCCACTTTGTATTCACACCCATTCTCCAAATAGGTCATGCGATATACCGTTGCGAAGCCCGTCACACGGGCTACTCAACCACGTTGAGTATGGTATAAACCACTTAGCGCTGTCGCATATAAAAATGACCCGAAGTTGGTCCAGCGACCATTCGGAAACACCCATGTTTTTCACATGTTTTTCCAACATTGTTATGTCAAAGTAACCCATTGTTGTGTCAAAGTAACCCAATATTTGTCTTCAAGATTTTGTATGATCAGTATTTTTATTTTTTCCTTCCCTTGTCTTGAGTGATAAATTTAGCTTGCCCATTCATAGTATGGTAAATCGTACTACGTCTGCAAAGAATTCTTAATACTTTTGAAGCAATGCATGCATGAAAATTTCCTTGAGAAATTTGGTCAAAAGGCTAAATCCAAAAAAACGTCCCCCCTATGAACCCCCACCATCCATGAAGCCATACAGCAGGGATGTCGTTCATTGTCGTATGTCATCCATGAAGGACGAAGGCAACAATGTCTCTATAATGGCCGAAATATTTACCCGAATTGTAAAAGAATTAATAGACAACGCCATGGCGGCACACCCTTTTTTCTATATAAATTGATGGAGAATGGGGGAATGCCCACTTTTTCATTAATGATAATAATGCATGGTCGAAACGACCATATTACAACAGAAATTAAAATAAAAACTTTCAAAAATACATACTAATGCTAAGGATAGATTTTCATCTGTCATTCTACACACTTTAAATTCTTATTCGAAACTTTTTCACGTCTTATGGCAACATATGTTTGCCTGTTTTTTACCAAACCTTTCTTTGAGTGATGAACCGCTCATCGAGTATATGTAACTAGCAATTCTTGTATCGCTAATTTGCTTTTGGCTAACAGAGGGCTTTTAATATCCAATTAGTAAGACTCACAATAAACTCCATCGGGGTACAAACAGTAATTTACCCGATCTAAATGTTACTACCAAATATTAGGACCAATAAACACAACCAAACACCCGGCCAATTCAATACAAATATATGTAGAAAAACTTACCGATATAGAATTTACCTCATTGTAAGTAGAAAGGAAATGTATGTCTAAGACAGCTGTGTGCACTACAAAAATAAGTTCAATCATGGACGGCCAAATCTGTCAGAAATCTGTCACGAAATAACAAAAATCATCAGTAAAATTAAATTCCGTTGCAAATCCATCTGCGAAAAGCGTGTTGGAGAAAAATATGTCACCAAATCCGTCCCTGATTGTACCTCCTTTTTGTAGTGGTGGTGGAGAGGTTATGAAAGCATGGCTAGTGGAAGGAAGATTCCGACATTTCTTAATTAAAATGAACTAAGTATAGAAAGATAGGTCCACGTGTAAAATCGCTAAAGCATAGACTCTCTCTCTAAAATTGCTCGAGTGATTGATAAATAGTTATTGATGACGTAAAATCAAACTAGGTTATATGTTGTCCCGGAGTATATTATGTTTTTAACATATTTAACTATGGACGTTTTAGCGTTTAGTTATCATGAACTACGAGTTTTTTCTTTTAGTACTATCATCTATATACTTTGTTAACATTTGATACAAAAACGTAAATAACTTATAAATGATTGTACTAAAACGGTGTATAATTGATATATTATGGTACTAAAAAAATATAGTTGATAGTATTATATTATCCCTTTTAACTACGTTTATGTATCAAATGCTAACAAATATATATATATATAGTTAATATTACTAAAAGGGAAAATTCGTAGTTCATTTTACTAAATAGTAAAACCTTCATAGTTAATGATATTAAAACATAATAATCCCGATTATACCGTATAACATTCTCAATGGCGGCCGTTCCATCACTTGCAAATTGTCTATGCTCATGGTTGATATCGAGGATGCGGCTCAAAGGCATCTATGAGAAGTATCGTTCCACGTGTAGGTTATATCGTTGTAAATTATCGGGAGGTAGTCTTCGTATACTATTGTGGTTCTCTCTAGGAAGTTCAAAGGAGTAAAAGGGGATTACTTAATGGGACTAGGGTTGATTTTCTCTAATTTTCTTGTAAAACCGAAGAGGTAACTAATAGTGTGAAACTTAAATTGATTTTGGTATATATTCAGGAATTGGTAGTTATAATACTGGTAAAGTCTCAACGATTGAGTGTCATTAAGGAGATCGAATTTTCGGTTGTTAATAGTTTAAATAAATTTGTCAATGTAATTGATAACGCTAGAAATAGATATATTCATAATGCTTGCAAGTTAGGCCATTCGTTTTTGAGATTAACCTGTAGATGTAACTTCCTACATTAGAATAGAATAGACAAGAAATTGGGATGGAGATTGACGACATTATAGGGAGAAGATCGAATAGAGAGAGGATTGGAATTTGGAGAATAGATATCGGAGAGAGAGAGGTTTTGAGTCTTATTTATGAAGTTACGGATATATATGTGAGAAGATGGACGAGCTATTTATTTTTCAGAAAATGAAAACAAAACGACGTCGTTTTGATGTCTTTTCCTAATAAGAAAAAAGAGTTGCTCGCTATTTACGCTTTAAATCCCTATAAATCATGGTTTTTGCGCTATTATCACCAAAATCGCTCTTTTAGCGCTTTACCTCCCAAAAAGCAAAAAAGCGTATGCAATTCGATTTCGCAAAACGCGTTATCACGCTTTTAGCCCTTTAAATCGCGATTATTAAAGCACTGCTCTAAGGTCTCTATTTCCAGCAGGCTCTCAAATCGAGAGTTAATGATAACTTCATGATACTCATCTTCGAGCACCACTCAGAAGCAACCATATTGTTTTCATTCACGCGGATAGTAGCAAAGCTAAAGACCAAGATGTCTGCCATTGATGGGGATATAACCCTGCATATTGATTCAATATATCAAATACATCGCCGTATATGTTCTTCATGGATCACTCCCTGGTATCACTTATTAGCAAAGCATCAACCTGCTAGGGCTTGGTTGGGGTCGGGAGGCTGAAGAGCGGTCATATCCTCGGCGGCTAGGGCTTTTCACCCTAGTCGTCTCTCTCTCTAGGGTTGGCGGCGTGTTTATGTCGCACTATAAAATTCCTCCATACATGAACTTGTTTCGACATTCATGCATTAAAAGTTTAGCGGTTTAGCGCCCAATTTCAGAGCTTTACACTTTTTTTCCCTTTTGCTTGTGTTTATGTTTATTTTTCTTTTGTATCTGCCATACACACAAGGTGAAATACTAGTACGATGTACTAATTGACACAAGGTAAAAATGATCTCTTTTCCAAACAAAAAGAGAGGTAATAATCATGAGCAAAAATGTGCAAAAAATGTACTAATTAACACGAATACATGACTGAAAAAATCAGCAATGTAAGTACAAAACGAGAAAACACAACAATACAGGTCACAAAGGTGTATAAAATTACCTTACAATAAAACACAACAATACAGGTTACAAAGTTGTATAAAACCACCATACTATAACATAACAATGAAATGTAATATGAACAACATGAAACTTTACTTTCACAAGACAAGCTACAAAAGTGTATAAAACTACAAACTTCATATAACATAACAATGAAATGTAATATGACAAACATAATATTACATTAAATTTTATTATTACAAATATGAAACAACAGATGATGAAAAAAAAAATCAGTTTCAGACCATAGAGGCGCTTAGAAGCGCTAGCTAGGTCTGACATTTCTCTTGTCTTTGGCTTGCTAATGGATGAAGCTACCGCCTTAACCATCATCTGCTTCACCGTCTCCTTAGGCTTTGGAACCACACTATTGTTACCAGCTTTTACATTGTTTTGCCTTCCACCCTCCATCTCTCTGACCTCTCTCTCAAATTCGGAAATTTAGGCTTATAGCTAGCTGTTTGGTCTCCTTTTTCTTTACTTTAGGCAAGTAATTTAGATGTTTTTCCTTTTTTTCTTAGTACCGTACCTCCTATATAGTGTATCTAACTAGTAGTACACAAATACTTTAAAACCAATAAGACACTGATTCATTGATCGTTGAGACTATTATATTATAATTTTTTTATTTTTATTTTTGGAAATTAAGAGTATAAAAGTCAAAACTCGATCAACGCCCGAAGGCTACAAAAGGGTCAAGGCAAATTAGCACCTCTCAAGAACGTATGACCTAATTAACTTGCGAGCACTACGAATATATCTATTTCTAACGGTATCCTCTCCATTCACAAATTTGTTAATGGAAACATCTAAGCATGCCTAAAGTAAAGGAAAAAATAAATAAAGTTCTACAAATAACCGATCGTTTTGTCTTTTTCTTTTTAAGGTCATTATCCCATCACCAACATGGAATTGCCACCGTATATTAATCGAAACCCCCCAAGAAAATAATATAATTAATTTCATGTACATATATATATTGTCAGTAAACCACACAAAACCCACACAAGCACAATAACCCTTCAGTAAACAACACAAATCCACACAATTATCCTTCTAAGCCCTTGCATGGAAATTTTCATGTAATTCATTTGCACACAGCTGAACTATATTTTATTGCTCAAACAACAACCCCAGCTATCTATAAATGTTTCCTTCAACTCCCCAGAAGGCATACCACAAAACCGAACAGCTAGCTATGTCACGCCCCGAAATTCGAAAACACGAACAAAAGGCGTGACTTTTTTTTAAACAAAAGGAAAGAGAACCAGTTGGTACAAAATTTAAGTTTTAAAAGAAAAAGACTTGCAAGCTAAAGGAACAAATAAACGAATAAATATAAATTTTGTCAAACGCGGCTACAAGACAAAATGGTTTTGACAAAATTATATAAAAAGAAACAAACAATTGTAATTTTCCCGTAGACTACATCCTCGAAAATAGTCTAAAAAAATAAAACGATTCAAGAAGCCCAACTCATGCGCTACCTCGCTAATGCTCCTATCCAAAAGGCTCAACCTAAGTTGTACCTGAAAGACAAAACTGTAACGGTGAGTCTCGCGCACATACATAGACGGGACGGCACCACAAAATACCGTCACTCCATCCCATAAATGCAAGAACTCACAAGCAACAACTACGATAATCAACGTATAAAAAGAAATATAATAACATCGTACAACGAAATAAATTAATTAACGTCAACACACATCTATAGCAAAAATAGACCTCTCAAGCCACCTATCCCAGTCCGTAAGTTAGGTCATTCCCTATACCTCTCGGCCGTTTATTGTCCCCGGTATAGGAAGAGACATAGACCATTGCTAACATAAAAGTAGATTTAAAGTGCGCAGTTGGACCTCTCACGCCACTCGTCCCAGTCCGTAAGACGAGTCATTCCCTATCCCCTCGGCCGTCTTATGTCACCGGAATTAGGAAGAGACATAGACCATTGCTAACATAAAAATAAATATAGTGCACACTAGGACCTCTCACGCCACTCGCCCCAGTCCGTAAGACGAGTCATTCCCTATCCCCTCGGCCGTCTTATGTCCCCGGAATTAGGAAGAGACATAGACAATTGCCACTAATCTAAATCACAAGGGCTCGGCCAATAATATAAAACCATTCAATTATCACATTCTCATACGTCACTTTAACGTAATTCAACATAACCCATAAGCATAGGTGCTAGATTCACAACTAGTCCAACAACATAAAAACTCATTCAGGCATTTTATCAAACACCTTGTATGCATAAACTACAATTCATCTTTATTCAACATAAATTTACCCAATTTCATCAACAACTATATAATCACCTAATCAACTCATAAAACATGCAAACTCATCCATAATCTCATTAACTCGAAATTAATATGTCTCAAGTCTCAACTTCTACAATTCAAATAAGGGAATTAAAAGTACAACAATAAACCCCAAATAACAATTTAAGAACATAATTAAGATAAAAGGCAAAACCCCCAATTTATAATAAACGCAAGACCTAATCCTAACATACACCCTCGTCTAGTCGCAATGGATAACCCCCGTTACCTTAGCGCGTAGAAGAGATGATTCCGGTAAAAATCCGCTAACGTGGTTTCTTTTTCTTCTTCCTAAGTTTTGAAATCTCTCTTTTCTCTCTTTTTCTCTCTTGTTCTCTCTTGTTTTAGGTTTACTGTTTTAAAAAGTGGGCTGAAAAGAGATTTAGAAAAACTGTTTTGAGAGAGTTTGGGGAAGCGAACTATTAGGTCCCCAAAGTTCCAAAAGTTAACTCTTAATCCAAAAATATTGTTTTACTACTCAAAAATAATAAATCTTTAGAAACAAATCTATTGGGTCCTTTTTATTTATAAAATTAGTAACATTTTTTTAAAATAACGTTTTTCGGAAGAGTTTCGGTTTTTGGCTAAAAATTAGTCGAGGGACCGGTTTTTGGTAAAATTTGTATAAAACGTTTTTGGATAAATTAAATCATAAATAAAACCACTATAAAAATACGGGATGTTACAAGCTATAAGCCCAAATTTCCGAATTTGAGAGAGAGATCAGAGAGATGGAGGGTAGAAGGCAAAGCAATGTAAAAGGTGGAAATAGTATAGTTCCAAAGCCGAAGAAGACGGTGAAACAGATGATGGTTAAGGCGGTAGCTTCATCCATTAGCAAGGCGAAAGACAAGAGCAAGGCCCGACCTATCTAGTGCTTCTTAACGCCCTATGTTCTGAAACTGAAAAACTTTTTATCATTTATTGTTTCATGTTTGTGATAATAAAATTTCATGTAATATTCTGTTTGTTCATATTACATTTCATTGTTACTGATAATATATGTACATGAGATTAATTAAATTATTTTCTTTGGGGGTTTCGATTGATATGCAATGGCATTTCCATGTTGATGGATGGGATAATGACCTTCAAAAGAAAAAGACAAAACGATCAATATTTCTAGACCTTTTTTTTTTTTACTCTAGGTATGTTTAGATGTGTTTTTTTTTTGCCCTTCCCTTTCTCTTTACAATTCAAAACCCTAAAGGCTAAAATCCTAAGAAATGCTGCCGTCGAATGGAGCCGGGGGAGCCAACTCCGCTCCTCCTGTCCCTAGGCCCTATTCCTTTCTCGCACCCTCTCACTTCTATCTTCTCATCCCCATCTTTGTGGTCTCATATCCTCATTCCCATCTCAACCCTATTCTCACGTTTCGTGAAAAGCATATCCGCTCCATCGTAGGATGGGTCTGACCTCATTACAGTTCGTCTTGAAACTCCACATAATCTCGCTTTAGATTAAATCTTAAAGGTTAATAATTAATAAAGATAAAAATTCGTAATAAATAAGCGATAAATCATATATCGGGTAAGTTCGTATACGTCTATTTTGGATAGAATTGAGTGTTTGATCATACTTTTGTGCCATAATATTTAGTATAAACGTTTAGATCGGTTTAATTAATGTGTTGGTACACAGATGGAGCTTACTGCCAGTCATTCTAATTGGATATTTAAGGCTTTATGTTGTCCTATTATAAATAAAGTAAATTAGCCATTCAAGAATTGCTATTTACGTTCTCTCGATGATGGGTATTTCTCTTACAGAAAGGTTACTATACAATATATGCTGCCACAAGGCTTGGAAAACTGTGAAACAACAATATGAAGTGTGTGGATGTACAGGTGGAAATCTGATGATTATTTTATTTCCTTTGCATCTATATATACTAATCCTTAACAGTTTTTTTTTTTTATTATTTCTAAGTTTTGATCATTTTTACTATTATTAATGAAATAGTGGGTCTTTCCCACCAATTTATATAAAAAAATGTTTAGTTGTTTTTTTTTTGTTAATATCGTACCTCATGGTGTATCGAACTAAATGTAGCAGTACAATATATACTTTAAAACCAATAAGACACCAATTCATCAATGGCCGAGACTTATGAGCATTAAAATAAGTTATAACTCCTAGTTCTTGAATATATACCAAAACAAAGCTAAAGTTCACACTATTAGTTACCCCTTCGGTTTTACAATAAAAATGGCGATTGCATCTCAGTAATTTACAACGATATAACCTACACTATATTGATACTTATCCTAGATTCCTTCGAGTAGCATCCTCGATATCATACATGGGCATAGTAAAAGGGCAAGAGATGGAACGGCCACCACCGAGACTGTTATATTTTACAAACTACAACCTAGTTTGATTATACGGCACCAATTACTAGCTAGCTATTAATCACTCGAGCGCTTATAGAGAGAGAGAGTCTATGCTTTTATTTATATTTCTGGAACCCTAATGAACCAAAATGAAATTAGCAATGTAAGGTACTAAACGATGTAAACGAAGTAATACAAGTTACAAAGGTGTATAAAACTCCCATACTATAACATAACAATGAAATGTAATGTAATGTGAACAACAGAATATTACATGAAATTTTACCATCACAACGCAAGCTACAAAAGTGTATAAAACTACATACTATATATAGCATAACAATGAAATGTAATATGAACACCAGAATATTACACGACATTTTATTATTACAAATATGAAACAATAGATGATGTAAAAAAAAAAACAGTTTCAGACCATAGAGGCGCTAAGAAGCGCTAGCTAGGTCTGACCTTGCTCTTGTCTTTGGCCTTGCTAATGGATGAAGCTACCGCCTTAACCATCATCTGCTTCACCGTCTCCTTCGGCTTTGGAACCACACTATTGTTACCAGCTTTTACATTGCTTTGCCTTCCACCCTCCATTTATTGTATAGATGGATAGAAAGTTTCGATAGAGAGATCCAAACAGGGGTAACTGGGGATTCTTTTTTTGGTTTAAAATCATAGGACCATTTAAAAGTTCTCATAGGGCTATTGTCAATGTACCAAATTTTGCGCATCCAAATTCTTAGAAAATCTTCTTCATAAAAACAGCGAATTAAAATATGTTTTGAATCGATGACTCCAATATGATAGTTAGCTTTCAACTCCATAGAACTAAACATTTTACGGATGATATCTATATGAGGCTTACCATGTGAGAATTTTCCTACAATAATATATTTTAATGGTTCTGAAAGAGTGTTTAGATCTTCGATTGAATAGTGAATCATTGGTTCTCCTTCATAAGATTCGATTTCTTTAACTGGAACTCTAGATGTCAAAGTTTGGGTTTTTAATACGGATGCGAAGGATTTAGATGTGGGTAGATCCGGGGAGAGGGTTTGGTTGGGGTCGGGAGGCTGAAGAGCGGTCATATCCTCGGCGGCTAGGGCTTTTCACCCTAGTCGTCTCTCTCTCTAGGGTTGGCGGCGTGTTTATGTCGCACTATAAAATTCCTCCATACATGAACTTGTTTCGACATTCATGCATTAAAAGTTTAGCGGTTTAGCGCCCAATTTCAGAGCTTTACACTTTTTTTCCCTTTTGCTTGTGTTTATGTTTATTTTTCTTTTGTATCTGCCATACACACAAGGTGAAATACTAGTACGATGTACTAATTGACACAAGGTAAAAATGATCTCTTTTCCAAACAAAAAGAGAGGTAATAATCATGAGCAAAAATGTGCAAAAAATGTACTAATTAACACGAATACATGACTGAAAAAATCAGCAATGTAAGTACAAAACGAGAAAACACAACAATACAGGTCACAAAGGTGTATAAAATTACCATACAATAAAACACAACAATACATGTTACAAAGTTGTATAAAACGACCATACTATAACATAACAATGAAATGTAATATGAACAAACAGAATATTACATGAAACTTTTCTTTCACAAGACAAGCTACAAAAGTGTATAAAACTACATACTTCATATAACATAACAATGAAATGTAATATGACAAACATAATATTACATTAAATTTTATTATCACAAATATGAAACAACAGATGATGAAAAAAAATCAGTTTCAGACCATAGAGGCGCTTAAAAGCGCTAGCTAGGTCTGACATTTCTCTTGTCTTTGGCTTGCTAATGGATGAAGCTACCGCCTTAACCATCATCTGCTTCACCGTCTCCTTCGGCTTTGGAACCACACTATTGTTACCAGGTTTTACATTGTTTTGCCTTCCACCCTCCATCTCTCTGACCTCTCTCTCCTAAGAAATGTTGCCGTCGAATGGAGCTGGGGGAGCCAACGCCGTATTCCTTTCTCGCACCCTCTCTCCTCTATCTTCTCATCCCCATCTTTGTGGTCTCCTATCCTCCTCCACATCTCAACCCTATTCTCACGTTTCGTGAAAAGAATATCCCCTCCATCGTAGGATGGGTCTGACCTCATTACAGTTCGTCTTGAAACTCCACATAATCTCGCTTTAGATTAAATCTTAAAGGTTAATAATTAATAAAGATAAAAATTCGTAATAAATAAGCGATAAATCATATATCGGGTAAGTTCGTATACGTCTATTTTGGATAGAATTGGGTGTTTGATCGTACTTTTGTGTCATAATATTTTGTATAAACGTTTAGATCGGTTTAATTAATGTGTTGGCACGCAGATAGAGCTTACTGCCAGTCATTCTAATTGGATATTTAAGTCTTTATGTTGTCCTATTATAAATAAAGTAAATTAGCCATTCAAGAATTGCTATTTACGTTCTCTCGATGATGGGTATTTCTCTTACATAAAGGTTACTATACAATATATGCTGCCACAAGACTTGAAAAACTGTGGAACAACAATATGAAGTGTGTAGAAGTACAGGTGGAAATCTGATGATTATTTTATTTCCTTTGCATCTATATATACTAATCCTTAACAGTTTTTTTTTTTTTTTTTGATTTCTAAGTTTTGATCATTTTTACTATTATTAATGAAATAGTGGGTCTTTCCCACCAATTTATATAAAAAATGTTTAGTTTTTTTTTTTTTGTTAGTATCGTACCTCATGATGTATCGAACTAAATGTAGCAGTACAATATATACTTTAAAACCAATAAGACACCAATTCATCAATGGCCGAGAATTATGAGCATTAAAATAAGTTATAAATCCTAGTTCTTGAATATATACCAAAACAAAGCTAAAGTTCACACTATTAGTTACCCCTTCGGTTTTACAAGAAAAATGGCGATTGCATCTCAGTAATTTACAACGATATAACCTACACTATATTGATACTTATCCTAGATTCCTTCGAGTAGCATCCTCGATATCATACATGGGCATAGTAAAAGGGCAAGAGATGGAACGGCCACCATCGAGACTGTTATATTTATAAACTACAACGTAGTTTGATTATACGGCACCAATTACTAGCTAGCTATTAATCACTCAAGCGCTTATAGAGAGAGAGAGTCTATGCTTTTATTTATATTTCTGGAACCCTAATGAACCAAAATGAAATTAGCAATGTAAGGTACTAAACGATGTAAACGAAGCAATACAAGTTGCAAAATTGTATAAAACCCCCCATACTATAACATAACAATGAAATGTAATATGAACAACAGAATATTACATGAAATTTTACTATCACAACGCAAGCTACAAAAGTGTATAAAACTACATACTATATATAGCATAACAATGAAATGTAATATGAACACCAGAATATTACATGACATTTTATTATCACAAATATGAAACAATAGATGATGTAAAAAAAATCAGTTTCAGACCATAGAGGCGCTAAGAAGCGCTAGCTAGGTCTGACCTTGCTCTTGTCTTTGGCCTTGCTAATGGATGAAGCTACCGCCTTAACCATCATCTGCTTCACCGTCTCCTTCGGCTTTGGAACCACACTATTGTTACCAGCTTTTACATTACTTTGCCTTCCACCCTCCATCTCTCTGATCTCTCTCTCAAATTTGGAAATTTATCCTTATAGCTAGCTGTTCGGTCTCGTGGTATGCTTCTGGAAAGATGAATGCAGGGGAAATATTTATAGATAGCTGGGGATGTTGTTTGAGGAATAAATTTAATACTGTTCAGTGTGTTAATGAATTACATGAAAATTTCCATGCAAGGGTTTAGAAGGGTAGTTATGCGGGTTTGTGTGGTTTACTGAAGGGTTAATATTGTATGTGTGGGTTTGTGTTGTTTAATGAAGGGTTAATATTGTATGTGTGGGTTTGTGTTGTTTAATGAAGGGTTATAGTGTTTGTGTGGGTTTGTGTGGTTGACTGATAATGTACATGGGATTTATCATTTATTTAATTCTTTTCTTGGGGTGTTTCGATTAATATGCAGTGGCATTTCCATGTTGATGGCGGGCCAGTGACCTTAAAAAGAAAAGGACAAAAAGATCAATATTTCTAAAAAAATCTCATTCAAATTAATATACGAGTCTAAAATATTTGTTGTTGTTTTTTTCTTTACGCATGTTTTTTCTTGGTTTGTGTGGGTTTGTGTAGTTTACAAATAATGTACATGGGATTAATTTAGTTGTTTTTTTGGGTGTTTGGATTGATATGCAGTGGCATTTCCATGTTGATGGATGGGATAATTACCTTAAAAACAAAAACACAAAACGATCAATATTTCTAAAAAAATCTCATTCAAATGTATTAGTCAAAAAAATTATGTACTTTTTTTCTTTACTTTAGGCATGTTTAGTTGTTTTTCCTTTTTTCTTAGTACCGTACCTCCTATGTATAGTGTATCCATCTAGTAGTACACAAATACTTTAAAACCAATAAGACCCATTGATCGTTGAGGGGATTATTATTATTATTATTATTATTATTATTATTATTATTATTATTATTATTATTATTATTATTATTATTATTATTATTATTATTATTATTATTAATTTATTTTTATTTTTGGAAATTTAGATTAGTATAAAAGCCAAAAGCTCGATCAGAATCCGAAGTCTACAAAATTAGTTAATCGAAACATCTAAACATGCCTAAAGTAAAGTAAGTAAAGAAAAAATAAATCTAAACCATGCCTAAAGTAAAGAAAAAATAAATGAAGTTCTAGAAGTACCGATCGTTTTGTCCTTTTCTTTTGAAGGTCATTATCCCATCCATTCACATGGAAATGCCACTACATATTAATCTCGAAACACCCCAAGAAAATAATGTAATTAATCCCATGTACATGTATTATCAATAAACCACACAAAACCCACACAAACACAATAACCCTTCAGTAATCTTTAAAAAAAACAATAACCCTTCAGTAAACAACACAAACCCACACTATAAATATCCTTCAAAACCCTTGCATGGAAATTTCCATGTAATTCATTTCAACACAGCTGAACTATTTTTTTCCCTCAAACAACCACCCCAGCTATCTATAAATATTTCCTTCCCCTCCCCAGAAAGCATACCACGAAACCGAACAGCTAGCTATAAGCCCAAATTTCCGAATTTGAGAGAGAGATCGGAGAGATGGAGGGTAGAAGGCAAAGCAATATAAAAGGTGGCAATAGTGTAGTTCCAAAGCCGAAGGAGACGGTGAAACAGATGATGTTTAAGGCGGTAGTTTCATACATTAGCAAGGCTAAAGACAAGAGAAAGGTCCGACCTAGCTAGCGCTTCTTAACGCCTCTATGTTCTGAAGCTGAAAATTTTTATCATCTATTGTTTCATATTTGGTGTAAGAAAATTTCATGTAATATTATTTCCATATCACATTTCATTGTTATTGTTGTAGGATATTATTGGGTCTATCTTGGACTTTCCTAGCATATGTAATGTCACGCCCCAAAATCCATGAGACACGGATATCGAGGCATGACCTTTTTAAAACGAAAGAAAATAGAACCTGTTGGTACGAAATTAAAATTTTTAAAAGAAATAAATTGCGAGCTAAAGGAACAATTAAACAATAAATAAATGCTTGCCAAACGCGGCTACACGACCAAAAGGTTTTAACAGAATTAAATAAGAAGAACTAAACAAATGTAATTTGCCCATAGGCTACAACCTCAAAACTGTTCTAAAATAAAAAGAAAGCGAAAGCCCCAAACCCATGATGTTGCAAAGCAACCGCACTTATCCAAACATGCCAACCTATGTGGTACCTGAAATACAAAATTGTAACGGTGAGTCCCACGCACATAACTAGACGTGACGGCACCACAAACACCGTCACTCCATCCCATAAATGCAAGAGCTCACAAATTCTACAACTACGATAATCGACGTATAAAAAGAAATATAATTACATTCTACAACTACGATAAATTAAATAACATCTACACACATCTATAGCATACATGGACCTCTCACGCCACCTACCCCAGTCCGTAAGGTAGGTCATTCCCTATCCCTTCGGCCGTCTTATGTCCCCGGAATTAGGGAGAGACATAGACCATTGCAACATAAAAGTAGATTTATAGTGCGCACTTGGACCTCTCACGCCACTCGTCCCAGTCCGTAAGACGAGTCATTCCCTATCCCTTCGGCCGTCTTATGCCCCCGGAATTAGGGAGAGACATAGACCATTGCTAACATAAAAGTAAATATAGTGCACACTGGGACCTATAACGCCACTCGCCCCGGTCCGTAAGACGAGTCATTCCCTATCCCCTCGGCCGTCTTCTGTCCCCGGAATTAGGGAGAGACAGAGACCATTGCCACTACAGCTAAATCACAAGGCCTCGGCCAATAATATAAAATCATCCAATTAACACAATCTCATACATATAAATATTAAGGCCTCGGCCAATAATATTATACTATTCAAATAACACCATCTCATACGTCACTTATCGTAATACAACATAACACATAACCACATGCACTAAATTCACAACTAGCCAAACGCTATAACAACATAAAATCACTTTCAGGCATTTTAACAAACACCTTGTATGCATAAACTACAATTCACCATTATTCAACATAAATTCATCCAATTTCATCAATAATTACATAATTACATAAAAAGTATATGACCCTTAGGTACCCCAACAGAACAACTAATGTATCACTACGGTATACACTGTAGTATGTACTATTATTTAAAGGTTAAAAGCGTACAAGTAGATGGTTTTTATTTTTGTTCTCTTTGTAAGGTTTTATGTGTTAAGTTGCTGCTTCATATGGTACCGAGTAATGGTAGTCTGCAGATATATATTAATATCTCCTTTTTGCTTAAATATCAAAAACATAAAAGACAAAATTCTTGCATAGACTAAAACCTGCAGTTTTGCAGATGATACACAAAGTCAAGAACACCATTGAAAGAATAATAGTAAACAATACAGATATGGAAAAACAGAAAATACCCATGATCACTTGCCATGAAACTAATCAAATTCCATATGCAAATAAACTGATACAATTTACTGGAAAGGTTTAACAAACAATATTGAGATAGAAAAATAGAAAATACCAAATTAACAAATTAAGAACATAAATAGTATAAAGGACAAAACCCCCCAATTTTGTAATAAATGTAAAACATAATCCTAACATACACCCTCGTCTAGTCGCAATGGATAACCCCCGTTACCTTTGAGCGTAGAGGAGATGTTTCCGGTAATAATCCGCTAACGTGGTTTCTCTTCTTCTTCTTCTTCTTCTTCTTCTCTTTTCTCTCTTTTCTCTCTTTTTCTCTCTTGTTTTTAGGTTTTCTGAATTAAAAGTGGGCTGATTTTAGGTTTAGAAAAACTGTTTTTAGATAGTTTGTGTTAACGAACTATTTGGTCCCCAAAGTTCTAAAAGTTAACTCTTAATCCAAAAAAATATAGTTTTACTACTCAAAAATAACAAATCTTTAAAAACAAAACTATTGGGTCCTTTTTATTTATAAAATTAGTAACAGGTTTTTTTTTAAAATAAAGCTTTTTGGAAGAGTTTCGGTTTTTGGCTAAAAATTAGTCGAGTGACCGGTTTTTAGTAAAATTTTGAATAAAACGTTTTTGGATAAATTAAATCATAATTAAAAACACTTATAAAAATACGGGATGTTACATGTAACTCTACCCTCTATTATATAAAGAGGGCCAGAGGTCTCTTGATGTATCTCTCTACAATCATATTAATGAATAAACACTTCGTCTGTTGTTTCTCCTATCTCTCTCTATATCTATACATATCTCTATATATCTATATAACGAGCTAATATGTCACACAACACGTTATCGGCACTTTGCTCGTGAAGAATAGGATATACGCTCACGGATATTGGAGATTTTTGGTAAACCTTGAGGTATGGATATTGGGTATTTATAAACCTTGAGGTTTATCCGGATTTTAGGGTTTTGCTATATCGACCTTCATCAACATACCGTGCGTAAGGTACCGAATTCAAAACTTAATTTATTCCATATATGTGATCGCACGTATTATTTTATGGATAACTAAAACATGATAAATATCCCGTAGTATATAATCCATGTGTATCAAGGTTTGTTACTTGTATGGATAACTATATATGATCGTAACACACATATTGTTGATTATAAAATCATATTTGTTGATAAGATCATACAAAATAACCCAAATCATGTAATTGTAAAACATGTATTAATCTGTCGGATTAAATCTGCAACAAACTGAAACGTATGTACTGATTTGTAATTCTCTGAAAGCTGTAAACTATTCTGGAAATTACTCAAGGACTAAACTGAAACTTGTCTGAAATTATGAACTGAAGCAGTAATAATGCTGTAAATAGATATATAGTTTGCTGAAATTACACGGATAGTCCCTGTAGTATATTACATGTATAAAAACAGTATATATGTGTTATAAAAGTCAATATTCGGTCTAAATATTCACCCACATGCATATATATATATATATTTTTATTAAAAGGCAAACGAATAAAAAAAGATTGCATGTAAATTGATTTGATTATGTTAGAATCTTCATGAATTGATTGATAATCTTAAATAGATTTGATTTGATATGTTAGAATCTTCATGAATTGATTGATAATCTTAAATTGATTTGACTTGATATGTTAGAATCTTCATGGATTGATTGATAATCTTAAATTGATTTGATTTGATATGTTAGAATCTTCATGAATTGATTGATAATCTTACATAGATTTGATTTGATATGTTAGAATCTTCATGAATTGATTGATAATCTTAAATAGATTTGATTTGATATGTTAGAATCTTTATGGATAGATTGATAATCTTAAATAGATTTGATTTGATATGTTAGAATCTTTATAGATTGATTGATAATCTTAAATTGATTTGTTTATAACACCAAATCTACTGCATGATTAGATAGATGCTAAAATATATTTACTGCATGTTTATATATATATATATATGTGGTTAATATAGACAGGTACAATCTATATTTAATTTATTGCCATGTTTATGATATGATAATTTGCGAAATCATATATTTTCACATTTAAGTTGGAAAAATTATGAACCTTCTCCAACTAGGCTCACCTATTTGGATACGATGTCTAGGAAAGATATAGGCGGAAGTCGATATCCTAATGAGGTCGGGTTTTAAGTGGCATTCGTGCCCTCCACCCTCACCATCTTTCCTGGTCGTTTTTCAAGTAGAGCTACCGAAAGGGGTTGACTAAATAATAATTTCCCCGAGTGTGTTTATATAATGATGTATGTTTCGCCGAATTGGTGTTTCAGTATCGACCCGTCGTTCGATCAATGAAAACCGATTCACATGAGAAGCAAAACTAATGTTTTCGAACCTGTCGTTTCGAAAAAAAGGTTTGTGCTTGTGCAAACCATAAACATATAAACCAGTCGTTTTATATGATAAATAATCCAGAACTCCCAACACATGTTGGATGCCATCTATGATGAGAGAAAATCATAAAACATACTTGCGAAATGACTGTTTAAACGTTGATTTTAATCCGTCACCACATGTTACTCACCTTGATGTGTGAAAATGTGATGCCCAAAATTTTTTTTTGGATTCCATCTTTGATGAGTAAAACACGAGTTTGTTGTTACCTTCAAAATGAATGCTAAAGCGTTGATTTTATTCCGCCGCCACATTTGAGACATGATGACGTCTATGGTGAACAAATGTCTGAAATTGACATATTGGAGCAATCCTTCACCAAAATACTAGCTTGGAAATTGTATTCCATAAGCAGTATCGTGAATTTATATTCACCATGTTCCTTTATCGCCCATCTGTTATTGGATAAGAAAATTACCCCGGTGAGTAGTTTTAATCCTATTGGGTCAATGGTGAATTGTTTGCCTGATATTAATGCTCTTCGTGTACATTTTTTTCCACGAATCGAGAACCGAGACAAGTGTTATTTGTCTCGAACTGTCGCGATCCCGATGAATCGCCTAGCCAAGCAAGATTTTAGATAATCGTCAAAATCGAAAACCTGTGGCTCCAAGACAGTAATTGAAAGGAACAATATGGCCCGTTGTCACAAAGCAAGAGATAATGCTCAATGAGGCAACTCTATGCTATAAAGACAAAGGTCATGCACGATTACTCCTTAAATAGTTCAAAACTATAACAAAGGTGCAAAAACCGATGCTAATGTGGTTAAAGCTAACTGAAAGGAAACTCTTGAGACCCCCGGTTTTGTGGCTCAAATGAGTTTGATATCTTTCTTTATTGATTTTGATAAATCATTGAGCCATTTTTTCGCTCATCTGGATTATCTTTTCCATTTGGATTATTATTTTTCCATTTGGACCATACTTTTGGATTATGGTTTGCCTGTTTACGAAATTTCTCGAAATAATTTAAAGTGTTTTGAGCAAATTCCTTTGACAAATGTGACCAAACTTTAAATTATGAAATTTTAGGCAATACTTGTGGGGTAGTTGATATATTTTGGAAATAGTGGGTAACATGTACCACATAATTTCACCAACTATTTGCCTAAAAGATACTCAGTGACAATGATTCTGGACCTGTCATTCCAAAATTCGAAATATTTGGTAAAACCAAATTGATTTGTCAAATATGAGGTCTTATACTCATGTAGGTCCTGCCGTACCTTGTTGAGTTATAAAATATTCGAGAAAACCAGTGTTATCTGGTAATAGCTCATGAAAGAATTAAAATTTCTTTACATAGCCTCCATTCAATACGATCAAAAGCGTATTTTAGAGGAGTTGAAATGTCTTTCAAGTGGTTGCTACCACATTCCTTAAAGCATTTAAAGTTACCTTATCATTTCGCCTGTCGTCGAAATGATAAATGATTTAGATGCTAAGACATGATTGTCTATACTGTCATTCGCCTGTCGTAGATTGATCAAAGCATTTTGATATTGTGGCATTGACCGGATGAGATATTCCCGAGTCAAAAGACGATGCTTGATTTATAATCGCATCCCATTTGGATTCTCTCTGAGAATATGTTTCGCGATTAATCCGAAATTCATGCTATTAATGCTCACTTTGAAAGACTAGTATGTGTAAAGATCACGAAATGAACTCGTAGAATTCTTGTAAAGAATTGAAGGAGTTATTGTGGACTTATCCAACCATAAGACGGACCATAAATATAAATGGTTATGGTTGATGCATCGACAATATGGTCACATTTTAATGTTGTCCACATAAATGCAGCACTTTCCAAACTTTTAGCCCTATCATTAAGTTGATGGCTCATGATCCGAACTATCCTGAAAAGTCTGGGCGACTTGATAATTCCGAAGAGTAAAAATCGAAATTTCGATTTGAATTACTTGAGTTTGGAAATTGAAATTGAACATCATGTCGATTATGTTCAGACCCAAATGGACTCATGGAAAGTTTGATGATGCGACTGCAAATGATTGCATGCATTTCTTGGTCTTGCGCACCAAGATTTATATTTCCGTGTGGGGTTATGCTATTTTGCTGCATTGGTCCGTTATGAGGCCCATAGACACTCAAACACCATATGCGTACCAGCTGGTTACTGGTTATGAGCCAGAAGTCTCATATTAACGCATGTTTGGAGTGCTTAATTAATATTTTGATTGAGCCGCTATAGCGTTCAAAATATGGACCTCTGAAGGGGACATAAGTTGATTATGAATCCCCTGCCTATCATTTGATAGAGTAACCTTGGCAAGCGATCTCTTTACCGCATGATATGCGAAAGTGACATCCCTAAGACTGTTCTCCCCATCGTTAGGGGGAGATTTGCACGTTACCGTTGATAAGGAACGACGTGAAGTAACGTGGCATAACCCACTCAGTCTTAGCTTGATCCCCAAAACTGTACTTAGTGATAAGTAAGTGCATAGACTCCCTCAAGTCTAACTAAATGTCAAACGCATTTAATGACTTTATGAGATGTCATGAGATCATTTATACCTACTGCAAAATGCTTGCAAGGATAGACGTCCCTGTCGGATGCCGTGTTCCAGTCGTAACACGTTGCTTTGGCCAAACCCGCCAAGCAAAGGACGCTGCCGTCGGCCGTCAGTCTGTCGTCCTTCCTAAGATATGAGGAAGTTGACTGGTTCTTAATTCATTCAGCCCCAGAGGTGGTGAACTGAAACTCGTTTGTCGCACGAGATTATAAAGGATCAAGGAGATGTGTGATTTCCTCCTCATCCTAAGAATCTTGAAATATCTGTCGATCATGATATCTTAGACGATATTGAAGCGAAACGAGACTGTCATTGATTACTTGTTCATATATTCGGTGACGACTGATAATATGAGCAAATTATGACAGAGAACCATGTGTCGTTGCCTGAAGTCAACGGAGAATAGACTGTACTTATGGAAACTTGAAATCCAAGTAGACTCCTTAGCGAAAGTGTGTTCGGACCTGTAGATCCAACACCACCAATGTTAAACGAGTTCGTTTATTTGGTTATTCGTAAGGAAGAGTGATGAGAATAATGAGATTGTAGAATGCTCGCCTAGTAGCGCAAGGCTTCTCTCACACCTTGGAATTGATTACAAGATGGTTGATTTCTTCGTAATGGACATTATAACAGTCCCCTACTTTACCAGTTTAGTAGTTTCCGAAAAACTGAATATGCAGCCATGAATGTGGTCACGGTTTCATCTCTATGGGGATTTATACAAAGAGATACAGATGAAGGTCCCTGTGTGACTTAATGTACTTGAATCAAGTAGTTCCTGACCATGGAACACGATCTCAATTGACTGAGACGTTCACTATATGGATTAATATAATCCGAGCGGATGTGGTATACCGCCTAAGTGAGTACTTGATCAGCTTGGGATACTTGAACAAGTATTAAGCCTTTGCGTGTTTTATTACGCGATCCATTTTTTTGGATTTGCCTTCGAGATGAATGATCTTGGGAAGAAACGGTAGTGACTCGACCTGATGATCGAGTCCCGTAAATATTGAATCTAAGTCCATGATGCAAACTACACCTAGAAGGTGTTATGACGTTGTAGTCATCATGACGCTAAGTCGTCAGATTCTCCCATGATCGTTCGATCACTAGACATTGATATAGACCCAGTCCGTCCCTGATGTGACGATGAGGAGATATTGAACCATGATGTTCATATCTAAATACAATAAGCGCATTATTGTACTTGGTCTAATGTGCTAGGATGAACATCTCGTCTGCTGTGAATGATATAGCTCGACACAGCATCGCGCTAACACGCTGCCATCGAAATGGCATAAAAGACATTTTCCCATTACCTTAAGGTAACTGTGGATGAGGGCTTGTCTTATCCCATTTGCGTCATCGAGTGTACCTACCCCCTTCGGTACTCGAATTAACGCAACCCTTTTTCGGTTATACCGATGCTGGTTACTTATCAGACCCGCATAAGGGATATTCCTAACATGGCATGTCTTTACCATTAGGAATAAGGCAATATCTTGGAGGTCTTGGAATGACTCCAAACGAATCACTCTGATCTACTCGTGCTCAATGAGACGACTAGAGAGTGTATATGGCTTCGAGCTCGTATTAGCCATATTTGAATTACATATGCTCTGTCTCATGATCCAGATAAAACACTTGTCTTATTTGAGGACAACTTGTTGTTATCGATTAAGAGAGACATGACTAGATTATGCTATTTAGCATTTCTTGCCGAAATAAATCTTCACATATGAAGTTTAAGAGCATCCTGTCGAATGCTCGGTTTTTTCCACGTTATATTTTCTTGCATATAGTCGTGTGCAAGTAAATGAGGCATCCAGTCGAATGCTCGTACTCTTTATTCGAATATGAAATCATTGCACCCAGTCGTGTGCAAGTGAGGGGGAGCATCCAGGTGAATGCTTATTGCACTAATTACTACTTAGTCGAAATCCTCGCACCCTGTCGTGTGCAAGTAAGGGGGAGCATCCAGTCGCATGCTCGTGTACTCTTTTTGTCCTTAGACCAAGGTTTTTTCCCACTGGGTTTTCCTTGGCAAGGTTTTTAGCGAGACACGTTCCTATCATATCTCACTTAAGATTGCCGAAATTAGGGAGAGTATCCTGTTGTATACTTCTTACCACTGTGTACTCATTTGTCCTTCGACTAGAGATTTTTTCCCACTGGGTTTACTCTAGCAAGGTTTTGATGAGGGACTTGTTTTGTGGTTGATCCCTACGACTACCATTGTTGCACTCTTTTTCCTTCGACTAGAGATTTTCCCATTGGGTTTGCTCTGTCAAGGTTTTGATGAGGCACACTGTTTTGTGGTTAGTTACTTACATGATATTTCGGCATATATCATTCGGCTACATAGTTTCTCCGAGGTACCGGTTTTGTCCCACACTGGGTTTTCCGGCCCTAAGGTTTTTATGTGTTTAGCACTGCGAATGAACTCGACTCACATCGACAGCATGAAGACGAAGAAATCAAGACGTCCAAAGGGGGAGTGTTGTAGGATATTATTGGGTCTATCTTGGACTTTCCTAGCATATGTAACTCTACCCTCTATTATATAAAGAGGGCCAGAGGTCTCTTGATGTATCTCTCTACAATCATATTAATGAATAAACACTTCGTCTGTTGTTTCTCCTATCTCTCTCTATATCTATACATATCTGAAATTCCTATCCGCTGTTCTAGTTGCAGTTTTGCAGTTAGGTTCCAAGTGAGGTTGCAACCACCAGTTGGAACCAAGTGTATTAAATGGACAGAACTGTAAAATGTTAAATGTACTCAAATTGAACACAAGCACATTTAACAACGGAGTTCACCTAACTAGGCTACGTCTCCGGGGCACTTACCCAGATTATGATATTATAAAAAGCTTACAATATAGGACTCAAGTCTTAACGAAAAACACTTAGACTCCCTCTAGGTTTTTCTGCCTATCTCTATATTGCTCCTACTCTATAACTATCACTTATAAATCAATGGCATCCCACCATTGTTTTCTTTTAAAAGCTCACGTGTATTCTCTCAAGAATGGGTTCTTTATAATTTAGAACACACACATTTTACAAGCTTAGTTATTAACTATTTAATAGTAAAAACAATCTTCTTGCTACAAGATCTTTTATGATTGCTTTTGACTTCTTTTGATTGGCTTCAATCTTTCCATATTGCACGTCTGCCTTTTGTAGGATTGACATCAATCTTCATAAGTTAATACATGTTTAATAACAAGCTTGAAAGTAGGAGTTAATCTTTTCCTTTGAAAGGAAACATATAAAGATATGATCTCTTAAGGATCATATCTTTTCATAAACATATGAAACATTTAACTCCACATATCAATCAATCTTTAAACATATCTTTACTGAATATTATAAGGATCAAAAGATTGAAACAAGTGATAAGGACAAGCATAAGAAATAGAGATATATATATTACAAGGAAACATAACCTTATAAACTAATCTCTTTATATCTTTTAGAAAACATCTTTCCTTAACACTTTGATATTCTCAATATACGCATATTAACCATGTTAAAATCATATGAGAATATATCCTGCATACTTTAAAACACATAATTATTATTAAAGAATAGTTATGCAGATTTATAGAACAAGACAGAATTCTGCTTAACAGCAGGTTGGAACTAGTGGTTGCAACTGAGGTTGCAACTTACTTGAAACCTGTCAACACAGGTTGTAACTGAGGTTGCAACTGGTACTTGAAACCTAATACTATTAACTTAGTAGGTTGTAACTGAGGTTGCAACTGGTACTTGGAACCTGTCAATCCTGTCTTAGTTCTTAATAACAGTTAGGATTTATTTAGTAAAAACCAATAGACAATAAACAATATTTAGACCAGAAATCTGGTCCTAACAATCTCCCCTTTTGTCATTGGTTTTGACAAATCAATTAAGTTTATAAATCACATAAATCCACCTGTAAAATCAATACAACATTTGTATTGTATTAATACCTTTGAGATATCTGGTTTAGCTCCCCCTGCAAGTTAGAATTGCAGGTATATCTTATAAGCACAATTTATGTGCACACAGTGTGTTTTCAGACCTGTTTCAACAAGATAAGTTGAGAAAGAAATTGCAGAATTATTAAAGCCAAACAGGCACATAATTGTCTCAATACAACATAACTGGAGACAAACTAAAGTCTTGAAACTGAAACATTAAACATAAAACTGAAAACAGAAAAACAGAAACTTTCTTTTTCTCCCCCTATTTGTCACATCCTTGACAAACTAGTTGCGAGGTATGTCTGACTGGGGTGGTCTTTCCCTTAGGGGTGTGTCCCTTACAACCTCTTCATGTTCATCCTCACTACTTATAGAGAAGCAGTCATCACTAGAACTATCATCCTCATCCTCAATGATATTCACCAGTAGTTTATTGATTTGATAATCATCAGCATCCAATTCAGCTCTCTTTTCTTGATTATAAGCCAGCTTCTGGAGTAAGTACCACTTTACTCCTTTCTTCTTGTCTGAAGGAGCCTTAGAGGTCTCTTCTTCCTTTTCTTTACCTTTCTCACCAGAAATGTCATTAACATGCCCTTCTTTTAACAACTTGGAAGAAATGTACAGGGCAGGTGGACAATCAGAGAAGGGTTCAACCAAGATATTAATAGGAGAATCTCTGTTTAAAGAATTGGTTTGGCCTAGAATTATATTAGATATTAGGCAGGGGAAAGGAAGCAGAATGGAAGTAGAATCTGTGTCACTGAACTCTTTTATGAGATTGAAGATATGTTGACCAAAGTTGATAGGCCTGGAAGACATGATTTTATAGAGAAAAGTAGCCATATCTTTGCTTACTTTGGAAGGCTGTTTGGTTGGAGTCCAGTTAAACCTGGCTATTTTATGCAAAACAGCTGCACAAAGAGTGAGAGAGGAAGTTTTGATGGAATTTCCATCAAATCTATTGTTCTTTCCAGTTAGAACCAAAGCAATAACCTCCATGTCATAAGAAATATCTTCAACAGAAGAATTAGGAGTATCTAGGAAGTCATTGATAAGTTTAGGGGTAAAATCAAAGGTATGACCTCTCAGAAACACTCTTCCATAAGCAGGATTTTCCTCTTCAAACACAATCCTACTTAGATTAGCATAAAATTCTTTAACAACAGCAGGAAGAAAGGAATCAGCATAAGTAATTGTTTTCCCTAGACCAACAGCATGCAACAGCTTTTCAACATACACTTGAATGTGTGGGTAACTTACCAAATTAAGCTTTCTTTCACAGTGTATTTCTTTACTAGAAAAAGCCCTAAATCTCTTATAGGTTCTTCTACTCCAGAACTTAGGATCAACTTCATTGAATCTTTGAACATACTCAAACTTAGCAATCATAGGGTTATTAACAAAATCTCTCCTAGCACGCTTTTTAGTCCTATGTTTCTTAGGAGATGAAGATTCACTTACCTTAGCCTTAGAGCTATGACTGGTGGGGGATTTGGACAAGAAATCCCTAAGAGTACAATCATCATCAGAACTTGGGTTAGTAGACATGGTTGCAACTGGGGTTGTAACCGTACTTAGAACCTAGCACTGGGTTTTTACAGAGAGCCTAGGGTTTTACAGTGAAGAGAGATAGAGTAATTCTGGAGAATGTAATTGATTTGGGATAGAGAAAAGAAGTTTGTATAAATAGCAATAAAGACCATATCTTTTTGAGATAGGAAATAGATACATGCAAATCAATTAATAAACAGATTTTGGCTTAAAAATAGGAAGTATTTTATCAACAGAATTTTTTAAAAAATAAATCAGACTTAGATCACGTAAGAAACAGTTGGCATTAAGATAAATTCAGCCAATTAAACAGATAAACATTCCTTTTTGCAAGACAGATTCATCCAAAATTTGAAAATTCAAACGTTGAAGCTTATTAAGGAAATTTGACTTGGTTCAAGATAAAGAACAATTAAACAGATATCTAATTTTTAGGAAAAAAAAATCTAGCAATTTACTCAAGAAAATATGTTTATCAAAGAATAACTCTAATAAAGATTAAATTTTAGGAGCTTAAATTGAGCAACTCCGTTTTTATCTCTACACAAAAACTAGTATGATGACCTCAGCAAGGAAAGAGTATAAGTGATGTCAAAAATAACAAGACTTTGTCTTGGTAGTTATAGAATATACGGAGGTTTCAACTGATGTTGCAACTGAGCTTGCAACCAGTATTTTTAACACGAGGTTTCAACTGGAGTTGTAACTGAACTTCTAACCAGTTATTGAGAGTATGAGGTTTCAACTGAGGTTGCAACTGAACTTGCAACCAGCATACAAAATTGCACTTTGTGCTTGCAACTCTATTACCAGAGAGGTTTTCAAGGACAAGTTACCTCACATCTGTTTTTGAGACACCAAAAAGCGGCTTTTTCAAAACAAAACATCATAGCTCAATTAAGACTTAACCTTAAAAATAAAAATTATTTAAGGTACTCAATACAGACATATTTAGCAAGAATATTTAATTAGATTGATAATGACATACCCCTATGTCACTTCTTAATGATTCAAACTTGTTTGTATCAAGGGGCTTTGTGAAAATATCTGCTAATTGTCTTTCAGTTGAAACATGTTCTAAAATTAAGCTCTTTTCTTCAACTAGTTCTCTAATAAAATGATGCCTTAGATCAATATGTTTGGTTCTGGAATGTTGAACTGGATTTTTAGCTAAATCTATAGCACTTTTGTTATCACAAAACAAAGTTAATATTTCTTGTTTAACATTATAATCAGTTAACATCTGTTTCATCCAAATAAGTTGAGTGCATCCACTTCCAGCTGCAACATATTCTGCCTCAGCAGTAGATAAAGATATGCAATTTTGCTTTTTACTGAACCAAGAAACAAGGTTGTTTCCAAAATAAAAACATCCACCAGAAGTACTCTTTCTATCATCTATGTTTCCTGCCCAATCAGCATCACAATAGCCACTTAGAAAATGATTTGTATCTTTAGAATACCATAGGCCTAGGTGAAGTGTTCCTTTTACATACCTTAGAATTCTTTTGACAGCTAGAAGATGAGGTTCTAAAGGATTTGCCTGATATCTGGCACATACTCCTACACTTAAGCAAAGGTCTGGTCTACTAGCAGTCAAATAAAGCAGACTTCCAATCATGGATCTATAAAGACTGGGACAGACACTTTTTCCTTTATCATTTTTAGACAGTTTAAGAGTAGTACTCATAGGGGTTCTCTTCTCTTTACTCTCACTCAAACCAAACTTCTTAACAAGATTGTCTGCATACTTACTTTGGCATAGAAAAATGCCTTTCTCATTCTGTTTAACCTGCAATCCTAGAAAGTAAGTTAGTTCACCTCCTCCACTCATTTCAAATTCATTCTTCATATCTGAAATGAATTCTTCTATTCTCTTATTAGAAGTAGAGCCAAAAACAATGTCATCAACATAGATTTGAGCAATGATAATATCCTTTGTAGTTTTCTTGGTAAACAGAGTTTTATCAACTCCCCCTCTGTTAAAACCTTTTTCAAGCAAAAACTTGGTTAATCTATCATACCAAGCTCTAGGAGCTTGCTTAAGACCATACAGGGCCTTTTTCAGCAAACAAACATGTTCAGGAAAGATAGGATCTTCAAATCCCTTAGGTTGACAGACATAAACCTCTTCATTTATCACACCATTCAGAAAAGCACTCTTTATGTCAAGTTGAAACAGTTTAAAATCATACAGACATGCAAGAGATAATAGCATTCTAATGGATTCAATTCTAGCTACAGGAGCAAATGTTTCATCAAAGTCAATTCCCTCAATTTGTGTATAACCCTGAGCTACCAACCTAGCTTTATTCCTGATAATCACTCCATCCTCATCACTTTTATTTCTAAAAATCCATTTAGTCCCTATAACATTTTTATTAGAAGGTCTGGGTACTAAAGTCCATACATCATTTCTCTCAAATTGTTGCAACTCATCTTGCATAGCTATAATCCATTCACTATCTTCTAAAACTTCTTTTATATTCTTAGGTTCTAACTGAGAAATATAACAAGCAAAGTGAACAACATTATTTCTTTTACCTCTGGTTTTCATACCTGAAGCAACTTCTCCTATGACATTGTCAAGAGAGTGATTTTTCTGAGTCCTTACATAGCGTGGCTTGCTTGTTGTTGGCATAGCAGAGCCATCTTCTTCTGATTCTGTTGAATTCTGAGTTTCAACTTCAGTTCCAACCTCAGTTCCAACCTCAGTTGTAACTTCAGTTGCAACTGGACTTCCAACCACTATGGGACTCCTAATTTGTTGAGTTTCTTCTTTGTCTTTTTCTGCAATCTCAGGCTGTTCATTATCACCTGTAATCTCATCAACAGTTTTTAGGTCATCAAATAACACATTATAAGATTCCATAACACAGTTGGTTCTTTGATTGAAGACTCTGAATGCTCTACTATTTTGAGCATAACCAAGAAAGATCCCTTTATCACTTTTAGAGTCAAATTTACCAAGATGCTCTCTATCTCTGAGAATGTAACAGACACACCCAAAGACTTGAAAGTACTTAACATTGGGTTTTCTACCTTTCCATATTTCATAAGCTGTCATGAAAGTGCCTTTAGTAATATAAACTCTATTAACTATATGACAGGCAGTATTAACAGCTTCAGCCCAAAATCTGTTGGCAAGTTTCTTAGAGTTAAGCATGACTCTAGCCATTTCCTGAATGGTTCTATTTTTCCTTTCAACTATGCCATTTTGCTGTGGAGTCTTAGGAGCAGAGAACTCATGACTAATACCTAAGGAGTTGCAGAATTCTCTAAACTTACTGTTCTCAAATTCTGTTCCATGATCACTTCTAACCCTAGCAATATTACCACTGGTTGAACCTTTTTCAAGTTGAAGTTTTAAGCACAAAGTTTTGAACAGTTCAAAAGTTTCAGTCTTATCTTTTAAGAACACTACCCAAGAGTATCTAGAGAAGTCATCAACAACTACCAGAATGTACTTCCTACCACCTATACTAGCAGTTTGCATAGGCCCCATCAAGTCAATATGAAGAAGTTCTAGGACTCTCTTAGTGTAGATTTGACTTATACTTTTGTGAATACTTTTGGTTTGTTTACCTATAGCACAGTCACCACAGACACTTTGAGTTTTAGCACTTAGTTTAGGAATTCCTCTTATCAATTCATTTTTAACAAGCTTATCAAGAGTTTTGTAATTCACATGCCCAAGGCTTTTATGCCAAATATCCATATTATTAGTAATGGCTTGATTACACCTACTTTGAGGCAATTCTTTTTCAGCTTTTTCAAACACATAGCAGCTGTTGGTTGATCTAACTCCAGTCATGATTAAATCATTGTTAAGATTAGTAATTAGACACCTTTCTTTGTCAAATTTAACAATCATTTTGTTATCACAGAGTTGACTGATACTTATAAGATTAGCTTTTAGACCATCTACAAGAAAAACATCCTCAATAACAGGCATTCCAGGTTTGTTTAAGGTACCTTTACCAACAATTTTACCTGTATCTCCACCTCCAAACACAACAGTGTTTCCATTAAGAATGGTGACATTTTTTAAGAGACTTGTAGTACCTGTCATGTGCTTAGAGCAACCACTGTCAAAATACCAATCATTAGAGGTAACAGCATTCAAGGAGTTAATAACAGCTTTGTTGTTAGCAATTAAGGTAGCTTTTTCTTTAACTTTCCAGACCCAGTTCAGATTTTTATTAACAGAAGCCAACCAAGTTTTCTGAGAAATATACTTTCTGTTTCTTTTTAAATAACACTGGATTTCAGAATGACCAGGTTTCTTGCAGAAATTACACAGCTTCAACCTAAAGTTATTTTTATACCTAAAGCTATTCAGTTTATTCATGGTTGCAGCTTTGGTTATAACTGAGCTTCTAACCTTCTCTACAAAAACCTGAGTTTTGTTCCTGGTTGCAAATCTGGTTGCAACTGAGCTTCTAACCTTATTGTCAAAATTATGAGTTTTAGCTCTAGCAACAGCTTCAATAAAGGTGGTTTGTCCTGTACTTTTACCACCATAGTAACCTAGACCACTGATATCTTTAGAACCTCTAGAATATGACAGCATGTCATCTAATTTTTCTGAAGCAGAAACATTCATCAGTTTTATTTTCTTTTTAGTTTCAGTAAGTTCAGCTTGTTGTAAGTTCATCTTCTCAGTAAGACTTTTAACCTCATCCTTTAGATTAACATTAAGTTTGCTTATGATCAAGGTTTGTTTACTCAGACATTTATACTTTTCATAGAGAACAAGATATTGCTGGGAAATGTCTTCATCAGAAGGTTCTTCCTCATCACTGCTGTAGGTTTTAAGAGTGGTTGTAACTATGGTTGAAACATGTTCACAGTCACTTTCATAAGTAGGTTCTTTTTCAGTGATTATTCCCATAAAGTTAACAAAATTAGACTCATCCTCTTCATCACTGTTGCTCTCAGAATCACTATCACTATGAGTGGATATATAGGCATTTTTGTTCCTTTTTAAAGTATTAGCACACTCAGCCTGAATATGACCAAAGCCTCTACATTCTCTACACTGAATCTCTTTAGGCTTATAATCTTTGTTATCCTTCTCTTTAGAATTCCACTTACCAGTAGAGTTATTATTGAACCTGAATTCTGTCTTAAATTGGTTATCCCTTTTCTGAAAGTTTTTAGAAGAGCCAGTATCATCCTCTTTTCTCTTGTAAAACTTTTTGAAAACCTTTTTAGCAAAGAAAGCTAGCTGTTCTTCATCACTTATTTTATCACAGACATTAGGTTCAGATTTCTTAGCCTGAAATGCTATTCCCTTTTCTGGTCTTTTTGGTTTAAAGAATTTCAGCTCATGAGTGCTTAGATTTCCTATAAGTTCTTCAAGTTTAAGATTATCTAAGTCTGTAGATTCTTCAATAGCAGTAACTTTTATTTCAAACCTTTCTGGAAGTGATCTAAGAGTTTTCTTAACAAGTTTAGCATCACTGTATTTTTCACCTAAGGTTCCAGCTTGATGAGCAATGTGGCAGATTCTACCATTAAATTGTTCAATGTTTTCATCTTCCTCCATTCTTAGGTTTTCAAATTGAGTAGTTAACTGCTGAAGTTTGAAAGCTTTTACTTTGGTAGTTCCTTCAAAAGTAACTTGCAAAATATCCCATGCCTCTTTGGCAGTTTCACAGTGAGAGATATACCTGAATACACTGAGAGTTACACCAGCAAAAATCAAGTTTATGGCTGTTGAGTTGGCACTTGATTTTCTGTCTTCATCAGCAGACCATCTGTCTTCAGGTATAAAAACCAGTTCTCCTTCACTATCAATGCTAGTTGGAGCCTCCCATCCATACATCACAGTTTTCCATGCATGTTCATTCTGCTGTTTGATGAAAGACCTCATTCTGATCTTCCATACTCCATAGTTTACTCCTCCTTCAAGCAATGGAGGTTTGTTGAAAGCGTTTCCTTCCCTCATTAAGTCCATTTTTACTAGAACACAGGATCCACACCAAGTATATCTGATGTGAAGCTCTGATACCAATTGAAATTCCTATCCGCTGTTCTAGTTGCAGTTTTGCAGTTAGGTTCCAAGTGAGGTTGCAACCACCAGTTGGAACCAAGTGTATTAAATGGACAGAACTGTAAAATGTTAAATGTACTCAAATTGAACACAAGCACATTTAACAACGGAGTTCACCTAACTAGGCTACGTCTCCGGGGCACTTACCCAGATTATGATATTATAAAAAGCTTACAATATAGGACTCAAGTCTTAACGAAAAACACTTAGACTCCCTCTAGGTTTTTCTGCCTATCTCTATATTGCTCCTACTCTATAACTATCACTTATAAATCAATGGCATCCCACCATTGTTTTCTTTTAAAATCTCACGTGTATTCTCTCAAGAATGGGTTCTTTATAATTTAGAACACACACATTTTACAAGCTTAGTTATTAACTATTTAATAGTAAAAACAATCTTCTTGCTACAAGATCTTTTATGATTGCTTTTGACTTCTTTTGATTGGATTCAATCTTTCCATATTGCACGTCTGCCTTTTGTAGGATTGACATCAATCTTCATAAGTTAATACCTGTTTAATAACAAGCTTGAAAGTAGGAGTTAATCTTTTCCTTTGAAAGGAAACATATAAAGATATGATCTCTTAAGGATCATATCTTTTCATAAACATATGAAACATTTAACTCCACATATCAATCAATCTTTAAGCATATCTTTACTGAATATTATAAGGATCAAAAGATTGAAACAAGTGATAAGGACAAGCATAAGAAATAGAGATATATATATTACAAGGAAACATAACCTTATAAACTAATCTCTTTATATCTTTTAGAAAACATCTTTCCTTAACACTTTGATATTCTCAATATACGCATATTAACCATGTTAAAATCATATGAGAATATATCCTGCATACTTTAAAACACATAATTATTATTAAAGAATAGTTATGCAGATTTATAGAACAAGACAGAATTCTCCTTAACAGCAGGTTGGAACTAGTGGTTGCAACTGAGGTTGCAACTTACTTGAAACCTGTCAACACAGGTTGTAACTGAGGTTGCAACTGGTACTTGAAACCTAATACTATTAACTTAGTAGGTTGTAACTGAGGTTGCAACTGGTACTTGGAACCTGTCAATCCTGTCTTAGTTCTTAATAACAGTTAGGATTTATTTAGTAAAAACCAATAGACAATAAACAATATTTAGACCAGAAATCTGGTCCTAACAATATCTCTATATATCTATATAACGAGCTAATATGTCACACAACAGTTATATTATAATATGGGGTTTTATACACTTTTATAGCTTGTATTATTACGTTTTTCTCGTTTAGTTTCTTACATTGTTAATTTTTTCAATTATTATACCCTATACTCGTCTTTTTTGTAATTTTGAACTTTTCAAACAAAATTCTGAATGGAACAAATCCTATACTTGACCGAAATACCCTTGGCTATAACGGGAAAAAAAACATGATGTCATGTTCTAATTCATCATTGGATGAAAAATATCAAAATTAATAAATAAAAAAACGAATACTGATTGAAAAAATTTCAATATAGATTTACTAAATAAGAATTACACAACAATACAAGGTACGAAATCGCTAATAACATTATTGCATGGGTCAGAATTGTTGTGTCAAAGTAACCCAATATTTGTCTTCAAGATTTTGTATGATCAGTATTTTTATTTTTTCCTTCCCTTGTCTTGAGTGATAAATTTAGCTTGCCCATTCATAGTATGGTAAATCGTACTACGTCTGCAAAGAATTCTTAATACTTTTGAAGCAATGCATGCATGAAAATTTCCTTGAGAAATTTGGTCAAAAGGCTAAATCCAAAAAAACGTCCCCCCTATGAACCCCCACCATCCATGAAGCCATACAGCAGGGATGTCGTTCATTGTCGTATGTCATCCATGAAGGACGAAGGCAACAATGTCGCTATAATGGCCGGAATATTTAGCCGAATTGTAAAAGAATTAATAGACAACGCCATGGCGGCACACCCTTTTTTCTATATAAATTGATGGAGAATGGGGGAATGCCCACTTTTTCATTAATGATAATAATGCATGGTCGAAACGACCATATTACAACAGAAATTAAAATAAAAACTTTCAAAAATACATACTAATGCTAAGGATAGATTTTCATCTGTCATTCTACACACTTTAAATTCTTATTCGAAACTTTTTCACGTCTTATGGCAACATATGTTCGCCTGTTTTTTACCAAACCTTTCTTTGAGTGATGAACCGCTCATCGAGTATACGTAACTAGCAATTCTTGTATCGCTAATTTGCTTTTGGCTAACAGAGGGCTTTTAATATCCAATTAGTAAGACTCACAATAAACTCCATCGGGGTACAAACAGTAATTTACCCGATCTAAATGTTACTACCAAATATTAGGACCAATAAACACAACCAAACACCCGGCCAATTCAATACAAATATATGTACAAAAACTTACCGATATAGAATTTACCTCATTGTAAGTAGAAAGGAAATGTATGTCTAAGACAGCTGTGTGCACTACAAAAATAAGTTCAATCATGGATGGCCAAATCTGTCAGAAATCTGTCACGAAATAACAAAAATCATCAGTAAAATTAAATTCCGTTGCAAATCCATCTGCGAAAAGCGTGTTGGAGAAAAATATGTCACCAAATCCGTCCCTGATTGTACCTCCTTTTTGTAGTGGTGGTGGAGAGGTTATGAAAGCATGGCTAGTGGAAGGAAGATTCCGACATTTCTTAATTAAAATGAACTAAGTATAGAAAGATAGGTCCACGTGTAAAATCGCTAAAGCATAGACTCTCTCTCTAAAATTGCTCGAGTGATTGATAAATAGTTATTGATGACGTAAAATCAAACTAGGTTATATGTTGTCCCGGAGTATATTATGTTTTTAACATATTTAACTATGGACGTTTTAGCGTTTAGTTATCATGAACTACGAGTTTTTTCTTTTAGTACTATCATCTATATACTTTGTTAACATTTGATACAAAAACGTAAATAACTTATAAATGATTGTACTAAAACGGTGTATAATTGATATATTATGGTACTAAAAAAATATAGTTGATAGTATTATATTATCCCTTTTAACTACGTTTATGTATCAAATGCTAACAAATATATATATATATAGTTAATATTACTAAAAGGGAAAATTCGTAGTTCATTTTACTAAATAGTAAAACCTTCATAGTTAATGATATTAAAACATAATAATCCCGATTATACCGTATAACATTCTCAATGGCGGCCGTTCCATCACTTGCAAATTGTCTATGCTCATGGTTGATATCGAGGATGCGGCTCAAAGGCATCTATGAGAAGTATCGTTCCACGTGTAGGTTATATCGTTGTAAATTATCGGGAGGTAGTCTTCGTATACTATTGTGGTTCTCTCTAGGAAGTTCAAAGGAGTAAAAGGGGATTACTTAATGGGACTAGGGTTGATTTTCTCTAATTTTCTTGTAAAACCGAAGAGGTAACTAATAGTGTGAAACTTAAATTGATTTTGGTATATATTCAGGAATTGGTAGTTATAATACTGGTAAAGTCTCAACGATTGAGTGTCATTAAGGAGATCGAATTTTCGGTTGTTAATAGTTTAAATAAATTTGTCAATGTAATTGATAACGCTAGAAATAGATATATTCATAATGCTTGCAAGTTAGGCCATTCGTTTTTGAGATTAACCTGTAGATGTAACTTCCTACATTAGAATAGAATAGACAAGAAATTGGGATGGAGATTGACGACATTATAGGGAGAAGATCGAATAGAGAGAGGATTGGAATTTGGAGAATAGATATCGGAGAGAGAGAGGTTTTGAGTCTTATTTATGAAGTTACGGATATATATGTGAGAAGATGGACGAGCTATTTATTTTTCAGAAAATGAAAACAAAACGACGTCGTTTTGATGTCTTTTCCTAATAAGAAAAAAGAGTTGCTCGCTATTTACGCTTTAAATCCCTATAAATCATGGTTTTTGCGCTATTATCACCAAAATCGCTCTTTTAGCGCTTTACCTCCCAAAAAGCAAAAAAGCGTATGCAATTCGATTTCGCAAAACGCGTTATCACGCTTTTAGCCCTTTAAATCGCGATTATTAAAGCACTGCTCTAAGGTCTCTATTTCCAGCAGGCTCTCAAATCGAGAGTTAATGATAACTTCATGATACTCATCTTCGAGCACCACTCAGAAGCAACCATATTGTTTTCATTGACGCGGATAGTAGCAAAGCTAAAGACCAAGATGTCTGCCATTGATGGGGATATAACCCTGCATATTGATTCAATATATCAAATACATCGCCGTATATGTTCTTCATGGATCACTCCCTGGTATCACTTATTAGCAAAGCATCAACCGGCCGGCATTAATCTTTACGCAAACGGGTCTGCGATGGGAGCTAATAAAGGACAAATAATAATGACTTTTTTTTTTATCTAAAGTTAAGATAAAAACGAATCTATAGTCTCCATACATGAACTTGTTTCGACATTCATGTATTAATAGTTTTGCGGTTTAGCGCCCAATTTCGGAGCTTTACACTTTTTTTCCCTTTTGCTTGTGTTTATGTTTATTTTTTTTTTGTATCGGCCATACACACAAGGTAAAATAATAGTACGATGTACTAATTGACACAAGGTAAAAATGATCTCTTTTCAAAAAAAAAAGAGAGGCAATAATCATGGGCAAAAATGTGCAAAAAATGTACTAATTAACACGAATGCATGACTGAAAAAATCAGCAATGTAAGTACAAAACGAGAAAACACAACAATACAGGTCACAAAGGTGTATAAAATTACCTTACAATAAAACACAACAATACAGGTTACAAAGTTGTATAAAACCACCATACTATAACATAACAATGAAATGTAATATTGAAATTCCTATCCGCTGTTCTAGATGCAGTTTTGCATTAAGGTTCCAAGTGAGGTTGGAACTGCAGTTAGAACCAAGTGTATAAGGTTCCAAGTGAGGTTGTAACTGCAGTTGGAACCAGGTGTATTAATGGACAGAACTGTTTTAAAATTAAATGTACTTGAAAATAATTCACACGCACATTTAACAACGGAGTTCACCTAACTAGGCTACGTCTCCGGGGCACTTACCCAGATTATGATATTATAAAAAGCTTACAATATATGACTCAAGTCTTAATGAAAAACTTAGACTCCCTCTACGTTTTTCTGCCTATCACTATATTGCTCCTACTCTATAACTATCAAATATAAATCAATGGCATCCCACCATTGTTTTCTTTTTGAAGCTCACGTGTATTCTCTCTAGAAAATAAGTTCTTTATAATTTAGAACACACACTTTTTACAAGCTAGGTTATCAACTATTTATACAAGTAAAATAATCTTCTTTCTTTAGGATCTTGAAGATTGCTTTTGACTTGTTTTGATTGGCTTCAATCTTTCCATGTAACGAGACTCTTCAGCGTAGGATTGACTCCAATCTTCATAAGTTAATACCTGTTAAATAACTAGCTTGGAAATAGGAGTTAGTCTTTTCCTATAACTAGGAAACATATAAAGATAATATCTTTTAGAGATAATATCTTTCCATATATATATGAAACACCTAACTCCATATTACATTCAATCTTTAAACTAATTATACTGAATATAGATAAGGAACAAAAGATTGAAACAAGTGATAAGGACAAGCATAAGAATAGAGATCATATTTAAAAGGAAACATAACCTTATAAACTTATCTCTTTATATCTTTTAGAAAACATCTTTCCTTAACACTTTGATATTCTCAATTTACGCATATTAAACCTTTAAGATCATATGAGAATATATCCTGCATACTGTAGAACAAATATTAATCAATAAAGAACAGTTATGCAGTTTTACAGAACTAGACAGAATTCTGCTGAACAGCAGGTTGCAACTGAAGTTGCAACTGGTACTTGAAACCACCAACGCTGTCTAAGCAGGTTGTAACTGTGGTTGTAACTGAGCTTACAACATTACTAGAAACCTATCAACATAGGTTGTAACTGAGGTTGCAACATTGCTTGAAACCTAACAACACCTGTCTTAGTTCATAATAAACAGATAGGATTATTTAGTGAAAACCATTAGACAACAAATAGAATTTAGACCAGGAATCTGGTCCTAACAATCTCCCCCTTTGTCATTGGTTTTGACAAATCATCTAAGTTTATATAAACACTAATCCACCTGCAATAAGTTAGCAGTACAGTCTTTTACTGTATTTCTTTTATCAGTGCTTTTGTAACACCTATTTAGCTCCCCCTGCAAGTTAGAATAGCAGGTATCATATAAGCACAGAATGTATCCATTCACAGAGTTTCAGAACAGATTTAATTTCAAACATAGTCATACTTCAAAAAACAAATTGCAGAAATTGTAAGGCCAAACAATGCTGGCACGGAATAGTCTTAATATAGCAATTGTAACTGAAATTTAAAACAGCAACATAAAGTTTGAAATTGAAATTAAAACTTGAAACTGTAAACATTAAAATGAACCATAAACTCATCTCCCCCTATTTGTCATAAGCCTGACAAACTAGTCACGAGGTATGTCTGAAGACATGGTTTCAACTACGGTTGGAACTGCACTTAGAACTTCACTGTGTGGGTTTCCAGAAAGCTTAGGGTTTCTTTGATAAGTAGAAAGAGAGAGAGAATAAATCTGATAATTGTGATTGATTTGAAAAATAAAAGAGTTTAGTATAAATAGCAATAAAGTCCAAATCTTTTTACAATTAGAAAGAGATACATGCAAATCAATTATGAAACAGATTTTGGCGAAAATTTAGGAAATAACTTATCAATTAGTATAAAGAAATCTCAGCAAGATCACGAAGGAAAGATAAATCCAGCCAATTAAACAGATAAACATTCCTTTTGCAAAACAGATTTATCCAAAATTTGAAAATTCAAAAGTTGAAGCTTATTAAGGAAATTTGAATTGATTCAAGATAAAGACCAATTAAACAAATATCTAACTTTTAGGAGAACAAAAAAATCTAGCAATTTACTCAAGAAAATATGTTTATCAAAGAATAACTCTAATAAAGATTAAATTTGGGGAGCTTAAATTGAGCAAATCCGTTTTTATCTCTACACAAAAACTAGTTTGATGACCTCAGCAAGGAAAGAGTATAAGTGATGTCAAAAATAACAAGACTTTGTCTTGGCGGTTATAGAATAGACTGAGGTTTCAACTGATGTTGCAACTGAGCTTGCAACCAGTATTTTTTAACACGAGGTTTCAACTGGAGTTGTAACTAAACTTCCAACCAGCTATTGAGAGTATGAGGTTTCAACTGAGGTTGCAACTGAACTTGCAACCAGCTTACAAAATTGCACTTTGTGCTTGCAACTCTATTACCAGAGAGGTTTTCAAGGACAAGTTACCTCACATCTGTTTTTGAGACACCAAAAAGCGGCTTTTTCAAAACAAAACATCATAGCTCAATTAAGACTTAACCTTAAAAATAAAAATTATTTAAGGTACTCAATACAGACATATTTAGAAAGAATATTTAATTAGATTGATAATGACATACCCCTATGTCACTTCTTAATGATTCAAACTTGTTTGTATCAAGGGGCTTTGTGAAAATATCTGCTAATTGTCTTTCAGTTGAAACATGTTCTAAAATTAAGCTCTTTTCTTCAACTAGTTCTCTAATAAAATGATGCCTTAGATCAATATGTTTGGTTCTGGAATGTTGAACTGGATTTTTAGCTAAATCTATAGCACTTTTGTTATCACAAAACAAAGTTAATATTTCTTGTTTAACATTATAATCAGTTAACATCTGTTTCATCCAAATAAGTTGAGTGCATCCACTTCCAGCTGCAACATATTCTGCCTCAGCAGTAGATAAAGATATGCAATTTTGCTTTTTACTGAACCAAGAAACAAGGTTGTTTCCAAAATAAAAACATCCACCAGAAGTACTCTTTCTATCATCTATGTTTCCTGCCCAATCAGCATCACAATAGCCACTTAGAAAATGATTTGTATCTTTAGAATACCATAGGCCTAGGTGAAGTGTTCCTTTTACATACCTTAGAATTCTTTTGACAGCTAGAAGATGAGGTTCTAAAGGATTTGCCTGATATCTGGCACATACTCCTACACTTAAGCAAAGGTCTGGTCTACTAGCAGTCAAATAAAGCAGACTTCCAATCATGGATCTATAAAGACTGGGACAGACACTTTTTCCTTTATCATTTTTAGACAGTTTAAGAGTAGTACTCATAGGGGTTCTCTTCTCTTTACTCTCACTCAGACCAAACTTCTTAACAAGATTGTCTGCATACTTACTTTGGCATAGAAAAATGCCTTTCTCATTCTGTTTAACCTGCAATCCTAGAAAGTAAGTTAGTTCACCTCCTCCACTCATTTCAAATTCATTCTTCATATCTGAAATGAATTCTTCTATTCTCTTATTAGAAGTAGAGCCAAAAACAATGTCATCAACATAGATTTGAGCAATGATAATATCCTTTGTAGTTTTCTTGGTAAACAGAGTTTTATCAACTCCCCCTCTGTTAAAACCTTTTTCAAGCAAAAACTTGGTTAATCTATCATACCAAGCTCTAGGAGCTTGCTTAAGACCATACAGGGCCTTTTTCAGCAAACAAACATGTTCAGGAAAGATAGGATCTTCAAATCCCTTAGGTTGACAGACATAAACCTCTTCATTTATCACACCATTCAGAAAAGCACTCTTTATGTCAAGTTGAAACAGTTTAAAATCATACAGACATGCAAGAGATAATAGCATTCTAATGGATTCAATTCTAGCTACAGGAGCAAATGTTTCATCAAAGTCAATTCCCTCAATTTGTGTATAACCCTGAGCTACCAACCTAGCTTTATTCCTGATAATCACTCCATCCTCATCACTTTTATTTCTAAAAATCCATTTAGTCCCTATAACATTTTTATTAGAAGGTCTGGGTACTAAAGTCCATACATCATTTCTCTCAAATTGTTGCAACTCATCTTGCATAGCTATAATCCATTCACTATCTTCTAAAGCTTCTTTTATATTCTTAGGTTCTAACTGAGAAATATAACAAGCAAAGTGAACAACATTATTTCTTTTACCTCTGGTTTTCATACCTGAAGCAACTTCTCCTATGACATTGTCAAGAGAGTGATTTTTCTGAGTCCTTACATAGCGTGGCTTGCTTGTTGTTGGCATAGCAGAGCCATCTTCTTCTGATTCTGTTGAATTCTGAGTTTCACCTTCAGTTCCAACCTCAGTTCCAACCTCAGTTGTAACTTCAGTTGCAACTGGACTTCCAACCACTATGGGACTCCTAATTTGTTGAGTTTCTTCTTTGTCTTTTTCTGCAATCTCAGGCTGTTCATTATCACCTGTAATCTCATCAACAGTTTTTAGGTCATCAAATAACACATTATAAGATTCCATAACACAGTTGGTTCTTTGATTGAAGACTCTGAATGCTCTACTATTTTGAGCATAACCAAGAAAGATCCCTTTATCACTTTTAGAGTCAAATTTACCAAGATGCTCTCTATCTCTGAGAATGTAACAGACACACCCAAAGACTTGAAAGTACTTAACATTGGGTTTTCTACCTTTCCATATTTCATAAGCTGTCATGAAAGTGCCTTTAGTAATATAAACTCTATTAACTATATGACAGGCAGTATTAACAGCTTCAGCCCAAAATCTGTTGGCAAGTTTCTTAGAGTTAAGCATGACTCTAGCCATTTCCTGAATGGTTCTATTTTTCCTTTCAACTATGCCATTTTGCTGTGGAGTCTTAGGAGCAGAGAACTCATGACTAATACCTAAGGAGTTGCAGAATTCTCTAAACTTACTGTTCTCAAATTCTGTTCCATGATCACTTCTAACCCTAGCAATATTACCACTGGTTGAACCTTTTTCAAGTTGAAGTTTTAAGCACAAAGTTTTGAACAGTTCAAAAGTTTCAGTCTTATCTTTTAAGAACACTACCCAAGAGTATCTAGAGAAGTCATCAACAACTACCAGAATGTACTTCTTACCACCTATACTAGCAGTTTGCATAGGCCCCATCAAGTCAATATGAAGAAGTTCTAGGACTCTCTTAGTGTAGATTTGACTTATACTTTTGTGAATACTTTTGGTTTGTTTACCTATAGCACAGTCACCACAGACACTTTGAGTTTTAGCACTTAGTTTAGGAATTCCTCTTATCAATTCATTTTTAACAAGCTTATCAAGAGTTTTGTAATTCACATGCCCAAGCCTTTTATGCCAAATATCCATATTATTAGTAATGGCTTGATTACACCTACTTTGAGGCAATTCTTTTTCAGCTTTTTCAAACACATAGCAGCTGTTGGTTGATCTAACTCCAGTCATGATTAAATCATTGTTAAGATTAGTAATTAGACACCTTTCTTTGTCAAATTTAACAATCATTTTGTTATCACAGAGTTGACTGATACTTATAAGATTAGCTTTTAGACCATCTACAAGAAAAACATCCTCAATAACAGGCATTCCAGGTTTGTTTAAGGTACCTTTACCAACAATTTTACCTGTATCTCCACCTCCAAACACAACAGTGTTTCCAGTAAGAATGGTGACATTTTTTAAGAGACTTGCAGTACCTGTCATGTGCTTAGAGCAACCACTGTCAAAATACCAATCATTAGAAGTAACAGCATTCAAAGAGTTAATGACAGCTTTGTTGTTAGCAATTAAGATAGCTTTTTCTTTAACTTTCCAGACCCAGTTCAAATTTTTATTAATAGAAGCTAACCAGGTTTTCTGAGAAATATACCTTCTGTTTCTTTTCAAATAACACTGGATTTCAGAATGACCAGGTTTCTTGCAGAAATTACACAGCTTCAACCTAAAGTTACTTTTATCCTTAAAGCTATTCAGTTTATTCATGGTTGCAACTGAGGTTATAACTGAGCTTCCAACCTTCTTTACAAAAACCTGAGTTTTATTCCTGGTTGCAACTCTGGTTGCAACTGAGCTTCTAACCTTGTTTTCAAAATTATGAGTTTTAGCTTTAGCAACAGCTTCAATAAAGGTAGTTTTTCCTGTACTTTTACCACCATAGTACCCTAGACCACTGATATCTTTAGAGCCTCTAGAATATGACAACATATCATCTAATTTTTCTGAGGCAGAAACATTCATCAGTTTTATTATCTTTTTAGTTTCAGTAAGTTCAGCCAGTTGTAGTTTAAGCTTCTCAGTAAGACTTTTAACCTCATCCTTTAGATTAACATTAAGTTTGCTTATGATCAAGGATTGTTTACTCAGACATTTATACTTTTCATAAAGAACAAGATATTGCTGAGAAATGTCTTCATCAGAAGGTTCTTCCTCATCACTGCTATAGATTTCAGGAGCAGTTGTAACTATGGTTGAAACATGTTCACAGTCACTTTCATAAGTAGGTTCTTTTTCAGTGATTATTCCCATAAAATTAACAAAATTAGAATCATCCTCTTCATCACTGTTGCTCTCAGAATCACTATCACTATGAGTGGTTATATAAGCATTTTTGTTCCTTTTTAAAGTATTTGCACACTCAGCCTGAATATGACCAAACCCTCTACATTCTCTACACTGAATTTCTTTAGGCTTATGGTCTTTATTATCCTTTTCTTTAGAATTCCACTTTCCTGTAGAGTTATTATTGAACCTGGATTCTGTTTTAAGTTGGTTATCCCTTTTCTGAAAATTTTTAGAAGAACCAGTATCATCCTCTTTTCTCTTATAAAACTTTTTAAAAACCTTTTTAGCAAAGAAAGCCAGCTGTTCTTCATCACTCATTTTATCACAGACATTAGGTTCAGATTTCTTAGCCTGAAATGCTATTCCCTTTTCTGGTCTTTTATGTTTAAAGAATTTCAGCTCATGAGTGCTTAGATTTCCTATAAGTTCTTCAAGTTTAAGATTATCTAAGTCTGTAGATTCTTCAATAGCTGTAACTTTGATTTCAAACCTTTCTGGGAGTGACCTAAGAGTTTTCTTAACAAGTTTAGCATCACTGTATTTTTCACCTAAGGTTCCAGCTTGATGAGCAATGTGGCAGATTCTACCATTAAATTGTTCAATATTTTCATCTTCCTCCATTCTTAGGTTTTCAAATTGAGTAGTTAACTGTTGAAGTTTGAAAGCTTTTACTTTAGTAGTTCCTTCAAAAGTAACTTGCAAAATATCCCATGCCTCTTTAGCAGTTTCACAGTGAGAAATATACCTGAATACACTGAGAGTTACACCAGCAAAAATCAAGTTTATGGCTGTTGAGTTGGCACTTGATTTCCTGTCTTCATCAGCAGACCATCTGTCTTCAGGTATAAAAACCAGTTCTCCTTCACTATCAATGGCAGTTGGAGCCTCCCATCCATACATCACAGTTTTCCATGCATGTTCATTCTGCTGTTTGATGAAGGACCTCATTCTGATCTTCCATACTCCATAGTTTACTCCTCCTTCAAGCAATGGAGGTTTGTTGAAGGCGTTTCCTTCCCTCATTAAGTCCATTTTTACTAGAACACAGGATCAACACTAAGTAAAGTATAGTGTAAAGCTCTGATACCAATTGAAATTCCTATCCGCTGTTCTAGATGCAGTTTTGCATTAAGGTTCCAAGTGAGGTTGGAACTGCAGTTAGAACCAAGTGTATAAGGTTCCAAGTGAGGTTGTAACTGCAGTTGGAACCAGGTGTATTAATGGACAGAACTGTTTTAAAATTAAATGTACTTGAAAATAATTCACACGCACATTTAACAACGGAGTTCACCTAACTAGGCTACGTCTCCGGGGCACTTACCCAGATTATGATATTATAAAAAGCTTACAATATATGACTCAAGTCTTAATGAAAAACTTAGACTCCCTCTACGTTTTTCTGCCTATCACTATATTGCTCCTACTCTATAACTATCAAATATAAATCAATGGCATCCCACCATTGTTTTCTTTTTGAAGCTCACGTGTATTCTCTCTAGAAAATAAGTTCTTTATAATTTAGAACACACACTTTTTACAAGCTAGGTTATCAACTATTTATACAAGTAAAATAATCTTCTTTCTTTAGGATCTTGAAGATTGCTTTTGACTTGTTTTGATTGGCTTCAATCTTTCCATGTAACGAGACTCTTCAGCGTAGGATTGACTCCAATCTTCATAAGTTAATACCTGTTAAATAACTAGCTTGGAAATAGGAGTTAGTCTTTTCCTATAACTAGGAAACATATAAAGATAATATCTTTTAGAGATAATATCTTTCCATATATATATGAAACACCTAACTCCATATTACATTCAATCTTTAAACTAATTATACTGAATATAGATAAGGAACAAAAGATTGAAACAAGTGATAAGGACAAGCATAAGAATAGAGATCATATTTAAAAGGAAACATAACCTTATAAACTTATCTCTTTATATCTTTTAGAAAACATCTTTCCTTAACACTTTGATATTCTCAATTTACGCATATTAAACCTTTAAGATCATATGAGAATATATCCTGCATACTGTAGAACAAATATTAATCAATAAAGAACAGTTATGCAGTTTTACAGAACTAGACAGAATTCTGCTGAACAGCAGGTTGCAACTGAAGTTGCAACTGGTACTTGAAACCACCAACGCTGTCTAAGCAGGTCGTAACTGTGGTTGTAACTGAGCTTACAACATTACTAGAAACCTATCAACATAGGTTGTAACTGAGGTTGCAACATTGCTTGAAACCTAACAACACCTGTCTTAGTTCATAATAAACAGATAGGATTATTTAGTGAAAACCATTAGACAACAAATAGAATTTAGACCAGGAATCTGGTCCTAACAAATATGAACAACATGAAACTTTACTTTCACAAGACAAGCTACAAAAGTGTATAAAACTACAAACTTCATATAACATAACAATGAAATGTAATATGACAAACATAATATTACATTAAATTTTATTATTACAAATATGAAACAACAGATGATGAAAAAAAAAATCAGTTTCAGACCATAGAGGCGCTTAGAAGCGCTAGCTAGGTCTGACATTTCTCTTGTCTTTGGCCTTGCTAATGGATGAAGCTACCGCCTTAACCATCATCTGCTTCACCGTCTCCTTAGGCTTTGGAACCACACTATTGTTACCAGCTTTTACATTGTTTTGCCTTCCACCCTCCATCTCTCTGACCTCTCTCTCAAATTCGGAAATTTAGGCTTATAGCTAGCTGTTTGGTCTCCTTTTTCTTTACTTTAGGCAAGTAATTTAGATGTTTTTTCTTTTTTTCTTAGTACCGTACCTCCTATATAGTGTATCTAACTAGTAGTACACAAATACTTTAAAACCAATAAGACACTGATTCATTGATCGTTGAGACTATTATATTATAATTTTTTTATTTTTATTTTTGGAAATTAAGAGTATAAAAGTCAAAACTCGATCAACGCCCGAAGGCTACAAAAGGGTCAAGGCAAATTAGCACCTCTCAAGAACGTATGACCTAATTAACTTGCGAGCACTACGAATATATCTATTTCTAACGGTATCCTCTCCATTCACAAATTTGTTAATAGAAACATCTAAACATGCCTAAAGTAAAGGAAAAAATAAATAAAGTTCTACAAATAACCGATCGTTTTGTCTTTTTCTTTTTAAGGTCATTATCCCATCACCAACATGGAATTGCCACCGTATATTAATCGAAACCCCCCAAGAAAATAATATAATTAATTTCATGTACATATATATATTGTCAGTAAACCACACAAAACCCACACAAGCACAATAACCCTTCAGTAAACAACACAAATCCACACAATTATCCTTCTAAGCCCTTGCATGGAAATTTTCATGTAATTCATTTGCACACAGCTGAACTATATTTTATTGCTCAAACAACAACCCCAGCTATCTATAAATGTTTCCTTCAACTCCCCAGAAGGCATACCACAAAACCGAACAGCTAGCTATGTCACGCCCCGAAATTCGAAAACACGAACAAAAGGCGTGACTTTTTTTTAAACAAAAGGAAAGAGAACCTGTTGGTACAAAATTTAAGTTTTAAAAGAAAAAGACTTGCAAGCTAAAGGAACAAATAAACGAATAAATATAAATTTTATCAAACGCGGCTACAAGACAAAATGGTTTTGACAAAATTATATAAAAAGAAACAAACAATTGTAATTTGCCCGTAGGCTACATCCTCGAAAATAGTCTAAAAAAATAAAACGATTCAAGAAGCCCAACTCATGCGCTACCTCGCTAATGCTCCTATCCAAACGGCTCAACCTAAGTTGTACCTGAAAGACAAAACTGTAACGGTGAGTCTCGCGCACATACATAGACGGGACGGCACCACAAAATACCGTCACTCCATCCCATAAATGCAAGAACTCACAAGCAACAACTACGATAATCAACGTATAAAAAGAAATATAATAACATCATACAACGAAATAAATTAATTAACGTCAACACACATCTATAGCAAAAATAGACCTCTCACGCCACCTACCCCAGTCCGTAAGGTAGGTCATTCCCTATACCTCTCGGCCGTTTATTGTCCCCGGTATAGGAAGAGACATAGACTATTGCTAACATAAAAGTAGATTTAAAGTGAGCAGTTGGACCTCTCACGCCACTCGTCCCAGTCCGTAAGACGAGTCATTCCCTATCCCCTCGGCCGTCTTATGTCACCGGAATTAGGAAGAGACATAGACCATTGCTAACATAAAAATAAATATAGTGCACACTAGGACCTCTCACGCCACTCGCCCCAGTCCGTAAGACGAGTCATTCTCTATCCCCTCGGCCGTCTTATGTCCCCGGAATTAGGAAGAGACATAGACAATTGCCACTAATCTAAATCACAAGGCCTCGGCCAATAATATAAAACCATTCAATTATCACATTCTCATACGTCACTTTAACGTAATTCAACATAACCGATAAGCATAGGTGCTAGATTCACAACTAGTCCAACAACATAAAAACTCATTCAGGCATTTTATCAAACACCTTGTATGCATAAACTACAATTCATCTTTATTCAACATAAATTTACCCAATTTCATCAACAACTGTATAATCACCTAATCAACTCATAAAACATGCAAACTCATCCATAATCTCATTAACTCGAAATTAATATGTCTCAAGTCTCAACTTCTACAATTCAAATAAGGGAATTAAAAGTACAACAATAAACCCCAAATAACAATTTAAGAACATAATTAAGATAAAAGGCAAAACCCCCAATTTATAATAAATGCAAGACCTAATCCTAACATACACCCTCGTCTAGTCGCAATGGATAACCCCCGTTACCTTAGCGCGTAGAAGAGATGCTTCCGGTAAGAATCCGCTAACGTGGTTTCTTCTTCTTCTTCCTAAGTTTTGAAATCTCTCTTTTCTCTCTTTTTCTCTCTTGTTCTCTCTTGTTTTAGGTTTACTGTTTTAAAAAGTGGGCTGAAAAGAGATTTAGAAAAACTGTTTTGAGAGAGTTTGGGGAAGCGAACTATTAGGTCACCAAAGTTCTAAAAGTTAACTCTTAATCCAAAAATATTGTTTTACTACTCAAAAATAACAAATCTTTAGAAACAAATCTATTGGGTCCTTTTTATTTATAAAATTAGTAACATTTTTTTAAAATAACGTTTTTCGGAAGAGTTTCGGTTTTTGGCTAAAAATTAGTCGAGGGACCGGTTTTTGGTAAAATTTGTATAAAACGTTTTTGGATAAATTAAATCATAAATAAAACCACTATAAAAATACGGGATGTTACAAGCTATAAGCCCAAATTTCCGAATTTGAGAGAGAGATCAGAGAGATGGAGGGTAGAAGGCAAAGCAATGTAAAAGGTGGAAATAGTGTAGTTCCAAAGCCGAAGAAGACGGTGAAACAGATGATGGTTAAGGCGGTAGCTTCATCCATTAGCAAGGCGAAAGACAAGAGCAAGGCCCGACCTATCTAGTGCTTCTTAACGCCCTATGTTCTGAAACTGAAAAACTTTTTATCATTTATTGTTTCATGTTTGTGATAATAAAATTTCATGTAATATTCTGTTTGTTCATATTACATTTCATTGTTACTGATAATATATGTACATGAGATTAATTAAATTATTTTCTTTGGGGGTTTCGATTGATATGCAATGGCATTTCCATGTTGATGGATGGGATAATGACCTTCAAAAGAAAAAGACAAAACGATCAATATTTCTAGACCTTTTTTTTTTTACTCTAGGTATGTTTAGATGTGTTTTTTTTTGCCCTTCCCTTTCTCTTTACAATTCAAAACCCTAAAGGCTAAAATCCTAAGAAATGCTGCCGTCGAATGGAGCCGGGGGAGCCAACTCCGCTCCTCCTGTCCCTAGGCCCTATTCCTTTCTCGCACCCTCTCACTTCTATCTTCTCATCCCCATCTTTGTGGTCTCATATCCTCCTTCCCATCTCAACCCTATTCTCACGTTTCGTGAAAAGCATATCTGCTCCATCGTAGGATGGGTCTGACCTCATTACAGTTCGTCTTGAAACTCCACATAATCTCGCTTTACATTAAATCTTAAAGGTTAATAATTAATAAAGATAAAAATTCGTAATAAATAAGCGATAAATCATATATCGGGTAAGTTCGTATACGTCTATTTTGGATAGAATTGAGTGTTTGATCATACTTTTGTGTCATAATATTTAGTATAAACGTTTAGATCAGTTTAATTAATGTGTTGGTACACAGATGGAGCTTACTGCCAGTCATTCTAATTGGATATTTAAGGCTTTATGTTGTCCTATTATAAATAAAGTAAATTAGTCATTCAAGAATTGCTATTCACGTTCTCTCGATGATGGGTATTTCTCTTACAGAAAGGTTACTATACAATATATGCTGCCACAAGGCTTGGAAAACTGTGAAACAACAATATGAAGTGTGTGGATGTACAGGTGGAAATCTGATGATTATTTTATTTCCTTTGCATCTATATATACTAATCCTTAACAGTTTTTTTTTTTTTTGATTTCTAAGTTTTGATCATTTTTACTATTATTAATGAAATAGTGGGTCTTTCCCACCAATTTATATAAAAAAATGTTTAGTTGTTTTTTTTTGTTAATATCGTACCTCATGGTGTATCGAACTAAATGTAGCAGTACAATATATACTTTAAAACCAATAAGACACCAATTCATCAATGGCCGAGACTTATGAGCATTAAAATAAGTTATAACTCCTAGTTCTTGAATATATACCAAAACAAAGCTAAAGTTCACACTATTAGTTACCCCTTCGGTTTTACAATAAAAATGGCGATTGCATCTCAGTAATTTACAACGATATAACCTACACTATATTGATACTTATCCTAGATTCCTTCGAGTAGCATCCTCGATATCATACATGGGCATAGTAAAAGGGCAAGAGATGGAACGGCCACCACCGAGACTGTTATATTTTACAAACTACAACCTAGTTTGATTATACGGCACCAATTACTAGCTAGCTATTAATCACTCGAGCGCTTATAGAGAGAGAGAGAGTCTATGCTTTTATTTATATTTCTGGAACCCTAATGAACCAAAATGAAATTAGCAATGTAAGGTACTAAACGATGTAAACGAAGTAATACAAGTTACAAAGGTGTATAAAACTCCCATACTATAACATAACAATGAAATGTAATGTAATGTGAACAACAGAATATTACATGAAATTTTACCATCACAACGCAAGCTACAAAAGTGTATAAAACTACATACTATATATAGCATAACAATGAAATGTAATATGAACACCAGAATATTACATGACATTTTATTATTACAAATATGAAACAATAGATGATGTAAAAAAAAAATCAGTTTCAGACCATAGAGGCGCTAAGAAGCGCTAGCTAGGTCTGACCTTGCTCTTGTCTTTGGCCTTGCTAATGGATGAAGCTACCGCCTTAACCATCATCTGCTTCACCGTCTCCTTCGGCTTTGGAACCACACTATTGTTACCAGCTTTTACATTGCTTTGCCTTCCACCCTCCATTTATTGTATAGATGGATAGGAAGTTTCGATAGAGAGATCCAAACAGGGTAACTGGGGATTCTTTTTTTGGATTAAAATCATAGGACCATTTAAAAGTTCTCATAGGGCTATTGTCAATGTACCAAATTTTGCGCATCCAAATTCTTAGAAAATCTTCTTCATAAAAACAGCGAATTAAAATATGTTTTGAATCGATGACTCCAATATGATAGTTAGCTTTCAACTCCATAGAACTAAACATTTTACGGATGATATCTATATGAGGCTTACCATGTGAGAATTTTCCTACAATAATATATTTGAATGGTTCTGAAAGAGTGTTTAGATCTTCGATTGAATAGTGAATCATTGGTTCTCCTTCATAAGATTCGATTTCTTTAACTGGAACTCTAGATGTCAAAGTTTGGGTTTTTAATACGGATGCGAAGGATTTAGATGTGGGTAGATCCGGGGAGAGGGTTTGGTTGGGGTCGGGAGGCTGAAGAGCGGTCATATCCTCGGCGGCTAGGGCTTTTCACCCTAGTCGTCTCTCTCTCTAGGGTTGGCGGCGTGTTTATGTCGCACTATAAAATTCCTCCATACATGAACTTGTTTCGACATTCATGCATTAAAAGTTTAGCGGTTTAGCGCCCAATTTCAGAGCTTTACACTTTTTTTCCCTTTTGCTTGTGTTTATGTTTATTTTTCTTTTGTATCTGCCATACACACAAGGTGAAATACTAGTACGATGTACTAATTGACACAAGGTAAAAATGATCTCTTTTCCAAAAAAAAAGAGAGGTAATAATCATGAGCAAAAATGTGCAAAAAATGTACTAATTAACACGAATACATGACTGAAAAAATCAGCAATGTAAGTACAAAACGAGAAAACACAACAATACAGGTCACAAAGGTGTATAAAATTACCATACAATAAAACACAACAATACATGTTACAAAGTTGTATAAAACGACCATACTATAACATAACAATGAAATGTAATATGAACAAACAGAATATTACATGAAACTTTTCTTTCACAAGACAAGCTACAAAAGTGTATAAAACTACATACTTCATATAACATAACAATGAAATGTAATATGACAAACATAATATTACATTAAATTTTATTATCACAAATATGAAACAACAGATGATGAAAAAAAATCAGTTTCAGACCATAGAGGCGCTTAAAAGCGCTAGCTAGGTCTGACATTTCTCTTGTCTTTGGCTTGCTAATGGATGAAGCTACCGCCTTAACCATCATCTGCTTCACCGTCACCTTCGGCTTTGGAACCACACTATTGTTACCAGGTTTTACATTGTTTTGCCTTCCACCCTCCATCTCTCTGACCTCTCTCTCCTAAGAAATGTTGCCGTCGAATGGAGCTGGGGGAGCCAACGCCGTATTCCTTTCTCGCACCCTCTCTCCTCTATCTTCTCATCCCCATCTTTGTGGTCTCCTATCCTCCTCCACATCTCAACCCTATTCTCACGTTTCGTGAAAAGAATATCCCCTCCATCGTAGGATGGGTCTGACCTCATTACAGTTCGTCTTGAAACTCCACATAATCTCGCTTTAGATTAAATCTTAAAGGTTAATAATTAATAAAGATAAAAATTCGTAATAAATAAGCGATAAATCATATATCGGGTAAGTTCGTATACGTCTATTTTGGATAGAATTGGGTGTTTGATCGTACTTTTGTGTCATAATATTTTGTATAAACGTTTAGATCGGTTTAATTAATGTGTTGGCACGCAGATAGAGCTTACTGCCAGTCATTCTAATTGGATATTTAAGTCTTTATGTTGTCCTATTATAAATAAAGTAAATTAGCCATTCAAGAATTGCTATTTACGTTCTCTCGATGATGGGTATTTCTCTTACATAAAGGTTACTATACAATATATGCTGCCACAAGACTTGAAAAACTGTGGAACAACAATATGAAGTGTGTATAAGTACAGGTGGAAATCTGATGATTATTTTATTTCCTTTGCATCTATATATACTAATCCTTAACAGTTTTTTTTTTTTTTTGATTTCTAAGTTTTGATCATTTTTACTATTATTAATGAAATAGTGGGTCTTTCCCACCAATTTATATAAAAAAATGTTTAGTTTTTTTTTTTTTGTTAGTATCGTACCTCATGATGTATCGAACTAAATGTAGCAGTACAATATATACTTTAAAACCAATAAGACACCAATTCATCAATGGCCGAGACTTATGAGCATTAAAATAAGTTATAAATCCTAGTTCTTGAATATATACCAAAACAAAGCTAAAGTTCACACTATTAGTTACCCCTTCGGTTTTACAAGAAAAATGGCGATTGCATCTCAGTAATTTACAACGATATAACCTACACTATATTGATACTTATCCTAGATTCCTTCGAGTAGCATCCTCGATATCATACATGGGCATAGTAAAAGGGCAAGAGATGGAACGGCCACCATCGAGACTGTTATATTTTACAAACTACAACCTAGTTTGATTATACGGCACCAATTACTAGCTAGCTATTAATCACTCAAGCGCTTATAGAGAGAGAGAGTCTATGCTTTTATTTATATTTCTGGAACCCTAATGAACCAAAATGAAATTAGCAATGTAAGGTACTAAACGATGTAAACGAAGCAATACAAGTTGCAAAATTGTATAAAACCCCCATACTATAACATAACAATGAAATGTAATATGAACAACAGAATATTACATGAAATTTTACTATCACAACGCAAGCTACAAAAGTGTATAAAACTACATACTATATATAGCATAACAATGAAATGTAATATGAACACCAGAATATTACATGACATTTTATTATCACAAATATGAAACAATAGATGATGTAAAAAAAATCAGTTTCAGACCATAGAGGCGCTAAGAAGCGCTAGCTAGGTCTGACCTTGCTCTTGTCTTTGGCCTTGCTAATGGATGAAGCTACCGCCTTAACCATCATCTGCTTCACCGTCTCCTTCGGCTTTGGAACCACACTATTGTTACCAGCTTTTACATTACTTTGCCTTCCACCCTCCATCTCTCTGATCTCTCTCTCAAATTTGGAAATTTATCCTTATAGCTAGCTGTTCGGTCTCGTGGTATGCTTCTGGAAAGATGAATGCAGGGGAAATATTTATAGATAGCTGGGGATGTTGTTTGAGGAATAAATTTAATACTGTTCAGTGTGTTAATGAATTACATGAAAATTTCCATGCAAGGGTTTAGAAGGGTAGTTATGCGGGTTTGTGTGGTTTACTGAAGGGTTAATATTGTATGTGTGGGTTTGTGTGGTTTACTGAAGGGTTAATATTGTATGTGTGGGTTTGTGTTGTTTAATGAAGGGTTATAGTGTTTGTGTGGGTTTGTGTGGTTGACTGATAATATACATGGGATTTGCTAACGAAACCTAATTTAAAATACTAATAAAATACACAAATAAAAAGATCATTTTCTACTTAAAAAACCTTACAAATACAAGCTCGGAATTTCAAACGCTTAATTCTTACAATCTAAATTAATATATTAACGGAGCGGAAAGATAGATACAAAATCTTAGGATGTCTGTCTGGTCCCAACTAAAACGATCTCAACACTATATACCTGAAAACATTAACAAAACGAGGGTTAAGCTAAACGAGTTTAGTGAGTGATAAATCTTGCAATATATATAAGCGTCTAAAATAGGTTTTAATCATTTCTTTTGTAAAAAATAAATAAATTATCTATTTAAATTTAAGAAAAATTCCCAAAAATTTAAGAAAAATTCCCAAATACTTGATAGTAGAACATTTTCTTGAAAAAGAATATTGTAACGATAATCAAGTAAATAACTTTCAAAATAATCGATTAAACTACCTAATTTTTGGCGGATTCAGACTTTCTGAATCTCTTTTAATTCTTGGTATTTGGACTTTCCAAATCTCTTACTTTATTTTCGGACTTCCCGAATAACTCTCTTTTCGGACTTCCCGAAATAACATTCTCTCTCTTTTCGGACTTCCCGAAATAACATTCTCTCTCTTTTCGGACTTCCCGAACTAACTTTATTTCTTCCGGACTTTCCAAATATCATAACAAGACAAATAAAAATAATGGACTTTCTTTTTAAAAAAAATAATTAATTAACGTACCCAATATAACTTTTTTCTCTTTGGAACCAGCAACTAGCAATATATATATAATTTTTTATACTTCCAAAATATAATTAAGTCTGCAAACACTTTTTAGAAAATGCAATGGAATTATATAATAGCAAGTAAGAAAAACCGCTCACCTCATTACGAATCTGGAACTTGAAACATTTTACTACAAAAGCTACGAAAAGCTACTGTTACATCTTAACCTTTTTCTTTAATCATTCTCTCTTACCAACGTCTAACTATGCCACTCTCCTATCTCTCAATTTCTTCTATTGTTATACACATGTATTTTTTCTATATAGTATAATAAGTATAGTGTAACAACTGTAAAACACTATGTCTCATATATATACTAGTTTTCTTTCTATGCATGTCTATATAGTAATAGAAATAGTAATAGTAATTAAAGACTCTTGCATATCATAGCAACGTACAAAACTCCTACAATAAATGTGACATTTCAAGACAATACAACAGTCGGTATAAATAATACATGAATGATATTTGTTGCTACCTCCTAAATGCTATTAATTATTCCAATTAATCTTTTAGATGTTATAATTCACATAGGAAATTTCTAACTGATAGTAGTAATTGTATCATTTTCTCACAAGTCTATTAGCATAAATTCACATACAAGAACCATCAACCATACGATAGCCATTTCATAACTTACATCCTAATACATTCAACATTATTTATCTAAAAATAAGTATGGCATTGAAGTACATGACAAATACTAGGCTAATTCACAACGTGTATTTGTAACTATGTTCAAATGATTGTGTCATACATACCTATTTGATTATAAATACTCTTATAGGAACCTATGATCATACTTACTAATAGTACACAATTAGACAACCTATCAAAACACGGTAAAATTTAAGAAGAAAAAAAAATTACAAATAACTAAATAAAAATAAAATACGGGATTTTACAGATATGGGCATTTCCATGTTGATGGATGGGATAATTACCTTAAAAACAAAAACACAAAACGATCAATATTTCTAAAAAATTTCACTCAAATATATGAGTCAAAAAAATTATTTACTTTTTTGTTTACTTTAGGCATGTTTAGTTGTTTTTCCTTTTTTCTTAGTACCATACCTCCTATGTATAGTGTATCCAACTAGTAGTACACAAATACTTTCAAACCAATAAGACACTGATTCATTGATCGTTGAGACTATTATTATTATTTTTATTTTTGGAAATGAAGGGTAGTATAAAAGCCAAAAGCTCAATCAATGTCCGAAGGCTACAAAAGGGTCAATGTAAGTTAGCAGCTCATCTCAAAAACAAATGGCCTAAATTGTAAGCATTACAGATGTATCTATTTATAGCGTTATCCTCTCCATTCACAAATTTTTAATCCAAACATCTAAACATGCCTAAAGTATTTAAGGATTGGTCCAGCTATAAAATAAATGAAAAGTATTTACCCGTTTATGCCTAAAAGTAAAGAAAAAATAGATGAAGTTCTAGATCGTTTTGTCCTTTTCTTTTTAAGGTCATTATCCCATCCATTTACATAGAAATGCCGCTGCATATTAATCGAAACCCCCCCCCCCCCCCCCCCCCAAGAAAATAATGTAATTAATCCCATGTACATATATTATCAATAAACCACACAAAACCCATACAAACACAATAAGTAATCTTTAAAAAAACAATAACCCTTCAGTAAACCCTTGCATGGAAATTTTGATGTAATTCATTTCCACGCAACTGAACTATATTTTTTTCCTCAATCAACCCCCCCAGCTATCTATAAATATTTCCTTCATCTCCCCAGAAAGTATACCACGAAACCGAACAGCTAGCTATAAGCCCAAATTTGCAAATTTGAGAGAGAGGTCAAAGAGATGGAGGGTGGAAAGCAAAGCAATGTAAAAGGTAGCAATAGTGTGGTTCTAAAGCCGAAGGAGACTGTGAAGCAGATGATGGTTAAGGCAGTAGCTTCGTCCATTAGCAAGGCCAAAGACAAGAGCAAGGTCCGACCTAGAGAGCGCTTCTCAACGCCTCTATGGTCTGAAACTGAAAAACTTTTATCATCCAATAGTTTCATATTTGTGATAGTAAAATTTCATGTAATATTCTCTTATTCATATTCTGTAATATTTGTCTTCAAGTTTTTTCAATGATCAATATTATCTTTTTTTCACTTCCATTGCCTTGAGTGATAAATTTAGTTTGTTCATATTCGATGTTCTACTTGTTGTTAAACTGTTAGGTTGCAACTACAGTTATAACCACATTTGTAATCTGAGTATACTAATGGACTGAACAAAAAATTAAACGTACTTGAAAGTAGATTCACACGCAATGACATTCCAGTCTACGTCTACGTTTTCGGGACACTCACCCGGATTAGTGATATTATAAAAGACTACAATAGAAGACTCAAAACTTGTGAAAAATTCTCTGAATCTCTCAAGATTTTTCTACCTATCTTAGTTCTGCTCCTACTCTATAACTATCACTCAAAATATTAATGACATTCCACCATTATTTTTCGTTTTAAGTTCCCATGTGCATTCTCTGTAAATTAGAGTTTTTTATAATTTAGAACACACACTTTTTATAAGTAATGCTACTATCAATATATAATAACAAAAATACAATATTCTAATATATTCATAAATATGTATCTTTCCATCTTCATTTTTCAAGATCTTCTTTATTGAATCTTTATAGGTTTGATTGATCTCGAACTTTCTTACATGCATGAAATACTTTTTGCATATTGAGCTCAATCTTCTTGTAGTCAACACGAGTGTGTATGCATATAATTCAGCTAAAAGTGCATCTGGTTCAGCTAAAAGTACAACCGCTTCATCTGAAAGTGTATCTAATTTAGTCAAAAATACATATAGTTAAGTCAAAAGTGCATATAATGCAGTCAAAAATGAATATAGTTCAGTCGAAAGTGCATATGGTTTAGCTAAAATTGCATATAGTTCAATAAAAGGGCATATAGTTCTGTCAAAAGTGCATCTGGTTCAACCAAAAATGTATCTAGTTTATCTGAAAGTGCATCTGTTTTAGCTGAAAGTGCATCTGGTTCAGCTGGAAGTGCATCTTGTTCATTTCAAAATGCATCTAGTTCAGTTGAAAGTGCATAATGTTCAAGAGATTGATGGTTTGAATCCATCCGAATTTGCTTTTTTTAATTCAAAGTAAGGTATATGCACTTTATTTTGTGAATTATATTGTGTTTATATTAAACATTATGCACTTTCGACTGAACTATATGCACTTTCGACTGAACTAGATGCCTTTTGAGATGAACTATATGCACTTTCGACTGAGCTAGATGCATTTTGAGATGAATTAGATGCAGTTTTATCTGAACCAGATGCACTTTCAGCTAAACCAGATGCACTTTCAGCTAAACCAGATACACTTTCAGCTTAACCATATGCACTTTCAGCTGAACAAGATGCACTTTCAGCTGAACCAGATGCACTTTTGATAGAACTATAATTTAATTCAAATTAAAAAAATAATATCCGGATGGATTCAAACCACGAAACAGACTCCAATTCAGCCATAAAACGGACTGGATTTAGCACCAAAACAGACTCCAAATCAGCTCTAAAAAAGGCTTGTTACAGCCCCAAAATGGACCCTAAAATCAACCTTATAATGGGTTCGATTAAGCACCAAAACATACCACAAAACAGACGTAAATCTGCCCTAAAACGCTTCCCGTTTCAGCCCAAAACCGAGGCCCATTTCATCACCAAAACAGCCAAACTCAAAAATAAAAACTCAACATTTATCCACGCATACACTAAAATATAAAAGATTACCAAATACTCATAAATCAACACATGCAATATACAGCTACATAAATATCATAATGACCCCACACAAAAAATGGGTAAACAACGTGTTTTAGGGATAGTACCACAAAAAAGCAAACACGGCTAGCTTATAATCCAAAATTCAATAAATTATCTTTTTTCTTAAATAGTCTAAAATTCCCAATTCCCCGCAAGGCGGTTAAGAAAATAGCCCAAGTGTTAAACATTCACGGGCAAACCCTCGAACACTTGGAGTGCCCCAAACTGGAATATCTCTTGGTTCCGAAACGAGCTCCGTTTCAACCCAAAATGAGCTCTGTTTCAGTCCCCAAATGAGTTCCGCCACCGCTCTTGTTCAAATAAACCAAAAACACCCAAACCATCACAAAAAACCGTTCCAATAACCACTCAAAAATCGTCCCAATAAAGTTGAAAAAAATCATATTGCTAGTTATTTGAATTCAAGTATAAATCAGGAAAAACAAAACCATAATCGTAAATATAACAACGAATTTACAAAATATAAGACAAACTGGGAATTTTTTTCATACATACGTAGATAGATAGACACATACCTTCAAATCTAAAGAAATAATGAACCGCGAGCTCGACGGAGACGGCGGAAGGGTGACAATAATCTCGAACTAAAGCCTAAGGGCAGTCTGATCCTCGTCTTCTCCTGCAATCCAATCTATTCGATCCGAACCCATCCTGATTTTTCTTCCGATCGGCGACGATGACTGGTTTGATCTCGATCGTGCTGTGGTTTTGTCAAAGACGTCGCCGGAGACGATGATGAGGTGACACCGTCGGAGATGTGGCCGGAGACGATTATCCACTGCTACAATCGTCGTTGTTGAATTAATCCCCATCAACTTTATTGGGGAGAAAGGGAGAAAAGAGGAGAGAGAGAAAATTAGATTTCTGTTTTTTATGTAACGTGTGAGAAAAAATAGAAAATTATGGGTATTTATATTTTAGAAAAGTGATACCTATGAAGAATGCAACTTATTCTAGATATCTTGTAAGAATTAAAGTTCAAAAGTGATACTTATGAGGTAATAAACCTTATTATTTCATTTAAAAGAAACCTATAAAATAATATCTCTTAAGATAAAATCTATTTCATATAAAATCAAATAACTCCATATATATAAATCCAATCTTTTTAAATCAGAAAGACTTCTAAATTAAGATAGATTGAAACTTGATAAAGATTGCATAAGAATAGAACACATTGAAGAGAAAAAATCTAATCTCTTTTAAAAAAGTCTTAAAAGATATAATTTTTAAAGGGTAAATTTTGGATTGGTACACTTTATAGAAACTAATTAAGGATTGGTTATCATTTTCAAAATTATTTAAGTATTGGTCAATTTCACCTAACACATAAAAATCTAAAAAATAAGAAAAAATGGAAAAAAATCATAAAATCAAAAAGGAAAAGTCAAAAAATAAAAAAAAATAAAAAACTTAAAAATAGGCAAAACCCCGAAAAAACACGAATAAAATTTAAAATTCCAAAAAAATCCAAAAAAAATCCCAAGAAATCTAAAATAAACAAAAATCCAAAAACGCAAAAAAAAAACAGTCTTAGTCATCTTAAATCATTTTAAAAGCAGCCTGAGTTATTTTAAGTTATTTTAAAAACAGTATAATTCATTTTAAAAACAGTATGAGTCATTTTAACTCATTTTAAAGACAATCTAAGTCATTATAAGTAATGAGTCATTTTAAAAAACAGTCTAAATCATTTTAAGTCATTTTAAAAATAGTCTAATTAATTTTAAGAACAGTCTGAGTCATTTTAAAAACAGTCTGATTCATTTTAAGTTATTTTAAAAACAGCCTGAGTTGTTTTAAGTTATTTTAAAAATAGTCCGAGTCGTTTTAAGTCATTATAAAAACAGTCTGAGTCGTTTTAAGTCATTTTAAAAATAGTCTGAGTAATTTTAAAAATAGTCCGAGTCGTTTTAAGTCATTTTAAAAACAGTCTGAGTAGTTATAAAAATAGTATGATTTGTTTTAATTTATTTTAGAAACAATCTGAGTAATTATAAAACAGTTTAAGTCAGTTTGAGTCATTTTAAAAATAGTCTAAATCATTTTAAAAAACAATTCGAGTAATTTTAAAAACAGTCAGAGTCGTTTTTAAGTCATTGAAGTCATGATGAATCATTTGAAAACAATTGCAAGTTATTTTAAAGTTTTTAACATTTTTTGGACATTCCGGCTTTTTTCAACTTTTTTTCAATTTTTGTGTGATTTTGGATTTTTTGGATTTTTCTTTCTTTTTAAAAAAAAAATTGTGTACCTTTTTTCAGGGTTTTTTCGGGTTCCCGACTTATTTGAATGTTTTTTCATTCTTTTGTGATTTTGGATTTTTTAGATTTTTCTTAGTTTTTTTTTATTTTGTACCATTTTTTGGGTTTTTTCGGGTTACCGACTTTTTTGAAAAAAAAAAAATTGGTTTTGGTTTTTTTTTTTACCATTTTTTCGGGTTTCCGACTTTTATAAAGGTCTTTTCAGCTTTTTTTGGTATTTTCGGATTTTTTATATGTTTCTAATTTTTCTGTTTTTTTTTTTCCCATTTCTGTTATTTATTGGTTTTTTTTCTATTTTTTCCAAATTTTTTATTTTTATTGGGTTTTGAATGGTGAACAATTCTTAAATAGTTTTGTTTATAGAGATCAATCCTTAAATAACTCTATAAAGTAAATCCGTCTAAATATATGTGAACATATCCTGCATACTTTTATTTAAAATAATCAACTTAAAGAAAAAGTAATGCAGTAAAACAGAATTGTGCGTATCAGTATGTTATAATTATGGTTGCAACTGAGGCTGCAATTTCATCGGTAATATAAAAATTGTTTTATCAATTATCACTTAGCTTATATTTATTTATTTGCTTAAACCAATTGACAACGAATAGTTCACTAATTTATAAATATTTACCTAACACATAGTATATGGTAAATCTTACTACGCCTGCAAATAATTTTAATACTTTTTGAAGCAATGCATGCATGAAAATTTCATTGAGAAAATTAGCTTAAGCTACTATCTTACCAACTTGTTTAGCAATAACACAACTTGACAATCTTTCTCTCAATTTGGTCAAAAACCTAAATCCGAAAAGACCGTCCCCCTTATGAACAACTGCCAACACTGGCCCCACCATCCATGAAGCCATACATCACGGCTGCCGTTCATTGTCTGCCATCCATGAAGGACAACGGATTAATGTCGCTGTAACGGCTGAAATACTTACGGAATTTGAAAAAAAAATACACAACGACATGGCGGCATACCTCATTGTGACGTCGTGAGTAGAAAGGAAATGTATGTCTAGGACGGTTGGGTGGTGGAGACTAGAGACAGGGGCATTGGGCAATTGATTCGGAAAAAAAATTACGGGCAACACCCGACTATATTTTTAATATAATTGTTAGTTAAAATAAAAATATTAAATACTAATTTATTTACAATGTGTTGCGGCAGATCAAATGGTAAAATAGTTTGGTATTTTAGATAGAAGACTATGAGTTTGAAACTTTTTAATTACAATTTAATTTTGTTTTTATTTTGATTTGTATTTATTGAGCAACAAACAAAATTCGAGACTTAGGCATTGATACCGGACCGCCACTGACTGGAGAGGTACTCATGAAAGCATGGTTAATGGAAGGACAATTCAGACATTTCTTAATTAAAATGAACTAAATGTAAGGAAGGCAGGTCCACATGTAAAATCGCTAAAGAAGAGACTCTCTCTCTCTCTAATCGCTCGAGTGGTTAATAGCTAGTAACCGGTGGCGTATAATGAAACTAGGTTACGGGATGAACCAGAGTTTATTATGTTTTAGTACATTCTTTTGGACGGACTTTGGAGTTTCCCTTAGGGCATCGCGGCTGTAGGCGGAACAAATGTGTGTTTTCATAAGTTTGATGTATCTATCGTTTTTGAAAATATACTTGGAAACAATGTGACACGCATGTGTGCGGCACCCTTGCTGGTCAATATGTTAAAGAACTCAAGGAAAGATACATCCATTGCTCAAGGAAATTGCTAAAAAAAGGTTTTCTCTTTGGCAATAGACATGTCGACGGATTTTGCTAAATGAACTTCCAAAGATATCGACAGAAAAGATTCAGAAATTCTTGCTCAAGAAAATTGCGGAAAATATGGGTTCCTGTTCGTCATGGAAAATCAGTTTATAGGTATGTGAATTGAGAAATACTTAAGAATTCTGATATTTCAATGTAAACCTGATTTTGTGTTTAATATTTGTCTACAATTGTGGCGTGTTCTCTTGTTTCATGATAAATAAAGAAAACTAAATTGCGATGGAGTTTTAGATGAATTTGAATTTGACATAGAATTATGAAACATGGTACTTGGATACTAGTAATGCAACCTAACACTTTAGCGTAATGGTGGTCTCTTAAACAAAAAGATGCACTAGACAAACTTGAACTTATTAAGAAGAGTCAAGTGCACTAAGAGACCACAGTTCATCGGGCCAACTATAAGAGCAAGCGCCGAGAACTAGCTATGAACACAATTATAAGCAAATGTAGTCATGCTTTTTGAGGGAGAGTTTGGCGTCCTCGATTTTGATAAAAAGCTCTCGTTGCCCTCAAATATAATGTTAAATCACGAATAGTCTCTATCAAGTCTATATTAATTTCAAACATGCTCGCGAATTGAGGACAATTGATAACCTCATGATATTCATCATCCAGCACCATCCAGGAGCTAGCATAGAATTTCCTTTGAGGCGGATACAAGCAAAGCTAAGGACTATGACATCGGCCATTAATGGAGAGATAGCTCTGTATTTCGACTCCATATATCAAATGCAACGCCATTTTTATCATGGATAGATACGTCCTTAAGACCTGGTACAATCACTTATTAGCGAAGCATCAACTGATCGTCATTAATCTTAAATGCAGTCGGGCCGCATAATTCATTTAATATATCTGTAAATTTAAATACATAATATAATATATATTTATGTATATACTTTTATGACCGTGTCCCTATGTCGTGTCCTATGTTTTCAAGATTTCGATAGACACGTGTTGGAAATACGTTTTATTATGCAGCGAAAAACTGAACTTGCATCCTGATTATATTTTATATGAATTATATAAAAACGATACAGAAAAATCTCACAGGCGGAGGTAGATCACACTTTATTTCTGTTGTATTCCTATTATACGTTTTGCTCTTAAAGAGCGGGACTCTCAAAATTGTTAGGAAATCCTAACTCTAATATATGAGTTATGGAGGTTGTATCTTTTACTTAACATATGAACACTATATATATACTAGGGACTTAGTGCATAAAAATAAATAAACTTCTACCTTGTTTAGAACTCTAAGGCTACTTAGATTAGTACTTAATTAATAAATATTATATAATTTTATTAACAAGAATAATATAATATTATCTAATTAATATTTTACCAATCTTACTATATTCTATCGATAAATTATATTCATTTCCACTATACAATATAATTGCACTCTATTTGCTTCTCAAATAATATTTGAGAGCATATTGTTAAATAATTAATTTTCTACTCACGTTAAGATTACAGATATCAATCAATTAAATAAATTACAATTATTTTACTGATATATTATTTCATCGACTTTTGCGCTTAACTTATATGTTGTATCGGATATAAATTACACTTGCAAGATTTGACACAAAACTTACAAGTTTCTCAAAGGGATATCATCAATACTTATTAAAGAAGGAGGTGAATTCTGTCGACTATAGACACACACCATATAAATAATGTTATTGTCCAACGTACGGTTTTGTTGACCATAACAAATCTCACCCATCGCAAATGAAAGCAGTACGCATTATAAATGTGTATCAAAAATAATCTTGTTATGTTCAAAATATACTCTAATTATACTAGCACAAAGAGTTGTAATTCAACCGTTCCTTGTAATCAAGACGGACCTACTAAAACTATGTTTTACAACTATACCGATGGTTGTCCACTCTATCTAAAGTTGTGAACGATAAAACATATTCTGTTATAACCAGTGATTTAATCTTTTGTGTGTAAATCGTACTGTACACACGAAATCACTTAATATACAAAATAAATACACATGTATATATACAACATTGGTAACATTTATTGTCAAATAAAATATTCATTAAATCATGTCTTTTATTATACCATTCTAACAACACGTAGTAGTGTCTGACGTTGTTGTCAGGATTGGAAACGAAACGAGAAACGAAAACGTAAAACTTAATAAACAAAAAAATGTAAAACTTAAACGTGAAAAAATACAAAACAGTAAATGAGAAACGATAAGCGAACAACACGAAACATGGTTGTTAGAACAGAAACGAGTTTTTCAGTAAATATGGTCGGTCGTGAAAATTAAGAATAAGTCATGGTGACTCAAATATATAATTTTCTAAAAAATGGAAGGCACAAGTAAGGGCCGGGCAAAAAACCGGAAAAACCGAACCGAACCGATAACCGAATCGAAAAAAATCGAAAAAGACCGAAACCGAGAAACCGAAAAAATTTCGGGTCGGTTTCGGTTTTCAGTAAAACCGAACCGAAAAAGACCGAAACCGAAAAAAACCAAAAAATAAAAAATAAAACCGAAAAATAACCGGAAAAAATCGGTCCGATTCGGTCCAAAAAATAAAAAGTCCAAAACCGAAAAAAAACAAACTAAAAAATATGCTTGATTTCGGTTTCGATTTTGTCAAATACCGAACCGAAGCAAACTCAGCCCAGGCACAAGTGTAAGTAAATTTAATTAAATGATGTAAAAAGCAACTTGTGGGTCCACCACTTCGTTTGACAAATTCTATACGCTAAGCAAAGCACCCAACCATGTTATTTTTTCCAAATAAATATTTTTTTGATATTTTTTTTTTTTAGAGAGGCAGAGAAAATGGCAAAGGTGTGGTCTAATAAGATAAAAAAAGAGGAATTAAAAGCTGGAGATCACATTTACTCTTGGAGACATGCTTATCTTTATTCTCATCATGGTAACTTTTTTAATTTTAATTTTATTTTATTGTTATTATTATTAAGCTTTGTGTTTATATGTACTTGTAATTGATTTCCTGAATTAGGGTTTTTTTATATACTATTAATTGTAATGTGATTAAAAATCTGGTTTTGCTATTATTTTTCACTTTTTTATTCTCATCATGGTAACTTTTTTTTGTATTTTATTATTAATAATGTATGTGTTTGTATGTACTTTTGATTGATTTCCTGAATTTGATTTATTTTGTTTTTTATACCATTAATTGTGATGTGATTAAAAAACTGGTTTTGTTATTATTTTGCACTTTTTTATTCTCATCATGGTAACTTTTGTTTTTAAAAAAAATATATTTGTGTTTTTCATGTAAAGTAATTGTTTTTATTTGATTTCCTGAATTGGGTTTTTGTTTTTAGACCCATTAGTTGTGATGTGATTAGTGAATTGTTTTTGGTATTTTTTTTTTGTACTTTTTAATTTAGTTTGCTCTTAAATAGGTTATAAAATGCAAAAATATAGATTTTTTATTTTTATCCGTTATTTTTTTGTAAAATCTTTCTGTTTGAATGTGTTAGTATTTGATTTCCTGAATTGGGTTTGTTTTATTTTTAGACCCATTAGTTGTGATGTGATTAAAAAACTGTTTTTGGTATTGTTATGTACTTTTCAGATTTAGTTTGCTATTCAAGGATTATAATAAGCAGTTAAATTAAAATTTTAGTTTTTGTGTTTGCATGTGTTTGTATTTGATGTCCTGAACTGGGTTTGTTTTGGTTTATACCCATTAATAGCGATTTGAGTAATAAACTGTTTTTGGTATAAAAAGTTGTACTTTTCAGATTGCAGTATTATTTAAGGGTTATTCTTTCTGCAGTAGATTTTATCTATCTTATTATAGCAGAAATGGAACATTTTTTCTTTCCGTTTTTGTGCATTTGATTGTACAAAATTAGCAAATCTACATAGATAAAGAATGTAAATGGTGGTCAGATGTGATTAGTCTGCTTTGTTTGTAACTTTAAGTAAAAAAAAGTGCAATTTTTATGTCATATTGAGTATTTTAGTTATCGTAATTGTAGTTAGTATATACTAAGACTCGATAACCAAACTTTTAACCAGATTGTGAGGGTAAAGCAGTATTGCACATTTTCCCTCATATGAAATGTGAAAATACATGATTAATGAGAAGGGGTAAGAACGTTAAATTTGTGAATTGGGAATACGCAGTCCCTAGTATTAGGCTTTGTAAGTTGAAAGAGAAGAAAATGGTTGAGTTCTTAGGATTGATAGGCTATTTGGTGATGCGTAAAGCAATATAGATTAGTTTAGTATGTAAAGTAGCTATACCACTAACCGTTCCTTCTTCCTTTTTCTTTTCATTTTTGATGATTGGAGTGATCGGATAATATTGCTAATACCTCGGCGAATCTTAAAATAAGGCTATCAGAAAGAATGCATTCCCTTTTGTCTTTTGTAGTTAGTTAACAGTAAAGGACAACAATCGTTTAGACATTTGGATGAGATTATTATTAACAACCCAGCAAAGGAACAATTGAACAAAGACACCCACTAAAACCCAACATCAGCGATCCAGCACTATTAACTAATGATACTGAACACCTTAAGTCCTTAACAGCGGTTGGTATGATAGAGATCCACGAATTAGATCTAAAGGACTTTCTGATAAGAGAAGTTCCTGAAATATAATATAGAAAACCTGATAGCGAATGGTTCCCTATTGAGATTTCGTTGCTTCAACGCAAAATCACAGAAGAGACAACAATATGAGACACATATATAAGGTATCTAGCCTTGACAAATTGTCCTGCACTGGAAAGAATGTACTCAAGAAACATGTAGATTGTTTAATAAACTTATTGTTTTGTCCTTTAAAATTGGATGTTAAAATTAAAATTATATTAGTAAGACTTACTCCCAACAAGACAGATGCCAAATAAAATTCGTCTTATGGCATGAGATGACTATCCCAAAAATAGGGAAATTGCTTAGGAATAACTTCGTTAATTGTGTTGAGAGGTTTGAATGAAAATTTCCCCTTATCTGAAAATGGACAGAAAATGTTACCTGATGTTGTTTCCCCTTGTGCTGACGAATGGCAATACTGATGGAATCAAACATGATTGGTTTTATTGTTTCTATTGAATGCTTTTGTTAGGTAAATTATTCAGCATCCTTCTACGTTGTTAGTTATAGAATTTTGACCCGGCTAGTGTTCGCTGAGAACATGATGAATTGGTTAACAAAACCATACACTTCGTATTTGCCTTTAGTGTTCTTGAATTGTTTCTTCTATGTGAATGTTGAATAAGACCGAAAGAGGTCAGAATTGGGACATTTCTAGGAATAAATAGGAGAGATATCCCCTATAGCTTTACCACAGAGCATAAAACTGCTATTTTATATGAAAGAAAAATAAGATATTCTTCTTTGGGGAGTCAGTCACTCTATCATAGACAGACATAATAAAATTGAATTAAACCTAATCTGGTTTTCAATAGTGTATATGAATATGCAAGGCCTGTAGTGAAGCATTACTTCATTTATAAGAATTTTGAGATCACGAAACCTGATTTTTAAGACAATTTATCAAAATAAGCTTCAATCTATGTGAAGGAAAATGTGCAAGTTACTATTCCTTACATGAAGCAAAGGAACATGAGAAAAAGTAGTTACAAACTAGAGAAAGGTTTAAGGTGTAGAAGAAATTTATCATAATTTTATCCGTTCGTTACTGTAGAGAATACAACCTCATTGTTTCAACCTCTGGTGCTTAAACATTCGTTATAGTCTTATAGATATGTCATGTTTTAATTGAACTGGTATATTGTCCTTCAACTACGTATATGCATTATTTTGAATTTTGTTTATCATCATCGATTTTGAAAACAGTGGAAAATGTTCATCTTTGGTGCATTTTTAAAGGGCAAACGCAAACATGTTGTCAATTTTAACATGGATATGTTTATTGAATGCTGTTTTTTTTATTGCTTTCCTAGCGTCTTTTGCCAGCAAAATTGCTTTCCTTTTGAGATTTCTAGCTCCCAATTTTGAGATGCTTACTCAAAACAGACTTCATCTATTTTGAAGGATAATGTAAAAGACAGAATCTCTCACATGAGTGAAACTTGAGATTAGTAGTTATTTGCTAGACAATGCCGGATATTTTATAAAAGAAATTTATTATTATTCTACCTTTTTCCTTTCTGTAAAAAAATTAACCCAAGTGTTAGCACCACTTCTGCAGCTCTGCTTAGACATTATTTGTAGATATTTTAGTTCTGCTGTTGGACGGTTTATTGGGTGAATTACATTGTAACCTTGGAGTTAGGTATATGTTTCCCCTGACTTTTGGTCATTCTCATTGAATATCAGTATTGTTGTAGAAAATGATATAATCATCATTTTTTAATCTTTCCTTAAAGACAAATGTTAGTATGACCTAAAACTGGGACATTTTTGTACACGGCTTTTCTTTTTCTTCTCATGATTGCTTTTCCAACATTTTCTTTAACAAATACAGGTGTGTACACTGGTGATGGAAAAGTAATCCACTTCACTCGTGGGGCTGGCCACGAAATCGGCACTGGAACGGTGCTAGACCGCTACATTTATAGCTCATCTCCATCACAATCCTCGGGCACGCCATGTCCACAATGTGGCGATCAATCCAACCTAGATGGTGTCATTTCTTCGTGTCTCGAGTGCTTTCTCTCAGGTGGCGATCCCTCTCTCTTTCTCTTTGTCCCTTCGAGTACTTTGTCTCATCCTTCGTCTTTTAGACCAAGATTCATTTCTATTTCTTGTTTCCTATTTTTATCTTATATTATGTTGAATTTTGAGGTCCCATTTATTGAAAGAAGTAGAATCTTTTTCTTTTTTATGTTTACTCTATAAACCTAACAGTTAAAAGTAAATTTTAAAAACAGTTGTGAAGTCTCGTTCTTCGCCTTGTTGTGGAGTTTTTGGAGTTTTTGAGCTATCGAAAATAAACAAGGAAACATACCTAAATTTAAATAACAGATATAATCTATAGAGAATATTATGAATAAAAGTTTGATATTGTATTGGTTCAGTACATAGATGAATTAGAAGAACATGACAAATATTTATTTTCTCAATAGCACGAAACAGGATCAACATATAAGATCTTAGTTGTTAGAACAAGAGGATAGCTTTAAGGATCAACCGATAGTGGGAGATGATGGCGCTTTTTCCATGAAAATCTTTTTTTACAAAACTGAATTACTAATGTTTATCTAGGACCTTGTAATCAAGGGTTTGTCTAAAGTTATTTTTATTTTTATCTTTTTCCCAGGTGGTGAACTCTACCTCTTCGGATACTCCACCTCGCCTTTAGTCTTCCTTGCCAAAGCACGGGGAGGAACATGTACTCTCGCCCCCTCGGACCCACCCGAAGACGTCCTCTACCGAGCCGAGTTTTTACTCGAGAACGGGTTCGGTAGCTACAACATATTTAAAAACAATTGTGAGGACTTTGCTATTTATTGCAAGACTGGTTTACTCATTATAACGAATTTATCTGTTGGCCGGAGTGGACAGGCTTGTTCGTTTGTAGCTGCTACTACTGCTGTTGTCTCATCACCGCTACGGTTTTTGACTACTAGCTTTGGTGGCTTGGCGGCTGTGGGATGGGGTATGTATTGCGTTAGTAGATACGTATCTGATATTGGTGTTCGTCGTGATGTGATAAGGGTCCCAGTCGAGAGGCTCGTGGCTCGAACTCCTTTGCTCGGGCCTGTTGCTGAGCCAGACTCTGTCTCTGAGCCAGACTCTGTCCAAGAGCTAGCTAAACAAGATTAAATTGGGAAAGACTTATTACAGATGATGTAGTTTGTTTTATGGTAATTGTTAAAAGAAAAACTCAGTTGAAAATTTTCGGATATCCAGAAATGGACGTTCTTCAGGGTATGGTTGGAATATATAATGCCAGCCAATGTTTGTTATCCTTCTATGGAACGAAACCGTTGTTTGTATTTATGGTATTTATTGAAAAATTTGGTGACTTCCTGCTATGGATGTTTGTGATTTTATGTATCTGTCTATGGAATGGAACCATGGTTTGTTTTCTTTATAGTTAGTTTGTGAATGATGATTTTCTTTTCTTTTTATAAATTTGCATGACTACAAGTTTGAGATCAAATGTTGTGGTATAAATTTCAAGTCCATGCAGACTGCCTTATGGTATGAAGTTGTCCGTGGCTCTGTTTGAACAATGAAATGCTAGCCTGTCAAGGAAAAGGAAGAGAAAACTTCTAAAGTGGTGGTGGATTATTGTATCTATTGCTTAATTGTCTGTTATTATGTGTATTGTGTTGCATATAAAGTATCTGATAGTGGGGTCCGTCATGATGTGAAAACATTCTGGTTGAGAGACTCGTGGCTCGAGCTCTTGTAATCGAGAGTTAGATTGGGGACTCTCAGTATTTTCCAGTAAGGATTATGATTTTCTTTTTATGTTAACCGTGAGAATGTTTGGTGGAAGGTTCTTGATGTTTGTGGGTATTGGCTAAAAATATGTTGTTAGCCGGTGTTTGTACCTATAACGAAACCATCGTTTAATCATCTTAAACATGCTATTAGCTTTCTATGGATGTTTTTGTGGCTTATAATTTGCTTATCTGCTATTTCGAAGTCGAGTTTTCTTGGGTTATGTCTAAGCCGATTGTTTGTACGTCTTTTTCACGGAACCTTTTGGACTATAAAATGTTTGTATTGAAACAGATTAGAAAAATACCTAAAGCGCAATGACCTTTATCAATTGCACAAATCATATACTAGTATTTTATATTAAAGTTCAGGCTTATCTTCTTTTACAAAGGAGTAAAAGCGAAATAAAAGAAACCACACTAGCAATGTCTAATCCACACAAAGCTAAAAGATAGAAACCTTTCACATTTCTTTTTTTGGAGAAAAATGATAACATGCCCCAATTCTCCACTCATCACATGGAAAGTTTTTAGAACTTTGGATCCACCACGATGATGGTATTCTCTGGGCCAACTCCACTACTCACGACAATTTATGTCAATGGAGTATAATTTCAGCGTTTCGCAATTTACTATAGTAGTTGATACTCGTTTATTCACTACAAGAAATTATCAGGAAACCATCACACGTCATGTTGCTAAATGTCATCAAATTTAGCAACAAATTTTGTTGCTATGTTATTGCTAAATTTAGCGACACTCGTTTTATCATCTGTTTAGCAACATTGCCCTGAACCACGATAAGTGACTGTGTTTTTGCTTTAAAACATAGTGTTGGTTTGTTGTGGATGTTTCGGGGTTTACACGTTTTAAGACCAAATGTTGCCCTGAACCACCAAATGCTCGGGATTTTGGTCGGTTAAGTCGTGCTTTTCAATTTGGACGAGGAGTCATCTTTCTTTATTGATTGAGTAAATTATAATGCATTTGTTACAATAATCTCAACCTATTTAATGTTCGGTATAGATCTTCGGTTTTCGGCTTGACTTCTTGTATGTGTGTCATTTCTAGTGAGATAAGTTTTGCAAAGTCTTTGTACTATTTATTTTTTTCTGCTGGGAAGTCATATGATGTCATTGTACTGCTATTTTACTCTATTTATAGGGGTACGTGCGCCACAGGATGTTGACATGTGGCGCTTTCATCAGATCATGGGTTTTTTAAATGATGGGTTTCTGTTAATTAGAATTAAGTCCAGTGGGTAATTATTTTTCCTATTTTATAAAGTAAAAGACCATCATGTCCTTGCACCAATTATGTTTCTCATGTTTGATGCGATGGATACCCATTAAAAGTATATGGGTCGGGTCGTTGCTGAATATCGCTTATCGGGTATTATTTTCGTGTCATATCAGTGATTTTCCAAGTCTGAGCTGAATGTTTGTTTTCTGTTTTGTTGTTACTATTTGTACAATGATATTATATATATCTGTACATTCGTGAAGTTTTCTTTCCAGATAATTTGTTTGTCTACCACTTCTCAATCATCTTGCCACTTGTTATAGAATATCAGTTCCTCAACTCTTAGGATCATCTTCTTTCAAATGAAAGTAAAAAAAAAAATATTAGCAACTAACAATTCTAGTCCAGAAAAGTGAAGATAGCGACCATCACATAGCCCTTTCTGAAGAGAATGAAATTGACCCAGTTCTCCACCTAGTCACATGGGAAAATTTGAAAAGATTGTGATTTCTATTCATAAACCACTAAAGTAGATTAATCAATATGACTCACCACTGTAGCATTATGTAGAATCTCTCTTGACATTTTGCCGCAAAGCTATCCGTTCCTCAAGTATTAACTATCTGATGTAGCGTGACAAGAATAGCGCAACATGCTCGTATTTAGGTTATGACATTCATGTTGGTGAGAATATAAGTACAGTTTCTAACTATGGCTGCATCTAAGTATTCAAAGGAGTGGTACTCATTCTTTTATTTGAGGTGGTTGCTTAGTCTAGTCTCTAGAAATGATTGCATTTCAACCTCCAAGTACTTGTTTATGTTGATTGGTCCCGTATGTTTTAGTGGATTAGAGGATAAAGTTGATGAGATTGTGATTATAGTTTGAAATTGTGCGGTCGATTGCGTAAACCTGGAATGCATTGAATTAACTAACGCCTGTTCAGTAAGAAAATAAAAGTAAATATAGTGATGAAAATAGTTTTGCTTCGTGTGACAAATAATTAAGTGTTTCAAACATGGACTTTTCGCTTAAATTTTTTTTAAATGTTTCAAGCTATACAGATAAGCTCCTTTTGAATGCAGTTGTAGTTACAAGTAAAGAAAGGGACCTTAGAAGCTGTACCGATCGAACAAGCCCTAAGATGAGTCTTTTTCTTCTGTATCATCATTAGATTATGCAATGCTGATGAGTTTTGGACTTGAAGTTGCCGGTCGATAATTTTGCATACATGAGTATGCATAATGGCCTACAAAATGACACAGAATTTAAATTTATGCTTAAACACAACTCATTCAAAACAAATAACTACTCTTTTAGAAGAAGTGGCTACTCTTTCAAAACAATGAAAGACTCTATTGTATCAATCATATGTAACTCGGACTAGCTTCACATTGGACAAGGTCATACACCTTCAACAGCTGTTGTACAAAAGGCAAAATATGAAATTGAGTAGTCATCTGTTTTTTCATCAATGTCTTGTAGGATGAAAAAATGGTACCCCCAAAGCTAAAATTTAACTCTATAAGTTTCTGCAAAAAGGTGGAATAATGCGTATTTCCTTCCGTAAATAAAGAATAAGTTCAAAACTTTTTTGATTTATAGTTCAATACTCTTAGATAGGCTTGTATTGCGTTTACTGTGGAATAACATTATCTGTCCGGTTTTCTATGCTTATCTCCCGATATGTCTTTTTGTTGTGAGTTCACAGAACTGAATTAAGCCTGGATAGAAAACGAAATACCTTTGTTTATTGTCAGAACAACTAATCATGTGTTATAGCTACTCCAAGTAATAAGATTTCGTATAGCGAAATAAGTTCATCGAATTTTAAACTTTATGTTGTTATTAACACTATGGTATATGCGTTTTTAAGCTAATCAAGTCTTCAAAATCATCAGTGAAAGGTCGCACTTAAGTACACAAGTCACTTAGGCCTAGTTTGGTTACGGTAGCATTAGTCATGAGACCAACAATCCGGACCGTGGCAAATTGCATCATTTATGATTTCCACAAGCTTGGTTGTCCAATCCTGACGTCCATCAAATCAACTAAACGAGATCGGGAAATACCAATAAACTCTAATTATCCTTATTTGACACTAAAGGTCATTGTTGTGATGCAGACAAGAAAATAAATCTGTACAACTTTGACATTCGTTTGTTTTTTAATAAATGTCCTTTAAGATAAATGTATACCCCTAAGCAATAAATTAAAAACTTACCAATTTCTACCACGAATACTAAAACGCGTTGTTAACTTATTGTAAAGAATAGATCAACAATGAATCGTAACGAGCTCTGTCCAATAATCATCTACAAAACTCCGAAAAAGTTTACACAAATACAGTATGCCTTCGAGTTCATTACATTCCAAAGTATCAAATCATTTGCTAGTCTGTAGATTTTGAAATTTTATTTTCCTATATTTGGCTATAAGCTGTTTTTTTTTGCACATCCTACCTGATCACCAAATTCTATTTGGAAGGTGCTGTTAACCTTTTCTCATTTTAGTATCAAATTATTTTGTAAATTAGTAAATACACAAACTTGAACATTTACATAAGAATACAAGAAAGTTAAGGGCAAGTTATGACCAATGACCTCTTCTCGTGAGTTTTAATATTTAATAATGTAACAAATTAAATATTTTATCTCTTCCTTTGCCGGCATGCCGGCATTCGATTGTGCGTCAAATAATTCTGGTGATAAATTTCCTCCATTTTTTATACTACTATTTTTCTACATAATGCATTATTGTCTTTTTAGGGAACCTTAAAAAAGTAACTGAAAATAGAAAAAAACATAAACACACAAGGTTTGGTATACAGTGTGTTTGGTATACGGTGTGTTTGGATAATTTTAGAATTTTGAAAATCCATATTTTTTAATAGGTGTTTGGTTACTATGATTTTTTTATTCTTAAAATCCAAATTTTTAGTCAAAATAATTCAAAAAATCCAGAATCCATCTTTTTGTTGAATTTTTTTGATTTTTGAATTTTTGAATTTTAAAAGTTAGATTTTTTGTTAAAAAATCTGATATCAAACGGACTCACAGTGATGAATTTAATAAGACTATAATATCATATCACCCACTAACATGGTAGCTAATTGTGGTAAAAAAATTATCTAGTGACATTAAAGATTAAAGAGTGTATTTAGTGTGTCTATTAACTACTCCAATGTGCAAGAAAACTTCAACACTTTCATAAATTCTCTAAAGTCTGACACTAACGATCACACTAACCATTCAATTTTAGTTGCTCTTAGCCAAAATGATCAAGTTCATCTATTTAGACAATTTATGTATTTATGTTAGTGTTTGGTTCCAAGGAAATGTATAAATAAATGAACACTTCATGAGTATACGAGCACTAATGCACCGGATCCCATCAAAACTTTGTAGTTAAGTGTGCTTGGACGAAAGTAGTACTAGGATGGGTGACCTCTTGGGAACTCCTCGTGTTGATTTTTTTTTTCCCATCAACTTCTCGTTTTTATTGTAATATTTTTATTTATTTATTTTTTCCGTGACGTTTATTATTTAATCTTATTACGTTAGACTTTCTACCTAGTTTGAATAATTTATATAAATTTTGTTAAAGAGAGAAAATAAACCGGTCGGTTCTTGGGAAGCGAACGGAACGGCGGGGAGGGTTAAACCAATAGAAGATGCGCCACATTCCGGGTGCGATCATACCAGCACTAATGCTCCGGATCCCATCAGAACTCCACATTTAAGTATGCTTGGACGAGAGTAGTACTAGGATGGGTGACCCCCTGGGAAGTACTCGTGTTGCACCCATTTTTGTGTTTTTTTTCCATTAACTTCCCGTTTTTGTTGTAATATTTTTATTTATTAATTTTTTCTATGTCGTTTGTTTTTTAATCTTATTACGTTAGACTTTCTAATTAGTTTGAATAATTTATATAAATTTTGTTAAAGAGAGAAAATAAACCGGTCGGTTCTTGGGATGCGAACGGGACGGCGGGGAGGGTTAAACCAATAGAAGATGCGCCACATTCCGGGTGCGATCATACCAGCACTAATGCTCCGGATCCCATCAGAACTCCGCAGTTAAGTATGCTTGAACGAGACTAGTACTAGGATGGGTGACCCCCTGGGAAGTACTCGTGTTGCACCCATTTTTGTGTTTTTTTTTTCCATCAACTTCTCGTTTTTGTTGTAATATTTTTATTTATTTATTTTTTCGTAACGTTTGTTATTTAATCTTATTACGTTAGACTTTCTAATTAGTTTGAATAATTTATATAAATTTTGTTAAAGAGAGAAAATAAACCGGTCGTTTCTTGAAAAGCGAACGGGACGGCGGGGAGGGTTAAACCAATAGAAGATGCATCACATTCTTGGTGCGATCATACCAGCACTAATGCACCGGATCCCATCAGAACTCCGCAGTTAAGTGTGCTTGGACGAGAGTAGTACTAGGATGGGTGACCTCCTGAGAATTCCTCGTGTTGCACCCATTTTTGTGTTTTTTTTTCCATCAACTTCTCGTTTTTGTTGTAATATTTTTATTTATTTATTTTTTCCGTGCCGTTTGTTATTTAATCTTATTACGTTAGACTTTCTAATTAGTTTGAATAATTTATATAAATTTTGTTAAAGAGAGAAAATAAATCGGTCGGTTCTTGGGAAGCGAACGGGACGGCGGGGAGGGTTAAACCAATAGAAGATGCGCAACATTCCGGGTGCGATCATACCAACACTAATGCACTGCATCCCATCAGAACTCCGCAGTTTAGTGTGCTTGGTCGAGAGTAGTACTAGGATGGGTGACCCCCCTGGGAAGTACTCGTGTTACACCCATTTTTGTGTTTTTTTTTTCCATCAACTTCTCGTTTTTGTTGTAATATTTTTATTTTTATTTTTTTTTCGTGCCGTTTGTTATTTAATCTTATTACGTTAGACTTTCTAATTAGTTTGAATAATATATATACGCGTGAAACGATAATTTTTTTTAAAGTCAGGATACGACAATTAATATATTATAGTTATAGATATATTATTTACTGTTATTTATATGTCTATACATATTTTTTAACAAAAACACTAAAACTTAATAAATATATTAATTGCAAACCCACAAATCTTAGTAATAATTGAATCTCCCTAAAAAAATGTTTTTTTAATTATTGAGATAAACTTAAAAAAGGAGAAAGTTGCAGAATTTTATTCTTATAATTTGTGTTTCCTCCTTACGTGTCAATATGGTCAACCGATGTTCTAAAAAGCACAAAGCGGAATTTAGGCGTAAGTTGGTCGCCTAGCATCTAATCCCGTCTAATTTCGCTTAACCACCGTTTAATCCGTCTAATCTGTTAGGTTTCTCGACACCACCTACCACCTCTGTTGAACATAGAGTTCAATAATGATTTTGATTATTACTTTGATTATGCGTTTAATGATTTTACGATTTCGATGATATAACTCTTGTCTTGTCCAAAAATAGAAAACGTATATTTCAGGTCTTTAAATGATAGAGCATTCGATAACGAAGCCATAGGTTCAAGCGGAACCAAAATCGGAGCTAAAACGAAGGAGTTATGAGCATTCGAAGTTTTACGGGACCAGGATTACAGTCGACCGATCGACTGGACAAAAACGACCGATCGTTTTTGGTCCAATTTCTTCCAGTGAGTCCAGTATAAAAACGACCGATCGTTTTCAGAAAACGACCGATCGTTTTCTGTAAAACGACCGATCGACTGTAGAAAACGACCGATCGTTTTCTGCAGATTTCGAAAACAGCTTTTCAGCGATTTCTGGAAAATAGCTTAAAACTCTGAAAAATAGCATCAACCACTGCCAACGGTCACAAACGGAAACACAGACCTTTTGGCATATAAATACCACCAAATCTCTCTTTCTAAACTACCAATAACATTCCAATCAACTTCCTTCTAACCTTTCATTAAAAATCCCAATATCACCAATTTGGTGTATATATATATTCGAGGAAGAGGAAAATCAAAGAGAAAGAGATTCAAGCTCGATCATCATCAACTCACCAATTAGCTTTTTAAGAAGCAATTAGAATAGTGAGCGAAGTTACATTTTTGTAACTAAATTTGTATCGAGTGTTTTATAAACTCAATTTTTGTGAGCGAGTGAACGGGTAGAGGCTTTGTAAGCAAGTGAAGCTTAAAAGCTCTAGGTTTTTCATTCGGGCACTCATAAATTGAGGGGGAGTCGTAGACTCGTAGTCGTGTCCTCTTGCACTTGTATCAAGAGTAGGAACCCCGGGTAGAGGGTGAGCCAATCGGTCGATTGAGCTCGATAGGGTTTGTAAAATCCGAAAGAAGAATTATAGTGAATTACTCGGTAGTACCGAGGAGAGGACGTAGGCGCGTTTGCCGAACCTCTATAAATCTTGGTGTCATCTTCTTTCCCTAAACTTTACTTTCCGCAACTTTATTATTGCTTATATTCTTGCTTGCGTTTATGATTTCTAGCATTTCATTAAAGTTTATTAAACGCTTAAGTTTAGAATTTGCATAAGTTGGGTGTTAGTTGTTTAGATTTTTTAATTAGGCGAAAATCGCCAAAACCTTATTCACCCCCCCCCCCCCTCTAAGGTTAGCACGCGGGCCAACAATTGGTATCAGAGCCGAGGCTCTTGCATATAGGAATCTAACGATTTTAGAGTTAAGATCCCGATGGCTAACTTATACAATTTCGCATCCGGCATAGCTTCATCACCCAATACACCTCCATATTTTGATGGAATAAATTTTTCATATTGGAAGGATAGGATGAGCATGTTTCTACAAAGCTATAATGTTAGGCTTTGGATGACCATTAAAGTAGGATATTCCGCACCTACATCTGAAAATAGCGAGAACCCAATCCCCGTAGAGGACCTAGATAACGCTCAACTAGAAGCCTACTCTACGAACGCCAAAGCGATGTATGCTATTGTTTGTGCCGTTTCTCCTAACGAGTACAACAAAATTTCCGCTTGTAAAACCGCTAAGGGTATGTGGGATAAGCTAGTAGTAATGCATGAAGGGACTAACCAAGTTAAGGAGTGCAAACTCCAAATTTTAGTTCATGACTACGAGCTTTTTAAAATGAGCGAGGGTGAAACTATTTCCGATATGCTTGCTAGATTTACAACTATTACTAATGGATTAACATCTCTTGGTAAGTATTTGTCTTGTAAGGAAATGGTTTCTAAGGTGATTCGGAGCTTACCGAAGGAATGGGAACCAAAGGTCACCGCAATTCAAGAGGCGCACGACATGAACACCTACTCTCTTGATGCTTTGACGGGTTCACTCATTACACACGAGATCACCCTAAATAGTCACAAGCCAATCTCGAAAAAGAGGGAGATAGCTTTCAAAGGAACGACTTGTGACGAAAGCAATGAGCTATCCGATGACGACAAAAATTCAATGCAAATCATTCGAATCGTCAAGGAAGTCCTAAAGCTAAAGGACCAACGCAAACACAAAGGTAAATCGTCAAATAATTCAATTTATTCTAACGATTTTGTTTGCTATACATGTGGCAAGGAAGGACACATGGCGAGAGATTGCGTCATGAATCGCAAGAGCAAAAGCAAGAAGAAGATATCCGCTTCAAGCTCTAGCGATAGCTCCGACCAAGATGAAGTCGCTCACCTTGGGTGTTATATGGCCATGGAAGAAAGCCATGAACAAAACCTCTCTTCTTCAAGCGAAAGTGAAAGCGAAGCCGATGAGGTAAATGATCTTTCTTATGATGAATTACTTCATATGTGCGATGTTTATTCAAAAAAATTTCCTAAGCTTGTCGAAAAGGTCGACTCTCTTAAAAGGATAAATTCTTCTCTCAATGAAGAAATAAGATCCTTAAAAAGAGATAAAATTGAAAATGAGTCTATTCCGACATCGTCATTTTCTCTTCATGATATAGATGACGAAAAGGAAGACTTAAAAGATAAAAACGAGTTTTTAAAAACCGAGAATGACTCTTTGAAAAAGAAAAACGATGAGCTTGTCATTACGGTCGAAAAACTCGAGTTAACAATCTCAAGGTTTTCCAAAGGGAAAACCGTGTTGGACGAAATTTTGAGTTGTCAAAAAGATGTTAATGACAAAAGCGGTTTGGGTTTCGTTTCCAACTCTATTGGATCAAGCACAACCCGCTATGTCAAATCTTCTAGCGTGTCTACAACTCCTATTCCGCCTATACAAAAGGTTGTTTTTAAACAAGGGAGCACTTCAAGAGTTTTGCCGAACTCTTGTAACAATAGAAGAGGTTTAGGTTTTCAAACCAAAACCGCTCATCATACTTCTAAAACTTCCTACAAAAAGTCGCATAGTTCTCGATATTCGAAAAAATCTATGCATTGCATTCATTGTAGTAGAAGTGAGCATATTTCTTCTAAATGCCCAAATCGCTTTCATGTTAGTAGAAGCGATTTGAAATGGGTAGTAAAGACCCGAGCCACTAACAATGTCGGACCCAAAAGAAATTGGGTACCAAAGGACAAAATTTGTGTTGTAGGTATCTCCATCCAAAAGGAGAAAATCAACAAATGGTTGGCAACGCCGACAAAAGCCGTGGAAGTCAAGAAGATCGACTCCACCATCAAGGATGAAGTGCCGTTGATCAACAAAGGTGGAAGGCATACCAACAAGTGGTACCACCTATTAGGAATCGGCAACGCTCAATGCAAATGCCATTAGCGAGCGGACTCGACTCCACATCACATATGCGGTATACTCTAATCTATAATATTTACATATATGTGGTTAGTTGGGTCGGGTATATGCATCATTATTCCATTTTTCATGTTTTGGTTTTTCTTTAAAAACCCTTCACATAACCCCATATTTTTTTATTGCATTTTGATAATGCCAAAGGGGGAGAAAAATGATATATTTTGGTGTAAATGCGTTTTGTTAAAATGGAGGAGATATTTTTCTTGTATCTTGTAAAATCATCATTAGTTTGTCATAATCAAAATGGGGGAGATTGTTGAACATAGAGTTCAATAATGATTTTGATTATTACTTTGATTATGCGTTTAATGATTTTACGATTTCGATGATATAACTCTTGGCTTGTCCAAAAATAGAAAACGTATATTTCAGGTCTTTAAATGATAGAGCATTCGATAACGAAGCCATAGGTTCAAGCGGAACCAAAATCGGAGCTAAAACGAAGGAGTTATGAGCATTCGAAGTTTTACGGGACCAGGATTACAGTCGACCGATCGACTGGACAAAAACGACCGATCGTTTTTGGTCCAATTTCTTCCAGTGAGTCCAGTATAAAAACGACCGATCGTTTTCAGAAAACGACCGATCGTTTTCTGTAAAACGACCGATCGACTGTAGAAAACGACCGATCGTTTTCTGCAGATTTCGAAAACAGCTTTTCAGCGATTTCTGGAAAATAGCTTAAAACTCTGAAAAATAGCATCAACCACTGCCAACGGTCACAAACGGAAACACAGACCTTTTGGCATATAAATACCACCAAATCTCTCTTTCTAAACTACCAATAACATTCCAATCAACTTCCTTCTAACCTTTCATTAAAAATCCCAATATCACCAATTTGGTGTATATATATATTCGAGGAAGAGGAAAATCAAAGAGAAAGAGATTCAAGCTCGATCATCATCAACTCACCAATTAGCTTTTTAAGAAGCAATTAGAATAGTGAGCGAAGTTACATTTTTGTAACTAAATTTGTATCGAGTGTTTTATAAACTCAATTTTTGTGAGCGAGTGAACGGGTAGAGGCTTTGTAAGCAAGTGAAGCTTAAAAGCTCTAGGTTTTTCATTCGGGCACTCATAAATTGAGGGGGAGTCGTAGACTCGTAGTCGTGTCCTCTTGCACTTGTATCAAGAGTAGGAACCCCGGGTAGAGGGTGAGCCAATCGGTCGATTGAGCTCGATAGGGTTTGTAAAATCCGAAAGAAGAATTATAGTGAATTACTCGGTAGTACCGAGGAGAGGACGTAGGCGCGTTTGCCGAACCTCTATAAATCTTGGTGTCATCTTCTTTCCCTAAACTTTACTTTCCGCAACTTTATTATTGCTTATATTCTTGCTTGCGTTTATGATTTCTAGCATTTCATTAAAGTTTATTAAACGCTTAAGTTTAGAATTTGCATAAGTTGGGTGTTAGTTGTTTAGATTTTTTAATTAGGCGAAAATCGCCAAAACCTTATTACTCGGTAGTACCGAGGAGAGGACGTAGGCGCGTTTGCCGAACCTCTATAAATCTTGGTGTCATCTTCTTTCCCTAAACTTTACTTTCCGCAACTTTATTATTGCTTATATTCTTGCTTGCGTTTATGATTTCTAGCATTTCATTAAAGTTTATTAAACGCTTAAGTTTAGAATTTGCATAAGTTGGGTGTTAGTTGTTTAGATTTTTTAATTAGGCGAAAATCGCCAAAACCTTATTCACCCCCCCTCTAAGGTTAGCACGCGGGCCAACAACCTCCGTTTAAATTACAAATAAGCGCACATTTTAGAACATTTTGGTTAAATAATCATGAATTCAACCCTATGTGATTGACATGTGAAATAGAGTGTCCTAATAATATTAATGTCTACAATACATCATATCATACTATTAATATAACTGAACTCAAAAAAAGTTGAAACTGTCAAATTTAGTCATTTTTTTTTCAAAAATACCCCCTACACTTTTTTCTTAATTAACATATTAGAAAAATAAAAATTAATTACACCATTTCTCCTTCTTTAACCCTACAAAATTTCTTATATCTTACATATTTTTTTCTCTAAATATTATTATCACAATTTATATCATATTTTTTTCTTATATCATATATTTTTTTTCCCTCTAAATATTTGTATCATCATCATAATTTATAGAATGTCTATCGTTTAGCAGTATATATATATATATATATATATATATATATATATATATATATATAGATATATGAGGAGGATATATAGACATCAACTTAGACATCAATTTGGACACTTTTTTTGTAAAAACGCTCAAAATCAAGATTTTGCTAATGTAAATCTCCACGGTTTCACGACGGGAACACAAATATGCGTTTTGTTTTTTTTCCGAGATGTATAATGACTAGGGGTGACATCGGTTCGGTACCGAACTTTTTGACTACATACCGATACCGTATCAAACTAGTTTGGTTTGAGAATTTTTATACCATTACCGAACCAAAAAATTCGGTATACCGAACTTTCGGTATACCAAACTATTCGGTTGGTTCGGTTCGGTTCGGTTTCGGTTTTATACCAAACTTTAGAGTTTACAAGTGATGATAGAAAAATGGTGCGCTTTGAAAAAAAACCATAGTAAAAAGTTTTAAAAATAATAGATTAAAAATATATATTTATTTATATTATTGTTATTTTTTTTGTTTATTTGCATAAAATAGTAAACACCGGTAGACATTTCTAATAAAATTTATAAATAAATAAAAATATTATAAGTATTCACTAGAGAAAGTAATATAAGTAAATTATAACAACGTTAATAATTAAGTGTATATAAGTGTTTTATTTTATTTGTCTATATAATATATTTTAATATTTCGGTTTGAATCGGTAACATACCGAACTTACCAAACAAATACCGAAACCGAACCGACTTTTAAAGATCGGTTCGGTTATACCATACCGTAATGTAGGTATACCAAACTTTTGATACCGACTTGATCGGTACGGTTCGAAAAACGATTAGTCACTACATATATATAAATAAATGCCACCCCTAATCATACATGTCACTCCTATTACAAATACTCTCAAGTTTGGTAACAAAATTTATAGATTTACTAAATATTATTAGTCCTTAAAAAAACATTTATTTCAAAACCACACTCTCGTGACTCCCAACAACAGTACACTTTCTCTCTCTTATATCATTACAATCTCAAAACAAAACCCATTTCATGACAAGTATCTATGTCCTAAAACAAGTACATTTTTTACTCCATTTTATTACTTATATTTATATTTACTATTAATGTTCTTTTTATTTTCCCTCTTTAAGATTTATCTGCTCGATCTATACTTGGGTTCTCAATCTTTTAATCTTATAATTTATTACCTTTCATTGGGATATATAATGGGTATTCCTTTTTTTTCTTTTTCTTTTGCATATTTAAGCTCACCCTTTTTTTTTTTTGCTTTTTTTTGTTTATTAGTATGTAGTTTGTCTAGCTTAATAAAAACTTGGGTTTGGTGTGAAAATTGTGGAATTTCAAGCCTTAAGTAAGAATTTGTTTGCTTAAAATCTGCAGCCAAACAAACCGAAATGCTTATTAATGCCGAGTGTATGATTTTTTTGTTAAAAAGTTTGGTTTTTTTTGCTTTTACTTGAAAAGTCTGAAATTTACAACCCATGAACTTTAAGCAATTTTTTTTGTGGTAAATTTGATTTTAGCAAACAATCTCGAATGCAATTATGCACGATTGTAGCGGTTTTGAAGCTTGGGGTGTTTGCATTATGGCTTTTAAGTTGCAGTGCATTTGGGTAAAATGCTTAAAGACTGTTTTTTGCCTAGAATGGACATAAGATCCAAGCTAAAAGCTGCAGGGAATTGACCAAAATATATTAAATTTAGCAATTGTAAAGCTCAAGGTATTTGCGGATTTGCTTATTAGTTGTAGTGCAGTTGGTTAGAAATCTTAAATTCTATTTCCTGATTCTGCCTGAAAAGCTATAAGCTTTAAGCTAGATGCACCAAACTTCTCTCAGCCTCAAGCTTTAAGCGTAAGCTACCCATTTGCTTAACATTTGCAGGCAGAGAACCCACCTATACAAATATTATAGTTGTGAAGCTCAGCTTATTTGTGTTATTTTTTATATGTTGTAGTACATTTGGTTAGGCAACTTAAAAGCTGACTTTTTTGTCATACCACCAAACATTTTCATGGCATAGAGCACGAGAACTTAGTTGCCCTAAAATAAAATGAGATAGCATTGTGTACTGTAGGATTTTTTGTTTAGGACTGTTGGACCTTTCAAGTGGATTGCTTAAAAGTTGCAGCCAAACAAACCAAAATATACAACTGTAACAGTTGCAAAGCTTAGCATTGTTTCCTTTTTCTGCTTAAGAAAGCTATAAGCTTTAGGCTAGATGCTCCCATCTCTTTCGTAGTCACAGTTAAACGACATACTTCCTCCCACCCATAAATGTGGTCTGATCCTTGTAGAAATTTTAGTTCCTTTTATATCCATAACTATTGACCATTGTTATATAGAAAGTTAACTAATTTCAATGGCTTAGGGTATATTTAAAAATATAAAAGTAGATTTATTGCTCTTAACTTACTCTAACCAACTTTTCTTTAGCCTGTTTGAAAAATTATATGGGACCAATTTTATGGGACGGAGGGAGTATATTTGCTAAAAAGCGTCCGCGAACAATTTCTAAACACTATAAAATATAACACTAGCGTTTTAGCAGATAGTAGTTATGCGTACAGAGTTAGTGTCTCATTAATGCGTTGTGTTCTCATCAGGTAAGTGAAACATCTTGAGGAGAAAAGATCTCAGTTCACAGCGAGATAATTTCGTAACATATCGGAATAATATTGGTACATTGTAAACGAAATATGCCAACAGTAGTGCCGCAAAGCGTTAAGTCAAGACGTACATCTTTGGCATTCAGTAACGGATATGATATGGATTCTCTCTCTACCAACTCAGCTGCTGTGTCGATCATGGACGATTACGACAGTGATGGTTCTAATTTTCCGCCACCGTAAGTTCTTGTATTGTTGTTCCTCAGTGTCAAATTTATATGTAAACAAAGCAATATGTATCTAAAGTAATAGTGTCATTTTTTTTCACTTTTCAGGTCGCCGTTGACACAGTCTATGTCTGTTCCACCTGATCTTGCTGGTGCTGTGCCACTGATGGATAGATTTCAGGTTCAAATGTTTGACTCTTTTGATAAGTTGCAATAACAGAATAAATTGTTCCTTAAATGTGATGCATACTTACATTTTGGAAAAAACTAACCAAATTTATGGGAATTCAAGGTTTAGTTAATTTGGTTTCATTACTGTCCTTTAATTTTCAAGTGTCTTTTCATGTTGGTAGTCTAGATTCATGAGGGTATTAGTTTTTCTTGTTATGGGTGTGTGTTTCATTATTCCAAGGGAATAAATTAAGAAACTGAACTATAATCTTGAAATAAGTAGAGTGAAATGGGATGGTGCTCTTTTTTTTAGGTGTAGTTTCAGAAAATCTTTTTCCTGGTGACGGGCAATCTTATCTCTTTTTCCATTATTTCTGTTGGATTTGTGTTCTGTATCAGATTTAGTTTAAGGGCTTGGTGTCCTACTATAATATGACTTCAAATTTCCAGAAATACAGCATATGCATAATAATTATGAAATTTTATTTAGGTAGAGGGTTTCTTAAGGGCTATGCGGAAACAATTACATTCTGGTGGAAAACGTGCTTTCTTCGTAAAAAGATCCGGAAGCTCCCAAATGCGGGAAAATTTCACGTTTGAGGATATGTTAAGTTTCCAAAAGGTATGAAAACATATTGTACGATCTCAAGTTTTTTTGTTTTGTCTCGTTCTAGAAAGCTTATGATTTGGGAAGTTAAAATTGTTTCAATCATTGAATAGGACCCTATACCAACCTCAATATTGAAGATAAACAGTGATCTAGTTAGTAGGGCCGTGAAACTGTTTCAAATCATTTTGAGATATATGGCCGTTGATTCATCTCCCTCAAGCTTAGAGGATCGTATCGAGTTCGTTGGCAAGTTATATAAGCAGGGTCTGAAATATTCCGAGCTTAGAGATGAACTTTTTGCACAAATTTCAAAGCAGACAAGGAACTGTTCTGATAGGTATAAACCTACTTTGATATTACTTTTCTACACCAAGATATTGGCTTTTAACTATCAGTACATCATACTATTACATTCTCAATTTTAATAACAATTTAAAACCAAATAGTCAGTAAACCAGCATTGAACTCTCAACTCTAAAGTAGTAGCTATGTACTAATTGTTCAATCACGCTGGTGTAACTACATAAAGTTGAAAAATTAGTATCGAGGCTTAAAGTTTAATCCCTCAAACACTGATGAACTTTGTTAGGTTGGTTTACTGATTCTTTGATCTTGTGTAGATTTGTGTAGCAATTGTGACGTTTGGTTGTAGCTTCTAGGATCAGCTTATCAATCATTGATCAGCTTTTTTTGCCTATTAACATAGAAGCTTTAAGCTGGATGAACCTAGATTTTTACCAGACCTAAAAAATCCATCTTATCACCTTAAAATATCTAACCATAAAGCCTTTGATATTATGATCTACTCGTTGTTAATAGTTGATAAGTTAGTCTACAAAAGTGATATTTCCCCCCATAAGTTTTTTTTTTCCATAATATATTTCTTCTTGTTATATCTTGTTACATATAGGCACTTTTTGAAACGAGCATGGGAGCTTTTCTATTTATGTGCATCTGGTTTGCCTCCTAGCAAGGATATTGCTGTATATCTATCAGAATATATTCATAACGTGGCAAATGGTGTGAATACCGATGAAGATATCAAAAAACTTGCTTTAAACTCATTAAATGCGTTGAAGCATTCTGTGAAAGCTGGACCTAGACATACGATACCTGGTCGTGAGGAAATTGAAGCCCTTTTGGTTGGTAAAAAGTTGACAACAATAGCTTTTTTCTTGGATGAAACTTTTGAAGAGATTACATATGGGATAGCAACAACTATAGCTGATGCTGTCGAGGTATGTTGAGCACTGAGCAGGGATTGGTTGTTTTTTTGTTAATCTTTCTTGTTGTTCTAGTATGGGGTTACTCTGTTAGTTTTTAGTCAGTAAAGAATTTTCTGTAATAACTGAAACGAGTCTTGTTAGGCTGTATATAATGAAACTAGTCATGTTAGTCTTTTGTAAAGATCCACTTAGGAATCTAATCACAAATGAGCATCAAAAGAGATAAAGCTATTTTTTGTAAAATTTTCTATTTATTTCTGAACCAAACAGTTACAGAATTAGTACGATTGAAAGAAACTACCAAAAACTAATGCAGAATGAAAGACAATTGGGAAGATAAAAGTAATTTGGATAATTTTCTTCATGTCTATACTCAGTAATGAGAAGACAGTAGAACTAAATTGTAAGCGTCATCCTTGAGGTTCCACTTTTTGCAATTAAACCCCTTGCGTTCTCAATTGTTCAATGATTAGAGCTCAACTTCTTATTTTACTTACCCCTCTCCTTTTTCTCTCCTTTAACCCCCAAACGGGTTCGTTACATCTTCATAGAGTCTGTTTTGGTTGAATTGGTTGTTACTTGTTAGTTGTTACAATGCTTAAAAATACTTTAGCGCTCAGTCAAAACTAAGTAAAATATAAAACCTAAGGTATGGCAATCTAATAAGAACTTAGTTATTGATCTTTCCTTTTAATGTGATAGAAAATAATGAGTTTTAATGCATGATCGTTTTGAATTCTGTAACATTACCCAAAATTATGGTTCTGCATGGAGTCTAGTCTTTCATACTCTCAGCCACACTAGCTTCCTACTTTCAATTTAATTTTTATTTGCATTACCCTTTTTACCCCTTCTAACCTCAATCTAAGTTTCTCTAATCCTTTTTTTCTAGAAATGGTAAATATATCCTCCATTTTGTTACCTATGCTTTGTTACAATCTAATATTTGTAATAATGATTTTCAAATTTCATACAAAATTCTAGTTCATGGTGAGTATTTCTAAATAAATAAAGTATTTCAGGAACTTGCTGGGATTATTAAATTGACAGCATTTTCTAGCTTCGGTATGTTCGAGTGTCGAAAAGTTGCTGCTGCTTCAAAATCACCTGACTCTGTTAATGGTATCTTGGTTCTCAATTCTTCTTTTATATAGGTTCTCATTTAAAATTTCTTTTTTGTATTGTAATAATATGAACTTTAATGTCATACAGAGGAGTATATCGGGTTGGACGATAGCAAGTACATCGGGGATCTGCTAGCTGAATTCAAGGCTGCAAAGGACAAAAGTAAAGGAGAAATTTTGCAATGCAAATTGATATTTAAGAGAAAATTATTCCGAGAATCAGATGAAACCATAGTGGACCCAATGTTTATTCAATTATGTTACGTTCAAGTATGTAACCGTAGATTTTTCTCTCAACACCAGTAAATTTTCATTAATGCTTTGAAGTGCAGAATTAGAAAGTATTTAAATTGATAATTTTATATTGGCAGTTGCAACACGATTATAGATTGGGGAGTTATCCTGTTGGGAAAGATGATGCTGCACAACTTGCTGCTTTACAAGTGTTAGTTGAAATTGGATTTGTTGACGGCCCTGACTCATGCAAGTTGGTGTTCTTTTTTATCTTTATTGCTATTCATTTCAGTTGATCTTCTTTTGGCATTGATAGTAACTTTGAAGTTCCAACCATCCCTGAATTCATTTAATCCTTGGTTCGTCGGTTATATTATTTTTACTTTATTGTTGAAATTGGTATGTTAAACTACTTAAGAATTCAAAAAGTAAGTTGACTTTAGCTGGCTTTTGCTTTTCCTAATGATTTTCGTCTCAAAACCTTACTTTTGTACCTAATTGCTTGATGACTTATTTTATTTACATTTTAAACTGATTTAAAAAGGCTATATTTCAGTGATTGGGCATCACTTCTGGAGCAGATTATCCCAAAACAGATTGCAATAACTCGAGCAAAGCGGGAATGGGAGTTGGATATTCTTTTTCGTTACCGTTCAATGGTAAGAACAATTACTTTCAATCTTTCAGATTTTTGGTTTCACTTCGAAAGGATGTATAATGATTAGTATAATATTTCTCCTTTTTACATCCATTCTGGATTTTAATAATGCCAAACTTTAAGAGTTATCAATTTTTCTTCCTATATAGCTTTCTTCCTTCTATTTAGGTGCTGTGATATGGTTTTGATTTTTTCTTTTCATTCTTTGAGCTAATCCTTTGTAGTTCAATTACCTTTGTAGGAGAATCTAACAAAGGATGATGCAAGACAACAATTTCTACGGATCTTGAAAACTCTACCTTATGGGAATTCAATTTTCTTTAATGTTCGAAAGATAGATGACCCCATTGGGCTTCTTCCTGGAAAAATTACTCTGGGCATAAATAAACGCGGGGTATGTCCTGAGCAATATACACCAAATAATATGTCTCTGAGCTATAGTTTTTTTCCATTGGACTAACCGTTCAATAATGTTTTGGAATGCAGGTTCATTTCTTTCGTCCAATTCCAAAGGAATATCTTCATTCTTCCGAATTGAGAGACATAATGCAATTTGGTAGCAGTAACACTGCTGTTTTCTTCAAAATGAGGGTTGCAGGTGTTTTGCACATCTTTCAGTTCGAAACTAAGCAGGTTCTTAATTTTGCCTCTTTAGTATCCAAATTACTTACCTTGCAAATTTCTCGTAATTACCTTTTGAAATGAAAAAATCTACTCATCTACCACAGGGAGAAGAAATTTGTGTTGCTCTTCAAACGCATATAAATGATGTCATGTTACGCCGCTACTCCAAGGCAAAGTCTGGTTCCAACGGAATACCAAATGGAGATCATTCAAACATTTTAAAAACACCGCCGCCTAATGTAGATGTTAAAGAGCAAGAAATACAAGAATTAAGCAAATCTTTGGAAAAAACACAAACTACTGTAAATCAAGTAAGTGTCTTATCCTTGTCTAGCAACCTGCTTTCACTCTCTCTCTTTCCACATACGTCGACCGAAACAGTGTGAAATGAATCCCCAATATTTGTTGGGTAGCACAGATGAAGAAAAATTGCTTTTGCTTCCCCTTGTAACCATGGTACTCTTATTAAACAGTATGCATCTCTTGTAGTGAAATTTTAAAATTCTTAGAAATGCCAAATAATGTCTGATGAGAACACGTCAATAAGAATTATGCTCTCATAGAAACTAAATGTGAATTTTTGCGATCTTGATCTGACCATGCAGTTATCGGAAACATTACAAGAAAAACAAAAGCAAGAAGCAAATCTAAAAGAAGAAATCGAGGACCTGAAATATGTCTTGGGGTCTGAAAGACAAACATCAGAGGAGCTAACTCGTGAACTAGATAAAGTCAAATCTCTGTGTGATCAAAAAGATTCTGATCTCCAGGTAACCAATGCTCTACTAAATATATATTTGCAAAACCTATTTGATTTCTGTAAATTAATACTATAAAAAACATTCCTCGTTATGTAATTGTTTGCTATATGCAAGGCTGCAATATTGGAAAAACAAAGCTTGGAAACGAAATTGGAAAGACTAAAGAAGCCAGGTTCTGATAATAATGCCCAGAAGGAGTTAGTTGAAGCAAATAACCAGGTACACTTATTAAAGTTTTTTGTTTAACTATATACAGTACACCAACCGCTAGTCTTGTACACATTTTTCAATTTTGTATACTAACCTAACAACATGGTGTGATGGGGGTGGGGGTTAGGAGAACTCTGGTACATCAGCATGTATCTATGTAGATGTCAGCATGAGTATCTTTTCTGTATATGTATTATGTAATAATATTTTACATGAAGTTTCTTCAAAAAAATAACAATTAGCTGTTGAATTGGATTAAAAGATTGGAATTAAATTAGCGGGTGAAAATGACCATTTTTACCCCTGAGAACGGATGTAAAAATTCGACCACAAACTCTTTCCGACAATTCAGACAGGGGTGTACAAAACAATCGAGAAATACGTAGGTCAGCGTGCATCACATAAAACATATTATGTTTATGTACTGACTAAACACTAAAAACAAACCTTGAAAATTATGTCAAGTGCAATTGCTTCACCTCTTTTCTGTTTAAATTCTTTATCCATCTTTTTTTGCTGATGGACAAGTTTATAAATATGATTGTTTACCCACAGGAAAAGAGATTCAAACCCTTACTACTGCTTGAAACAGTTATATGGCTTTACTGGAGTTGATTAATATCTATAAATAACATATTTTCAGCACATAGTAAAGCTTGAACTCTTTTATCTTTGAAAGCTTAGTATATCTCTTTAAAAGTCTGCTTAACACAATTTTGGGTCTTATCATGTGAAGTAGTTTGAGTTGACCAAATACTGTCCTAATCATTTCTCAAGTTTGATTTGTTTTGCATATAGGTATTACAGCAGACCCAAGACAAATTAAAAGTGTGTAATGCAAAATTGCAAGTAGCAGAAGAAACTACAAAAAGACTAGTCAATGAAAAAAGGGTGTTGCAAGAAAAACTTATAAGGCTTGAAAGGAAGAAAACTGAAGAGGTAGCATTCAGTACCATTGGCATCTGAAAATTTTCCATTTTTTTCATTGCTTTTTTTATGAAGTATGCGTTCACCTGAGCAGTTGGGAGGTCATGAGAAGAAGTTTGAAAAAGAACGCCAAGAGATGAAACTTCGAATCTCTTCTCTTGAAGACAAGCTAGAAGATGTTACACGAGACTTCGCTGCAACAAAATCTGCACTAGCAATCAAAGATAAGGAGTTGTCTGATTTGCAAGATAGTTTGCGAGAACTTGAGGAGCTGAAAGAAATGAAGGAGGTGGGTTCCTTGTAGCTACGTTAAATTTATATTTTTTTGTTAAGCATTCCTTTTTGGTTTATCTTGTGGATTCTGCTACTGCATTCTTATGGTTTATCAATTATTAAGTTTTTTTTTCTTTAGGACATCGATAGAAAAAATGAGCAAACCGCTGCACTTTTGAAGATGCAAGGGGCCCAGTTAGCTGAATTGGAAACATTGTACAAGGATGAACAAGTTTTGAGGAAGCGGTACTTTAATACCATTGAAGGTAATAACCTGTTTCATCTCTATCGTACTTTCGTTTGAATAATTTTGTTTTCAGTTTTTTAGCTTGTTCCCTGCATTCAAAAGAAGTCGTTGGAAATTCAATTCGTGGTGTATATATTGCAAATCTTCTTCCAAAAGATTAGCCATTTTAATCTTGATAACTCGTGATTGCCATAGTTACTATTATTTTTTTTGGTATTCTTTAGATATGAAAGGCAAAATTAGAGTCTATTGTCGATTAAGGCCTCTGTGCGAGAAAGAGATAGCTGAAAAGGATAGAAACGCATTTGTAACTTTGGATGAGTTCACAGTTGAGCATCAATGGAAGGATGATCTTAAACGGCATGCCTACGATCATGTTTTTGATGACAATGCTACACAAGAGGATGTATTTGAGGATACAAGTGTAAGTTATATATTTTTGGTAAATTGTTGATATTTTACTCACCTGATAATCTTTTACACTCATCAAATCATTTATTGGTTGCAGTATCTTGTGCAATCAGCGGTGGATGGTTACAATGTCTGTATATTTGCTTATGGCCAAACTGGTTCGGGCAAGACATTCACCATATATGGCACCAACAACAATCCTGGGCTTACACCACGTGCAACAAATGAGCTTTTTAGAGTTATGAAGCGTGACAAGAAAAGATTTTCTTTCTCCTTGAAGGTAAACAACTACCTTTTGATGTATTTCTTTGCTTTTTTATTTTCGTATATAATATAGCAATAGAATGTGTATACCTTGTTCAAGTTTGTATATTTCATTCTTTTAATTAAGAGTTATTGTATCATATATGTATGATATTTATGAATACATACAGGTATATATGGTGGAGCTCTATCAAGATACTTTGATCGATCTTTTATTACCGAAGAACGTGAAAGGTATGAAACTGGACATCAAAAAGGACTCAAAGGTGAGATATCTATTCAGCTAGTTTAATACATTTTACTTCGACTCTGTAAACTATTCTTTCATGGCATCATGTTAATTATGTTGTAAAATATAGGGAATGGTATCTATAGAAAATGTGACTGAAGTATCTATAACAACGTATGAGGAACTAAAAGCCATAATTGCACGAGGATCTGAGCAACGACATACAACTGGGACTCTAATGAATGAACAGAGTTCACGATCTCATTTAATACTCTCCATTATCGTTGAGAGTACCAATCTTCAAAGTCAATCGGTTGTCAGAGGGAAGGTAATACATTTGTTGTTGCCCCATCGTATTTGATTGCAAGAAAAAAGAAGAATCCATTATTTATTTCTACTCGTGTTAAGCATTTTTAATAGTTACAACAATAATTGATGCTTAGACACGTACCATTCTTATGGGCTCCTTTATTTATATCTACAACAAGTTCATTTTTTTTGGATGTTTTAAAGTGCACTTAACACTTTTATAATTAATATAGCCTAAGAATCATCTAGTGTTTGGTAAAAAGTGAAAAGGTAATACTTTTTGTACTAAGAGTAGTGACGAAATGGTTGACTACAGCATGAAATTAGGGAAAGGGTACATTCTGAAAATGCATGGTTTAGTTTACTTTTTTGAGAAAACAGGGTTTACTATACCTCTAAACGATATACTTTTTTGCCTCATAAGTACAATTGAGTAAACTTTTGGTTGCTGAACCAAACGCACTACTTCCACAAAAGTAAAATGTAAACAAAACAAAAGTATAACTTGGTTGTGTAGCCAAGTAAGCTCATAAAAGTTGCTGATATTTTTTATTGTGCAGTTAAGTTTTGTGGATCTTGCTGGTTCCGAGAGAATTAAGAAGTCAGGATCTGTTGGTGTGCAACTTAAAGAAGCTCAAAGCATCAATAAATCTCTTTCTTCACTTGGGGATGTTATAAGTGCATTATCTTCTGGTAGTCAGCATATTCCGTATCGTAATCACAAGCTCACTATGTTGATGAGTGATTCGCTCGGTGGTAATGCGAAAACACTTATGTTTGTCAACATATCACCTGCAGTTTCGAATTTGGATGAGAGTTACAATTCGTTGATGTAAGTTCATATATTTTTCTATCTATACTGCTACTTTTGTCTCCTCAATTTTTTATAAAGCACATACCTCTTCTTGGATTGATTAATGTTCTATACAGATTTAGTTTTTACTTGTTCATATGAGGAGTTATGCTTTTGTTTAAAGATTAGAACTAGCCCACAATGACTGGATTTTCGGAAGTTGGTGGGACTACATAGTTTAGACATCGATCCCTTGACATTTTTTACAAAATAATTGAAAATGAATCTGATATCAAATTGGTACTTGGACAAAAGTGGCACATGTATTTAGCACCAAGAGATGGATGTGTATAACTAGGTATAGACTTTGGATATTGTTTCAGTACTCTCATAGTCTCATTTATCATGTAAATACGACTTTACTTATAAAAGTTTAAGTGTAATTCGGTTGATGTTTGTTTGACATTTTCCCCCCTAAGCTGCACACCATAATCCTCTAGCCATGTTTTGGGTTCAGCTTTAGCGATGAAATAACTTTTCACAATTATCTGAGAGTAACTTTTGACACATTCCTTTTGAACCCTTATTTCGCATTCAAACATGCTTCCATCTCCCTTAAAAATGGTTTTTGCAATATTGTTGTTAATAGTAAAGAAAAGTCGTTGATGTCGAGCATTCTTTCATAATCTCGTTTTGGCTTTTTAAAATTAGGTATGCCTCAAGGGTTCGCTCAATTATTAACGACCCAAACAAGAATGTGTCTTCGAAAGAAGTGGCACGTCTGAAGAAATTGGTGGCATATTGGAAAGAGCAGGCAGGTAAGAGAGGAGAGAATGAAGATTTAGAAGAAATTCAAGAGGAGCGGGCACCCCGAGAAAAGGGAGGTAATCGTCATTCCATGTGAGATATAATAGTTTGAACATGATTTGTTAAAATTTAATTTAATTTGTTATGATCGCCTAATCTGGGGGAATGCATCGAAGGCTCTTACGTCCATCTAACATGACAACCGTTAATTGGACTAGTACTTGTATTAATATCAGTTTACGAGTTCTTTGAATTTTGTTTTTGAAACGGGAGAGAGGATAAAGCAAGGTTAATGATGCTTAACTTGAATCGTTGTAAGTAGTCAGATGTATCATGTATATATATATATTCAAGCAATTATACATTTCCCTTTTATGATGAGGATGTTCATATTTGAATGGTATCACTTTTACTCATTCTCCCCCCTCATTCTTTCTCTGAATTATGTGGATCTATAACTTAATGTGATTCAGGAATCTTTAGTTTCTGCTCTTTTTTTTCGTTGTGTAAGATTAACCTTGTGCCCTGGTTCTGCAGAAAATTAATTATCTCATATATACTTGTTGATCACAAGTATGAAATTGCCAAACTTAGAAGCAACCACATCAAGCTATGCCTCCCGCTCAACAAAATTAACACAAAAATCTCACTTTTTCAACTTTAGTTATCCATTTTGCATTTTGACAAAAAGTTAGGCTCTTTATCAAGATACTTGGCTATTAAGATTAAATATTATTTTTTTATTCTTTTACTATTTCTAAATTGATAAGAGATGTAAGAGAAATAGAAGTAGCGGGGAAAATTGGACCACAATAAAGTTGATAGCTAGCCAATTTGGCTCTCCTTATTTAGCTAGCAAAATTAACACTAGCTAATTTTAGTTAGCATATAACTAGCCTGAGGGAGCATCAATTTTAAGACAAAATCTAAAAAAGTTAGCTAAAAGTGATGAATAGCTAGCTTGATGTGCTTGCTCTTAGCATAACAATTGCGAAACCAGATAGGAACCAGATAGGAACCTTTACAACTAGTTCATTACCAGTAAAATTAATTGCTACCAAATTGAGTTGATTCATTATAACACAACAGAAAAGTACAACAGTAATTAAAGACTAACAAATAAAAACTAGAAGTATACGTGTTTTTCCCTTGTTCACTCTTTTTCAATGAGATTGAATATGTGCTTTTAAGAGGTTATAAAAATTTGAAAAGGGAAAGTAAAAAAAGAAAATCGATGCATGTTACAGGTAAAATACTTTGCTACCAGAAAAGCAAAACCTAACATCCATAATTGATTTTAGAGACAAAATTACAAAGGTCAAAACACACAATACACGTACACCAGACACTAAAAAACTACACAAGGATTGTCTCACTTACTCCTTCCTTCTATTATGTGAATTAATGATAAAACTTGTACAGAAAGAATTTTAAATAGAATAAGGAAAATGAGGAAGAGCTTTACATGTGGTCCAACCCAACATAAAATAAGAGAAGCTATACCAATTTGGAGTGTTCAATTATCACTATTTGAAGTATTACTATCGCGACTAATAGGAGCCCTCCTGGAATCGATGTCAATTGTCTCAAATAACCCTGTATCCGTCGATGTAGTCAAGCTAATATCTTCCATATTCATTGGCGGCCATATAAAAGCCGGTCTAAAAGGCCTTACATGTGGCACCGGCACAGATCCTGATATAATCTGAACAATATCTTGAGTTTTAGGCCTATCATTAGCTACCGGGTTCGAACAAGCCAAGCCCAGAAGCAGTAGCCTGAGAGCTTCTGTCTCGTCGTAATCCCCTTTAAGCCTCTCGTCTACTGCCTCTAGCAATTTTCCCTCACGGTGTAAAGACCAAATATAATCGACCAAATATTGGTACCCTCCAATTTTTGAACCAGGTCTTTGCCCACTTACAGTTTCTAGCAAAACCGTACCAAACGCGTATACATCCGATTGTTCTGTGGCACGTCCTGTGTGGAAACATTCGGGGGCAATGTACCTGTAATCAAGGAAAAAGAAAAAAGGAGAAGGTTCAGTGAAATAAATGAGAATATAAGCACGGATCGAGTGTGATCAATTATGAACCTAGAGGAGTTTAGTGCAAAATATGAGAACTCAAGGAGTCCTTTCGCAGTTTCTGAAATAATGTTTTCACATTAGCAGTTTTATGTTGATACAAGGAGAAGATTTTAGTTACCTTTATTTTCATTTTTACTTAGCTAGTTCATGTCCCTTAATTTTGAGTTCTTAATTTTCTCAATTTACGTTCGTTTCCTTGTTAAGGTAAATTTGCGAAAACGGAAAATCCTCAACACTGTGTGTGAACGGCCGAAATTCATTTGCAAAACCCGAATCCTAAATAAGGCCTTGTTTACTTGCAGTTTTTAAGCTCGGCTATTCTTTAATTTTTGCTTAAAAGCTGAATAACTTGGTTTCCCAACTTAAAAAAGAGCTTTCTTGACTTTTGGCCAAAAAAAGCTAGAAGCTTCAAGCAAGATGAACCTAGTTTTTTTCCTAAGGGATTGTTAGGTTCCAGCTTTTAAGCAATAAGCTGGAAGTTTTGGATTGAGTAAATAGCTAGGTTGATCCAGATTAAAGCTACTATCTTTTCCAGGCCATAAAAGAAAAAGAAGAAAAACTCAGGTTTTAAGTGATCAACCAACTAGAGTCCAGCTTTTAGGTATAAAAAGAAATGCAGAAAAACCAAGTCTGAAAATGTAGCCAAACAAGGTCTGAATTCTCAAAAAGCCTATATGCTTGAAAACTGCAATCAGATAAGCTGCGAGTTTATCATTACCCCATTGTGCCAGTTATCCCTTTGTATTCAATTCTGAATTTTCTCGATTTTTTAGTGTACAGCTTTTCTGAGATTGATATAGCAAAAATTGGCCCCAGAAACAGTGAAAATTCCTCAATAGTTGTTTGGCCGCAAATCACTAAACCCTGAATGTAACTGAAGGGATTTTTTGGCTGAAGCTTTTACGTAATTAAGTTTGAGTTTGAGGAAAAAACTTGGCTTATCCAGCTTAGCGCTTCTAGTTATTTCAGGGGGGACAAACCTCAGTTACTAGCCTGCTCGACCAAAGACAGTAGCTCTAAAGCAAAAAAAAAAATACAATCAAACAAGCCCTTAAGTTCATAACAATACCCGATTGTGCCGAGCACGCCAGCTGTCTCTGCATACGACGTTTTCTCATTTTCCAAAGCGCGTGCAAGGCCAAAATCTCCGAGCCGAGCGTTGAAATCCGAGTCGAGCAAAATATTGCTGGCCTTAAGGTCGCGGTGGACGACTCTTTGTTCGTACTCGTTATGGAGATATTGTAGAGCCGAGGCAACATTTGATACAATCTTGTATCTAAGAGACCAGCTCAGTGGTGGATTCTCATATTCGGGGAAGAGGTGATTGTCGAGGCTACCATTTGGCATGTAGTCGTATACTAGAAGTAGTTTTCCCGTTTTGTGGGACCAACCTGTTGCAATAAACATACTACGGATTAGTAAGGGGTTAATGACAGTTTTATACAATGTATTATTTGATTTCAATTTTGCACACCAAAGTACAAAAAACTACCGATATTATTACTTGTGCTAGGACACATTTGTCGACGATCTAATACAGTACGTCTACCAAAAAAAGAGGAAAAAAGCATACGTTTGGTACCGATTAATTAAAGAAGAGCACATTTTTAATTCACTTTTTATCATGGTTTTTATGTTTTATACACTATCTTATGACATGTTTTAGTTCCTAGTCCAGAAAATATGGGGTTTCCTTGTGGTATAGAAGTAAAAAATAGGTTAAGTACACAAAATAGGAATCTGGTTATACTCTTATTCAAACCAAATTGTAACCGACCCTGATAGGGTTTGGCAGCGTTTGCCAGATCTTAATGTACAAGAAGATAAATATATGTTGGTTATTGACTATCTGCTCGCACTCACACACACTGTAAAAACACAGGTTATCAAGCTTTCTATTCAGATTAATATCAACGTTCAAGTTTTTTTTCTATATTTTATATTGTATGCGCTTTGTGGTGACTGGTGAACTATATCATCGTTCCAGTTTAAACTACAAAGCAAATGAATCTATCTAACTCCTGGATTATAGACTTGAATAGAATAAAGTTAGCACGATGAATAGCTATAAATTAGTTGGTGAGATGGTTATTAATAAACCATAAACTTCAGTCAATAATTTGACAACAAGAAATTTGGCTAGACAAGTCAGCTTTCAAATAAAGTCAAACTTGTGTAGCCCAAAGATGAAGGGATAGAAATTCAACTACCTTTCAAATAATTCCTTCTTATTTTTTGCTATAAAGATGAGAAGCAATACTTTGACACAGGAATAATCTCCTATATTTGACTTACCTTATTATACCTATGGTCCTATATTGGTACTTCTCTTTTTGAGGACTAACCAAACTATCTTTAGTTTCAACCTCGGATCATTCTGGCCTTCTCTTCTATATGTTGTACAAAGAGTGAAAATGACTTCTCATAACATGATTCCATTCACAAAGGTCAACCTTGTTCATATATTTCTAAACGTTACTATCAATTGACAGACTAAAATTGAGCCAACTGCTAATATTTAGTTGTACCTGATGTAACATGTTAGTGTCCCGATTCGCTAGCTTCATAAGAATAAAAACAATGCAGTCACTTCTTTCTTTAATTACCCTTTACGCAAACATCTTAATGGGTCATGAGCTCCTGATATAATCTCCACATCCGTTGTTGCATAGGTGTGTAAATCGAATTTACCTTTGTAGCTATTCACATAAAGGACTTGTAATGTACCTTATCTTATATATCATTGTTCGATATGCTTTTCTCGAATGTATAAGTATGACAAAGATATGGGTCTATAGCTACTTACGAGAACACATTACAACTCTGATATAGACTATCTAACATTCTTTTCCTATAAGGAAATTATCATTTTGCTAACAGCTTAAGTAGTCACTATAATGTACAGGCACCGTAAATATATGCACTAAATCACAATACAAGGACGCATGTACAAGGAAATAATACGACAGTGTTGCCAGCATAAATGATATATTAAGAGTCTAAGACAAGGAATCACAAACATAGAAGCACTCCGGTTGACCAATGAATCAGCAATAATTAAAAACAGAATAACGTATTAAAGAGCCTTACCAAGAAGCCTGACGAGATGCCTGTGCCTAAGACGATTGATAATAGTGAGCTCAGACAAGAAGTCATCCTCACCCTTTAAATTCTCCCTTGAAAACCACTTAACTGCAATTTCCAAATCTTCATTAACAAGCACCCCTTTATAAACAACACCATATCCACCTTGTCCCAGTTTGTTCTTCTCATCAAAATTATTCGTTGCCTTTTTCAAATCCTCAAATTTAAATTCCCTCGGTGTACCAGGCAAAGTTCTAAGTGCCCCCAATATAACTGGATTAGATTCCGCTTTTCGTTTCTTATATACGTAAAAACCAAAAATAGCAATCCCCAAGAATGAAAGCACTGTGACTGGTATTCCCACACCGAGAACAACTTTTAACCATTGGCCTTCGTCTTTTGCATAATATTCCACAGTTATGTTCCATCTCAAGACACAATTTAGTTGTTTGGTGTTCCCAGTTGATGCTGAGAACCCGAAATATGAGAATTTATCCACTACACCTTTTAGATCGAGGTTAGATTTTAGCACCGAATTGTCTGGCTTTTGAGGCGTTTCTCCATATTTTTCAAGTTGCTCAGCCATGTACACCTGTCCAAGTGTTCAGGCATGAACATTCAATGTATAATTATTCCTCATTTGTTTCACTATAAGCTAAATCAATCAAACCAAATACTAGTTTGTTCAGTTCTTATAGTTTTTTACGGAAAACTATTTTCCAAAACAAAATAGTTGGGAAAACATTCCAAAAACTAGCTAACAAAAAACATCTGTTAAACTATGTAGATAATAATACCTTACTAACAATATAACATCGATTTTCGGCCTCAGCACTAGCTGACTAGTTCCTGAACCAAAGAAAACTGCTGCCTGACACTTAAAAGTCATTTTACTTGATATTCATTTTTACAAGTTTCATATTCTTTTTCTGGCTAAACTTTTCTACTACTTGCTAGTTTAACTTCTTTAACCTAATAAATTTTCAAATGCTGCAATAATCAAGGAAACTGGTAGCGATGTGTCTACAGACTACAGTTTTTTTCTTGTTGAAGACACATTAATTACCACTTCATTCAAAACTCCATTTATTACGAATTGGTTACAACAGAAACAGCATTAATATCGAAAGGTGAAATATGCCACTTATGCTGCAATAATCCTGTCTTTGGAACCAAACTTCTATCTGATCTCCTAATTTCAATGAAAACAGTAACAGTCCTAGGTTTACAAAAGTGGCAGACTTGATCCAAACTTAAGAAAACACACATTTGGTCCTTTTTTAATAGTTTCTATCACATTTACCATTTTTAGTCTACCTTATTCATCAATCTATAATAATAAATAATGCAAATGTCTTAAAATAATAGGCGTGACAAACAATAATACTTTTTTTTTTTGCAAACTAACAATAATACTTTAAAATAATAGTAATACTACAATACCTCGATAACCCTCTTAACACCGTCATAATCGATCCAAATGTTGTAAAATCTAGCTTTACCCGACGGAGCAATCTTAAACCCATACTTTTCCAACGATGTCACACTCAACGACTTAACACCGTTAACATCCAACCCCACATGATTATCATCAGGGTCAAAACCGTCTTTAAATGTATCAAGCTCCACGGCCACAATCCGGTTAGTTTTTTCCCCATCCGTACTCGAATTGGTCAGGCCCAAATACTGCCCGAAGCTGTTTTCGGGCAGGTTCAGGTCAGGGGCGATTATAAAGGCAAAACCCTCGCCTGAGCTGGCATTGTCCAAACGGTAGATATTAATTAGAAACGAGGTGTTGAAAGAGGCGATACGTGTCGGATTGTCTCCTTGCCAGAGCTGAAAAGGGTCTTTAAGAAGGACCCGTCCCGATCGGTTGAATAACCTGAATTCGTCAGAGGCGGTGTCCGGTGTTATCTGTGGAGCAAGGATAATTTAGTCTTTTCAAAATAAAGGTCTGTTTGGTTTAATTTTTAAGCTTAGTCTTCTAAGCTCTTTTGCCCATTAGTTATAGGGCATTGGCTAAACCATAATTGCCAGGAAACCCGTTTCCGTTATACAAAACCACGTTTCCCGCTTTTCATTTCCCGTTTCTCATTATTTCACAAAAATAAACATTTTTTACACGTTTTAGTTAGTGGTTTCGATGCCTGATTATGCTTCCGTTTCCTGGCAACTACGGGCTAAACAGCTCAAGAGACAAAAGGAAACTGGCTTCCTGTTCGTTCTTACAAAATAAGAAAGTTTTACTAGTAATTTTTCTCAGCCTGAGAAAAGCCATCTTTGACTTTTTAAATGTCAACAAACAAACATTATGTATTCTTCTACACCAAAAATTATTATAATATTGTGAGGTAGTAATTTCTAATTTTTTGTGTTGATTTACAAAAAGAAAATATATCATTTCATTCATTCACAAAACTGTAAATTAAGGCAGATTAGGAGTTCAGGACATAGAGAAGAATTACAGAAATAGTCCCTGTAATTTCAGTAAACATTCTAATTACGACCATATAGTTTTAAAAACTTAACAGAAGTATTTCCATCATTAGTATTTCTTACTATACTGATCCCAACTCTAATAGGTTGAAACTTGAAACAAACAAAACCAAAAACACAGCAATAGTTCTCGTGAGATTACCAAACATTCTAACAAGTCCACATACTTTCAGTTTCCAACAATAACGGTCCCTAGTTTTGAAAACATAACAGATACTGATCAATAAATTGTGAAAAACAACATCCCAAGTTTAAATAAAACCAAAATATTTAAACCTGTAAAACAGGAAGAAACACGGAAACAGTCCCTGTAATTTCACTAAACATTCTAACATGTCCACATACTCTCAGTTTCTAACAGTAACGATCCCTAACTGATCAATAATTTGTTATAAAAACAAAACCAATATATTTAATTCATTCATTTAAAAATGAAAAACCTGTAAAAACAGGAAGAAACACAGCAACAGTTATAACAAGTCCATATACTTTCAGTTTTCTAACAGTAACGGTCCCTAGTTCTGAAAACATGACAGAACTGGTCCAAAAATAGAATCTGTGAAATAGCACAGCGATCCTAATATTACCAAGTCTTGAAAAAAAACAAAACCAAAACATTTAAAAATGAAAAATATTAACGAAAATTCTAACTAGTACGTCCACATACTTTCAGTTTTAAACAGTAACGCTCCCTAGTTCTGAAAACATGACAGAACTGGTCCAAAAATATGTGAAATAACACAGCGATCCTTATATTACCAAGTCTTGAAAAAAAACAAAAACAAAACATTTAAAAATGAAAAACATTAACCAAAATTCTAACTAGTACGTCCACATACTTTCAGTTTTAAACAGTAACGCTCCCTAGTTCTGAAAACATGACAGAACTGGTCCAAAAATAAAATCTGTGAAATAGCACAACGATCCTAATATTCCGAAGTCTTGAAAAAAAACAAAAACAAAACCAAAACATTTAAAAATGAAAAACATTAACGAAAATTCTAACTAGTACGTGGACATACTTTCAGTTTTAAACAGTAAAGGTCCCTAGTTTTGAAAAAATGACAGAAATGACCCAAAAAAGAAAGATACCAACCTGAAGAGCGTCGTTGCTAATGGTAGCTGGGTTAACAACTTCAAATAAAGTATGGTATTTTAATGTATCGTTAAAATTTGGGTATGTTCCGCTGAACCTCTTTATTTTCACCGAGGCGGTGGAGGAGGGTAGAGAGAGAAAGAGGAGGATCACCGCGGCGGAGAGATGGACGGCTGAGATCATCCGGAGAGAGAGAGAGAGAAAGTAAGCGTTTGTGGGTTTTTAAATTTGTAGTAATTAAAGTGTTGTGTGGGATATTTATTTGTAAGATTTTAATGCATTTGTGTTGTGTTTGTGTTAGAATAGTACACTGCTTTTATTACGTGTGTTTGTTGACAAAGTGTTTTGTCTTTGGTTTCCTTTTTTATTTATCAACATAAAACTTTTCTCAACAAATATATCATCTTTATATTTTTAAATTATTGAAATATTAATTTATAAAATTTGTTCTATGCGATTAACTTTTAAAAAATTCGACTTGATAACTTAGATATGATTTATTTGTCAGTCAAAATTAATTACACGTAGTTACGTATAGTCTCAATAAACTGGGACGGAGGTAACTGTTTTTTTGTGTTTATATTAATAAGACTGAATACAGTAAAATTATTAAATATGAATTTAAGATAAACAGATAACAAAACACACGTTAATACTCTTTGAATATCAAATAGTAACCTTCTAAATACATAAAGCTGTCTTTGGTTTAGTTAAATGGGTGGGGTTAGTCTTATCCTGATAATTAAATGGGTGGGGTTAAATTGTAATTAAAGTGTTGGGGAATATAGATATTTAAGATTTACATGTGTGTTTATGAGTTGTGTGAAAGGGAGGGAAAGAGTAGTTTATTACATGTTGGGTTTGTTGTTGTAGTAACAAACAAAGTGTTTTTTTGTCAATGGTTTAGTTAATAAGTGGGGTTAATCTTTAACTTATCCTGACTTTAAAAATTTTAATAAATATGTTCGTCTCAAAAAACACGTTCTAATCTCAAAAAAAAAAAAATCCTCTGAAACTATGGTATGATTTACTTGGCGTTTGGTTTTATTTTAGTTTTCAAAAATAACATATTAAATGAATATTGATAAGAAATTAAGAACTAATAATTAATCAGTCCCAAAAGAACTATCTAATGTTATTATAGTATACCTCGCAATTCGCATCTAGTCAAATTTCATTATATTATACCTCACATCTGGTCATGATTCATGATTCATGAACAAGGAAATAAGATATGGGGCACGTAGAGTATTAAATATTTATATTATTCAAAGTTTATATATTAGTAAAATTGTAACGATCTTAAATATTACAAGTAACCTTTCTTAATATACGTGAAAATATAAATGAGACCATCTATAATTGAGCCGGAGAGAGTAATAATCACTCCAAGTAAATTTGTATACATATAGAATTATTGTTTTGTCTAATAAATCTAGTACTATTTACACTCCTTATGTATTAAAAAAATATGAAAAAAAAGTAAAATAAAGACTAAAGTTGGAACATTTGTTAATTTTTTAGTTTAATCTTGGACAAACTATATGAAACTTACTAGAGAGAAAAGAAAGATGAACATTTTGAAACGGAATGAGTATTTTTCGATTAATTAATTTTCTATTATGAAGCTAGCAGTTTCGATCGGTCAAAAAGCTATAAAAAATTATCAAAATAATTTTTTAAAATATTAACAGTATAGTCAAACATGTTTGAAATTTGAAATTTTTTATATCCACAATTTGGATACTGCACACAGGTCATGTTGCATTTTGGCTTATGTATTAGTTTTAAATTATTTTAATTATTAAATCCTAAAATGCCAGTGAAATGACCTCAAGGAATCTTATCTTAAATTTACTTTTTTTTTTTTAAATCTTCTTTTAAATTTGTAATTATATATTGTCGCTCATTGTCCACTACTTTTTCAAGGAATCTTATACTTTCTGCTTCTTTATAACCTCTTTAGAAATTTACTGAATTAGTGATCAGGCGCTCAATCATCAATTCTTACTTTCTTAATACTGAATTAATTTTTTTAAGCACCAACGGAAAATATTCTTGATGTACCAGATCAAATATTTAATAAATAGAATAAAATGAAATTTCTCTAACACTTTGATCTTTTCGTAATAATGTGGATATAAAAAATTAATAAATCAAAACGAAACGAGTTGGTAAGTATCCACTAGACCACTATTCTTCGTTTAAGCGAGTGAAAATATACGTAACACGGTAACAACAACATCATTAAAAAGTCCACCATTGAAATCTCATAGAAAGTACCTAAATTGACCTGATAAAAAAGCAAGAAAATTCTGACTTTATGGATGTTAGTCTAATATTTTTATTTATTTGATGATGAAAATTTGAAGCCACGACACAAAATGTGTCATCTTCATTATTCATTACTTCGCGTTACAAATTTCTTTATACCAAATTATGTTGAATCTTTCTGAGATTTTTATAATCGTTTCACATTCCTTTTTTTTATGGCCAAAAAAATGTATTCCTAAGATCAGTACCGGTGATAATCAAATTAAGGAAGTTAATGAATAGTCATACTATAATATTATAAATTTGAAGAATAAATAAGTCTGATTTTTTCATTATTAGTTGTATCTGGAACTGGAATGATACAATTCTAAACCATCGATTTTGTTAGATTGGTCGTATTATTTAAAGAGTAAAATCGTTGTGACTTGTTAATTAATGTTCCACATTGCATAATAAAATGAGATGGTCTATATATCAGGCTAGAGACGTGTAAACCATTGCTAAATGATGAATCACTATATCATCTATTTATAATTTATCTGGTCAGCTTTCATAGTAATAGTTCCAAATTTAACAAATACTCCTAATTGGAGAAAAGTAAATTAAAGAAAAATATGACCACCTTTCCATTTATGTGTAATTAACCAACCACTTCTCTTTCTTTCTATCTACCCTATCTCTCTATTAAGGGTGTAAATAGACCGTTTAACATCTGATCTCGTATAATTCTGCTTAATAACCGTAAATACGGCGTAATACATATATACTATTTAAATTGGGATAAGGTTGTCTTGAAAGACAATTTTTAAAAAAACCTTAGGATCTCAACTTGGGATCTTAAAAATTAGAGTGGAGATAAAATAACTATTTTTTAACTAAACTTTTATTTAGAAACAAATTTCGGATGCAGTATAGGTGACTCTGAGTCAAGGCTGACTCTGAGTCCACAGACATTGGATATTTCTACAGTTAAAATATGAAATGTACTGTAGCAATATCCAATGGCTGTGGACTCTGAGTCACTCTGACTCAGAGTCACCTACGATGCTTCCACAAATTTCGGCTTGTCTTTAAAAATTTCTCTCCAAATCACTCGTTGGTTGTAGTGTTAATCTGACATGATATAGATCACACTATTGTAGTATTCAGTTCCAAGTTTAAAGTGTTAAAATTTTACATCAAGGTTTTTATTTTACTTATAAATACTAATGGTACTGTATCGTATTATAATTGTTTGATTATCAAAATAAAACAAAAAAAAATCGTAGTATTAATGCTAACAATTAACACTTCCGTACATAAATACTCCAAAGCATGGAAAACACATGGAAAATGGGACCTATTATTGCAGTCAAAGACAAAAGATATTATTGTGTTTTGAATTCAAGTTGAAAATATTGAACTGTTTTTGGCTTTTGCTTTCCCTTCAACTTTATTGTAGTTTATGAGAGTGGCCCTGACTGCTCATGCTTTTTAATTTAAAATGAGGTTGTGACGATCGAGATTTTTAGAAGGAAATTTTTAGGATGTGCTCTTGTGGGTTAGTCTTACATTGATTAAATATGATAGTACTCGTGTGCTATATGAGTTTAAAGATCAATTTACTATCAATAATGTTTTTAAAAGTCGTGCGGCACAAAAACGAGGACGAAACTCCATAGCTAAGCGTTCTTATATTAAAGTAGTATCAGGATGAGTGATCCCCCGAAAACTTGTGTCAAAACAGACAATATTGTTGATACGAGCGTGACAGTTCGGTACGTAGGACCGGGTGGTTACAAATGCATATATAAAGAAAATTATAAGATATATGTACATTCACGCCATGTGAAGTTCATGTTTTTTTTTTTTTGGTTTTCAAGGAATATAGATCGTTTTTTGTAATTTTTTTTTTTTGGTTTAATTTTCAAAAAAAGAATATAGACCGTTTCTTGTAAAGCATGTAAGGCAGGCAGGCTATAGAAAATTTGAAGGGTTTGAAAACCGAGTTGTTTATATATATGTAAGTATTGGCTATTGCTGAAGTTAAATGTGCATGGCGTATTGGTTCAATATCCGATGGTCGAGATGCGTCCTAGACTATTTTGTTACAGTTCGGGTTAGATTACATATCGATCATTTAATTTAATCTTACGGACTAATGGTATACATTGAACTGCAGCCATTGATGTTAACTATCTAAAATCAGCAGCTCATAGGCAATAACATTCTTCAAAGTTTGTAGTGTGCATTCTATATTTCGAGAATAGAGAACGATAAAGGAAATTAATAATGCCTGCTAGCTATTACTATTATTCTTTATGTAGTATATATTTTATTTTTTTGGAAAAGGAATGGCTGCTAGTTAGGTATGCATGTTGGACTAAAAACACATACTATAGGGCCCCTTTTCGATATAAATATATATTGATGAACCTCCCATATAAGATAAAAATATTATTATCAATTGTTAGGACCAGATTCCTGGTCTAAATTCTATTTGTTGTCTAATGGTTTTCACTAAATAATCCTATCTGTTTATTATGAACTAAGACAGGTGTTGTTAGGTTTCAAGCAATGTTGCAACCTCAGTTACAACCTATGTTGATAGGTTTCTAGTAATGTTGTAAGCTCAGTTACAACCACAGTTACAACCTGCTTAGACAGCGTTGGTGGTTTCAAGTACCAGTTGCAACCTCAGTTGCAACCTGCTGTTCAGCAGAATTCTGTCTAGTTCTGTAAAACTGCATAACTGTTCTTTATTGATTAATATTTGTTCTACAGTATGCAGGATATATTCTCATATGATCTTAAAGGTTTAATATGCGTAAATTGAGAATATCAAAGTGTTAAAGGAAAGATGTTTTCTAAAAGATATAAAGAGATAAGTTTATAAGGTTATGTTTCCTTTTAAATATGATCTCTATTCTTATGTTTGTCCTTATCACTTGTTTCAATCTTTTGTTCCTTATCTATATTCAGTATAATTCGTTTAAAGATTGAATGTAATATGGAGTTAGGTGTTTCATATATATATGGAAAGATATTATCTCTAAAAGATATTATCTTTATATGTTTCCTAGTTATAGGAAAAGACTAACTCCTATTTCCAAGCTAGTTATTTTAACAGGTATTAACTTATGAAGATTGATGTCAATCCTACAAAAGGCAGACGTGCAATATGGAGAGATTGAAGCCAATCAAAAGAAGTCAAAAGCAATCATAAAAGATCTTGAAGCAAGAAAGATTGTTTTACTTGTATAAATAGTTGATAACCTAGCTTGTAAAAAGTGTGTGTTCTAAATTATAAAGAACTTATTTTCTAGAGAGAATACACGTGAGCTTTAAAAAGAAAACAATGGTGGGATGCCATTGATTTATAAGTGATAGTTATAGAGTAGAAGCAATATAGTGATAGGCAGAAAAACCTAGAGGGAGTCTAAGTTTTTCATTAAGACTTGAGTCATATATTGTAAGCTTTTTATAATATCATAATCTGGGTAAGTGCCCCGGAGACGTAGCCTAGTTAGGTGAACTCCGTTGTTAAATGTGCGTGTGAATTATTTTCAAGTACATTTAATTTTAAAACAGTTCTGTCCATTAATACACTTGGTTCCAACTGCAGTTCCAACCTCACTTGGAACCTTATACACTTGGTTCCAACTGCAGTTCCAACCCCGCTTGGAACCTTAATGCAAAACTGCATCTAGAACAGCGGATAGGAATTTCAATTGGTATCAGAGCTTTACACTAGACTTTATTTAGTGTTGATCCTGTGTTCTAGTAAAAATGGACTTAATGAGGGAAGGAAACGCCTTCAACAAACCTCCATTGCTTGAAGGAGGAGTAAACTATGGAGTATGGAAGATCAGAATGAGGTCCTTCATCAAACAGCAGAATGAACATGCATGGAAAACTGTGATGTATGGATGGAAGGCTCCAACTGCCATTGATAGTGAAGGAGAACTGGTTTTTATACCTGAAGACAGATGGTCTGCTGATGAAGACAGGAAATCAAGTGCCAACTCAACAGCCATAAACTTGATTTTTGCTGGTGTAACTCTCAGTGTATTCAGGTATATTTCTCACTGTGAAACTGCTAAAGAGGCATGGGATATTTTGCAAGTTACTTTTGAAGGAACTACTAAAGTAAAAGCTTTCAAACTTCAACAGTTAACTACTCAATTTGAAAACCTAAGAATGGAGGAAGATGAAAATATTGAACAATTTAATGGTAGAATTTGCCACATTGCTCATCAAGCTGGAACCTTAGGTGAAAAATACAGTGATGCTAAACTTGTTAAGAAAACTCTTAGGTCACTCCCAGAAAGGTTTGAAATCAAAGTTACAGCTATTGAAGAATCTACAGACTTAGATAATCTTAAACTTGAAGAACTTATAGGAAATCTAAGCACTCATGAGCTGAAATTCTTTAAACATAAAAGACCAGAAAAGGGAATAGCATTTCAGGCTAAGAAATCTGAACCTAATGTCTGTGATAAAATGAGTGATGAAGAACAGCTGGCTTTCTTTGCTAAAAAGGTTTTTAAAAATTTTTATAAGAGAAAAGAGGATGATACTGGTTCTTCTAAAAATTTTCAGAAAAGGGATAACCAACTTAAAACAGAATCCAGGTTCAATAATAACTCTACAGGAAAGTGGAATTCTAAAGAAAAGGATAATAAAGACCATAAGCCTAAAGAAATTCAGTGTAGAGAATGTAGAGGGTTTGGTCATATTCAGGCTGAGTGTGCAAATACTTTAAAAAGGAACAAAAATGCTTATATAACCACTCATAGTGATAGTGATTCTGAGAGCAACAGTGATGAAGAGGATGATTCTAATTTTGTTAATTTTATGGGAATAATCACTGAAAAAGAACCTACTTATGAAAGTGACTGTGAACATGTTTCAACCATAGTTACAACTGCTCCTGAAATCTATAGCAGTGATGAGGAAGAACCTTCTGATGAAGACATTTCTCAGCAATATCTTGTTCTTTATGAAAAGTATAAATGTCTGAGTAAACAATCCTTGATCATAAGCAAACTTAATGTTAATCTAAAGGATGAGGTTAAAAGTCTTACTGAGAAGCTTAAACTACAACTGGCTGAATTTACTGAAACTAAAAAGATAATAAAACTGATGAATGTTTCTGCCTCAGAAAAATTAGATGACATGTTGTCATATTCTAGAGGCTCTAAAGATATCAGTGGTCTAGGGTACTATGGTGGTAAAAGTACAGGAAAAACTACCTTTATTGAAGCTGTTGCTAAAGCTAAAACTCATAATTTTGAAAACAAGGTTAGAAGCTCAGTTGCAACCAGAGTTGCAACCAGGAATAAAACTCAGGTTTTTGTAAAGAAGGTTGGAAGCTCAGTTATAACCTCAGTTGCAACCATGAATAAACTGAATAGCTTTAAGGATAAAAGTAACTTTAGGTTGAAGCTGTGTAATTTCTGCAAGAAACCTGGTCATTCTGAAATCCAGTGTTATTTGAAAAGAAACAGAAGGTATATTTCTCAGAAAACCTGGTTAGCTTCTATTAATAAAAATTTGAACTGGGTCTGGAAAGTTAAAGAAAAAGCTATCTTAATTGCTAACAACAAAGCTGTCATTAACTCTTTGAATGCTGTTACTTCTAATGATTGGTATTTTGACAGTGGTTGCTCTAAGCACATGACAGGTACTGCAAGTCTCCTTAAAAATGTCACCATTCTTACAGGAAACACTGTTGTGTTTGGAGGTGGAGATACAGGTAAAATTGTTGGTAAAGGTACCTTGAACAAACCTGGAATGCCTGATATTGAGGATGTTTTTCTTGTTGATGGTCTAAAAGCTAATCTTATTAGTATCAGTCAACTCTGTGATAACAAAATGATTGTTAAATTTGACAAAGAAAGGTGTCTAATTACTAATCTTAAGAATGATTTAATCATGACTGGAGTTAGATCAACCAACAGCTGCTATGTGTTTGAAAAAGCTGAAAAAGAATTGCCTCAAAGTAGGTGTAATCAAGCCATTACTAATAATGTGGATATCTGGCATAAAAGGCTTGGGCATGTGAATTACAAAACCTTAGATAAGCTTGTTAACAAGGAATTGATAAGAGGAATTCCTAAACTTAGTGCTAAAACTCAGAGTGTCTGTGGTGATTGTGCTATAGGCAAACAAACCAAAAGTATTCACAAAAGTACTAGTCAAATCTACACTAAGAGAGTCCTAGAACTTCTTCATATTGACCTGATGGGGCCTATGCAAACTGCTAGTATAGGTGGTAAGAAGTACATTTTGGTAGTTGTAGATGATTTTTCTAGATACTCTTGGGTAGTATTCTTAAAGGATAAGTCTGAAACTTTTGAACTGTTCAAAACCCTGTGCTTAAAACTGCAACTTGAAAAAGGTTCCATCAGTGGTAATATTGCTAGGATTAGAAGTGATCATGGAACTGAATTTGAAAACATCAAGTTTAGAGAATTCTGCAACTCCTTAGGTATAAGTCATGAGTTTTCTGCTCCTAAGACTCCACAGCAAAATGGTATAGTTGAAAGAAAAAATAGAACCATTCAGGAAATGGCTAGAGTCATGCTTAACTCTAAGAAACTTGCCAACAGATTTTGGGCTGAAGCTGTTAATACAGCCTGTCATATAGTTAATAGGGTTTACATTACTAAAGGCACTTCCATGACAGCTTATGAAATATGGAAAGGTAGAAAACCCAATGTTAAGTATTTTCAAGTCTTTGGATGTGTCTGTTACATTCTCAGGGATAGGGAGCATCTTGGTAAATTTGACTCTAAAAGTGATAAAGGAATCTTTCTTGGTTATGCTCAGAATAGTAGAGCATTTAGAGTCTTTAATCAAAGAACAAACTGTGTTATGGAATCTTATAATGTGTTATTTGATGACCTAAAAACTGTTGATGAGATTATAGGTGATGATGAACAGCCTGAGACTGCAGAAAAAGGGAAAGAAGAAACTCAACAAACAGGAATTCCCATAGTGGTTGGAAGTCCAGTTGCAACTGAAGTTACAACTGAGGTTGGAACTGAGGTTGGAACCACAGTTGAAACCCAGAATTCAGCAGAATCTGAAGAAGAAGAAGAAGAAGGAGGATCTGGTATCCCAACTACAAGCAAGCCACGTTATGTAAGGACTCAGAAAAACCACTCTCTTGACAATGTCATAGGAGAAGTCACTTCAGGTATGAAAACCAGAGGTAAGAGAAATAATGTTGTTCATTTTGCTTGTTACCTCTCTCAGTTAGAACCTAAGAACATAAAAGAGGCTTTGGAAGATAGTGAATGGATCTTAGCTATGCAAGATGAACTGTCCCAATTTGAAAGGAATGATGTATGGACTTTAGTACCCAGACCTTCTAATAAAAATATTATAGGGACTAAATGGATCTTTAGAAATAAAAGTAATGAAGATGGAGTTATTATCAGAAATAAAGCTAGGTTGGTAGCTCAGGGTTATACACAAATTGAGGGAATTGATTTTGATGAAACCTTTGCTCCAGTAGCTAGAATTGAATCCATTAGAATGCTACTGTCTCTTGCATGTCTGTATGATTTTAAACTGTTTCAACTTGACATAAAGAGTGCTTTTCTGAACGGTGTGATTAATGAAGAAGTTTATGTCTGTCAACCTAAGGGATTTGAGGATCCTAACTTTCCTGAACATGTCTATTTGTTGAAAAAGGCATTGTATGGCCTAAAACAAGCTCCTAGAGCTTGGTATGATAGATTAACCAAGTACTTGATTGAAAAAGGCTTTAACAGAGGAGGAGTTGATAAAACTTTGTTTACTAAGAAAACCACAAAGGACATAATAATTGCTCAAATCTATGTTGATGACATTGTCTTTGGCTCTACTTCTAATAAAAGGATAGAAGAATTCATTTCTGATATGAAGAATGAATTTGAAATGAGTGGTGGAGGTGAACTAACTTACTTTCTAGGATTGCAAGTTAAACAGAATGAGAAAGGCATTTTTCTGTGCCAAAGTAAGTATGCAGACAATCTTGTTAAAAAGTTTGGTCTGAGTGAGAGTAAAGAGAAGAGAACCCCTATGAGTACTACCCTTAAACTGTCCAAAAATGATAAAGGTAAAAATGTCTGTCCAAGTCTTTATAGATCCATGATTGGAAGTTTGCTGTATTTAACTGCTAGTAGACCAGACCTTTGCCTAAGTGTAGGAGTTTGTGCCAGATATCAGGCAAATCCTTTAGAACCTCATCTTCTAGCTGTCAAAAGAATTCTAAGGTATGTAAAAGGAACACTTCACCTAGGCCTATGGTATTCTAAAGATACAAACCATTTTCTAAGTGGCTACTGTGATGCAGATTGGGCAGGAAACATAGATGATAGAAAGAGTACTTCTGGTGGTTGTTTTTATTTTGGAAACAACCTTGTTTCTTGGTTCAGTAAAAAGCAAAATTGCATATCTTTATCTACTGCTGAAGCAGAATATGTTGCAGCTGGAAGTGGATGCACTCAACTTATTTGGATGAAACAGATGTTAACTGATTATAATGTTAAACAAGAAATATTAACTTTGTTTTGTGATAACAAAAGTGCTATAGATTTAGCTAAAAATCCATTTCAACATTCCAGAACCAAACATATTGATCTAAGGCATCATTTTATTAGAGAACTAGTTGAAGAAAAGAGCTTAATTTTAGAACATGTTTCAACTGAAAGACAATTAGCAGATATTTTCACAAAGCCCCTTGATACAAACAAGTTTGAATCATTAAGGAGTGACATAGGGGTATGTCATTATCAATCTAATTAAATATTCTTGCTAAATATGTCTGTATTGAGTACCTTAAATAATTTTTATTTCTAAGGTTAAGTCTTAATTGAGCTATGATGTTTTTGTTTTGAAAAAGCCGCTTTTTGGTGTCTCAAAAACAGATGTGAGGTAACTTGTCCTTGAAAACCTCTCTGGTAATAGAGTTGCAAGCACAAAGTGCAATTTTGTAAGCTGGTTGCAAGTTCAGTTGCAACCTCAGTTGAAACCTCATACTCTCAATAGCTGGTTGGAAGTTTAGTTACAACTCCAGTTGAAATCTCGTGTTAAAAAATACTGGTTGCAAGCTCAGTTGCAACATCAGTTGAAACCTCAGTTTATTCTATAACCGCCAAGACAAAGTCTTGTTATTTTTGACATCACTTATACTCTTTCCTTGTTGAGGTCATCAAACTAGTTTTTGTGTAGAGATAAAAACGGATTTGCTCAATTTAAGCTCTCCAAATTTAATCTTTATTAGAGTTATTCTTTGATAAACATATTTTCTTGAGTAAATTGCTAGATTTTTTTGTTCTCCTAAAAGTTAGATATTTGTTTAATTGGTCTTTATCTTGAATCAAGTCAAATTTCCTTAATAAGCTTCAACTTTTGAATTTTCAAATTTTGGATAAATCTGTTTTGCAAAAGGAATGTTTATCTGTTTAATTGGCTGGATTTATCTTTCCTTCGTGATCTTGTTGAGATTTCTTTATACTAATTGATAAGTTATTTCCTAAATTTTCGCCAAAATCTGTTTCATAATTGATTTGCATGTATCTCTTTCTAATTGTAAAAAGATTTGGACTTTATTGCTATTTATACTAAACTCTTTTATTTTTCAAATCAATCACAATTATCAGATTTATTCTCTCTCTCTTTCTACTTATCAAAGAAACCCTAAGCTTTCTGGAAACCCACACAGCGAAGTTCTAAGTGCAGTTCCAACCGTAGTTGAAACCATGTCTTCAGACATACCTCGTGACTAGTTTGTCTGGCTTATGACAAATAGGGGGAAATGAGTTTATGGTTCATTTTAATGTTTACAGTTTCAAGTTTTAATTTCAATTTCAAACTTTATGTTGCTGTTTTAAATTTCAGTTACAATTGCTATATTAAGACTATTCTGTGCCAGCATTGTTTGGCCTTACAATTTCTGCAATTTGTTTTTTGAAGTATGACTATGTTTGAAATTAAATCTGTTCTGAAACTCTGTGAATGGATACATTCTGTGCTTATATGATACCTGCTATTCTAACTTGCAGGGGGAGCTAAATAGGTGTTACAAAAGCACTGATAAATGAAATACAATAAAAGACTGTACTGCTAACTTATTGCAGGTGGATTAGTGTTTATATAAACTTAGATGATTTGTCAAAACCAATGACAAAGGGGGAGATTGTTAGGACCAGATTCCTGGTCTAAATTCTATTTGTTGTCTAATGGTTTTCACTAAATAATCCTATCTGTTTATTATGAACTAAGACAGGTGTTGTTAGGTTTCAAGCAATGTTGCAACCTCAGTTACAACCTATGTTGATAGGTTTCTAGTAATGTTGTAAGCTCAGTTACAACCACAGTTACAACCTGCTTAGACAGCGTTGGTGGTTTCAAGTACCAGTTGCAACCTCAGTTGCAACCTGCTGTTCAGCAGAATTCTGTCTAGTTCTGTAAAACTGCATAACTGTTCTTTATTGATTAATATTTGTTCTACAGTATGCAGGATATATTCTCATATGATCTTAAAGGTTTAATATGCGTAAATTGAGAATATCAAAGTGTTAAAGGAAAGATGTTTTCTAAAAGATATAAAGAGATAAGTTTATAAGGTTATGTTTCCTTTTAAATATGATCTCTATTCTTATGTTTGTCCTTATCACTTGTTTCAATCTTTTGTTCCTTATCTATATTCAGTATAATTCGTTTAAAGATTGAATGTAATATGGAGTTAGGTGTTTCATATATATATGGAAAGATATTATCTCTAAAAAATATTATCTTTATATGTTTCCTAGTTATAGGAAAAGACTAACTCCTATTTCCAAGCTAGTTATTTTAACAGGTATTAACTTATGAAGATTGATGTCAATCCTACAAAAGGCAGACGTGCAATATGGAGAGATTGAAGCCAATCAAAAGAAGTCAAAAGCAATCATAAAAGATCTTGAAGCAAGAAAGATTGTTTTACTTGTATAAATAGTTGATAACCTAGCTTGTAAAAAGTGTGTGTTCTAAATTATAAAGAACTTATTTTCTAGAGAGAATACACGTGAGCTTTAAAAAGAAAACAATGGTGGGATGCCATTGATTTATAAGTGATAGTTATAGAGTAGAAGCAATATAGTGATAGGCAGAAAAACCTAGAGGGAGTCTAAGTTTTTCATTAAGACTTGAGTCATATATTGTAAGCTTTTTATAATATCATAATCTGGGTAAGTGCCCCGGAGACGTAGCCTAGTTAGGTGAACTCCGTTGTTAAATGTGCGTGTGAATTATTTTCAAGTACATTTAATTTTAAAACAGTTCTGTCCATTAATACACTTGGTTCCAACTGCAGTTCCAACCTCACTTGGAACCTTATACACTTGGTTCCAACTGCAGTTCCAACCCCGCTTGAAACCTTAATGCAAAACTGCATCTAGAACAGCGGATAGGAATTTCAAAGAAACTAGCTAGACCTACACGTAAAGAATCATTTAAAAACATTTAGTCACCATCTCACAATAACGACTATGACAACATGATGCTAGCTAACTAGTGTTTCGGTACAAGGCCTATCAATTTACTGATGGAGCCTCTCATGTGGTGAATTTTTAATTTAAAAATGATGCATAATATGTAAAATAAAATTATAGATATATGTACGTATATTCACGTCATTTGACGTTCATGTTTTTTTTTGGCTTTCTTTCATATAAGGAATATAGATCGTTTCTTCATTGTTGTTTGTGAGTAACTTAGACTAAAATTAAGCAGGCTAAAGAATATTCAATGAGTTTTAAAACCGAGTTGTTTTTGTTATAAGTCAGAGGCTGAAGTTAAATGTTCCTATTGGTTCAAAATCCGATAGTCGAGATGCGCCCTAGACGGCCTAGACTATTTTGTTACAGCTCAGGTTGCTGTGGAGGAACGAGCATGTTAAAAAAGTGACTCCAACACCCCCCACACATATTAATGAAAAACCGATCTTTTTCCATGTATCTTGAATTTTTTAATATATCGATTTTAGTCTTTCGACACTTGCATATATAGTTACGAAAAAAACGTATCTAGTTCCGCTAATGTCCGGTAAGATTCTCGATCATCAAATTTTATCGAATGGTACACCATTACAAAATAATGCTTGATTTAGTGAGAGTCAAAAGCTGTCACAAACCTGTCGCTAATTTAAAAAACTGTCATAAATCTGTCACAAACTGATTAAACTGTCATAAAGCCGTCATAAAAACCGTCGGTAATAAGCTCGTAAAAATAAATACCGTTACTAATCTCATCGCTATTTGAGTATTTTTTTTGCAGATCTAATGGTACACCGGAGTGATGTTAACTACATATTATCCAACATCCAGCTTATGTGCAAAAATATTCCACAAAATTTGTAGGACAGTGCATTCTATAATTTGAGAGTAGAAAACAAGAAAGGAAATATACCTGCTACATTATTATTATTATTATTATTATTCTTTATGTAGTATATATATAAAAAAAATAAATTGGAAAAGGAATGGATATAGTTAGGTATGCATGCATTTTGGACTAAAAAACACATACTATATTCGCTTTAAATATAAATAAACTAGCTAGACCTACACATGGACAATCATTTTGAAAACATTTAGTGACCATTTCACAATAACGACTATGACAACATGATGCTAGTGTAAAAGTAGCAGACCTTTATATTAATTCACTCATGGAACATCTCAGCCGATGTTTATTTTTTATTATTTTGTTGATAGAAAGAGGGCTCTAATTTAAAGAGATGAAATGAAATAAAATAACAATACATGTACTATATTACATTTGAATCATCATTTGTTATGCATATTTGTCGTATTATTGTGATGAAGTAACGTTATCATAATTTCAAAATGATATGACCTTTTATATATATTAAAATGAGTAAAAAAGTAATATTTTACTAACACGTAATAGATTGAGTTGAGTTGTGCAAGTGGATACGGCCTTAGTGTAACCTTTTCTTTTTCGGGGATGTTACTAAAAACAAAACAAGCGTAAATTAGACACATTAGAAAAAGGTAATAAAAGTGTAAGAGCATCTCCAATGGTCATTCAACTTTTTTTTCGTATCAAGCTAGTACACTACTGTAGTGAATGGTATAGCAATAGAGACGGGTCGACCATTAGTTCCAGTGTTTTGCTTAATTTGGTCACGTATAAATTTCTACTTTTTTTGATAATTTTCGATCGAGCCTTTATCGCCCGAATAGTTCACCTTGTTGATGCATTTCTTTCCGGCCATTAATGCCTATGGTTTTTATTGTGTATGCATAGTCATCGCTTTCAAGTGGTGGAGGCCAGAATGGAAATTATACCAACAGGTATACAGGGTCTAAAATTTACCCCAATTATATTATCAGTGCGTTCGGGTATGTTTAAAGTCTTTTCATTTAATTGTGAAAATTAGGGATGTGTTAAAATCGGTACTCGACCCGTTAAGCTATGTATCGTTAAGCTCAATACATGTCCCAACCCCGACTATTTTTTTGAGAGAAAAAAAATTCCCAACCTTGACCCGACAAAAGTCGGGACCCGATTTATTATTGAGATCCCGTAGGGTCGGGATAAGTTTATCTCAAGTCTCCCGACTTTTTTTTTTACCGTAAGGTCATTTTTTATTAAATTTTTTTTATTCGAGAAGTAATAAAAAATTTCAGTATGGTCTAAACATGTTACTTACATGAACCATAATCATATTTTTTTTATAACAACACTACTAATTAATGAATGCAAAAAACGATTACAATTTAGTAAAAATAGAGTGGTGAAACTAACAATTAATTTAGTGAAATAATAAAATAATTTAAATTGAATAATTTTTTTATTAGATTATTTTAACATTTAGTTTTATTCACACAGGTAACAACTATAATACTAAATGAGATACATTATTATTATAACTTTTATAGTCGTTAAATATTCATCATCTATTTTTTTAAGATAACAAAGTTGATTTTAAATATAAGTATATTTTAAATTTTACTAGACACATGATCCCAATAGACAAAATAATCTTGCAAAAAAATTACTCTTATATTTAAAATAACAAATCTATAAAATTATGCTACTTACGTAACACACATGATCCCAATAGATAAAGTAATCTTGCAAAAATTAAATATTATTATTTATCAAATTCATCTATTAAAATAACAATTTTAGTATATTATCAATTGCATAGTTTTTCTTTTTAATTTTTTTTTTTTATATATTATCCTAAAACTAAAGTTCCCAAAATAAACATTTAATATAACTATTAACATACTTAATTCATTTAACGTATAAATAAAGTTCCAACATAATATTATTGTGGCATTAAAAAAATAAAAATAATAAGTTTTTTTGTATGAAAATCGGGTCAGGACACCCGTCGGGATTCATCTCTACACCCGATCCATATACCGAAAGTAATCGGATCGGGACAAATCCTGACTTTTTCGGGATGAGACAACTTTAGGTCGGGACATAATCGGGTCGGGGGTGGATCGGGTGTTGGGACGGGTCGGGATTTAGGGATTTTTCCCCAATGCAAATAAAAGCACTTCATGTTTTTTTTTAATCTATAACTTTGTTATTTTTGTACAAAATATAGTAACTATTTTTAACCTTCTTTTGACTTCCTACCTTTCAGGCCTCCGGTACATTAGCTCCATCCACTTCATGTTGTTGTTGGTATACCAATTGAAATAAAGAAGAACTTGCAACCAACAGTCGAAGAGGTACAAAATGCTAATGCTTCCAATGAAAAATTAATATTTCGGAACTTTTGCTATCTTAGAGTGCTTACATGTTGTGATATAACCACGAAGGTGAATGAAGTACAAAGTCAATTTATCGAAGCTCTCCGAGATCGTTTTGAGAAAAAGAACAACAAAGCAAGAGTGGGTCATATCGATCTTCAATTGAGAATCGTATAGCTATATCTATGCTTCATCTATGACTATTAATTTTGTTAAGGAAATGATGCATTTTTTTTTACCCGACAAGTGTGTAAATAAGGTGGAATTCTAGGAACACTCTATTAGTGTTAATAATCGATTCCGCAAATGAACATTAAAAAAAAGTGGTATGTCATTATTTGTTTTTTTTTTTTTTTTTTTAGAAGTCTAACGGGAAATAATAATCGGGAAAAACCCGGATATCAAATAGATCCAACTACATAAACAAACACATCAAATAATAATACTGATAAATATATAAGATAAAATAAAACTCTAAGGCAGCAAGTCTCATCACCAGTCCCTTAAGTCCCAATTCAATGAGCGGAGAAACGAGCGAAAAATGTGAGCTGCCAAAGCCTCCACCTCCTCCTTCAAATCCTTCTCCCCAACGGCAGCTAAAGACATACTAAATTATACCCTATTCTTTTGAGAATATATGTCCTTCTAGGAGGAGCTCTCAATACCAAAACGTTCGTGTCGATTTACTTTGCAAGGTGATTCAATACTGCAATACTTGTGTTCGCTATGAGGAGTTGATAGCGCAGAATATTCACAACATCCAGCAGTGGCACCATGTTGATAAAGCTGGTTTTTTGAATGTTGATAATGACATGCTTATGGACCTCATGATGGCTGTTGATTATCTATACATCACTACTCTCGTGGTGTTAACATGCAAAGTTGTAACCAATAAAGATATGAAATCGGGAAAGAAATGGGGTATGAAGTCGAAAAAAAAGGATTGAAATCGAAAAAAAAAGTATGAACTCAAAAAAATGGGGTATGAATATGAAAAAACAGGATATGAAGTCGAAAAAAATTGAGGCAAGTTGAAAAAAAAGTGGTATAAAATTGAAGAAAAAAAAAGGGTATGGACTCAAATAAAAACGGGGTATGAACATGAAAAAAAGGGGTATGAGGTCGAAAAAAAGGGGTATGGACTCATAAAAACAAGATATGAAATCGAAAAAAACGGTGTATGAAATCGAAAAAATCGAGGGATGAAATCGAAAAAAACGGAGTATGAGCTTGTAAAAAACGGGGTATGGAATTGAAAAAAAAGGGATATGAACTCGAAAAAGTAAGGGGTATGCAATCGGAAAAAAAAGATACGAAATCGAAAAAAAAGTGGTAAGAAATCGAAAAGAACCGGTATATGAACTAACAAAAAAAACTTTTAAGCTGTTTTTTTTCCAGAATAGATGCAAATAAAGTTCAGCGACGACCCAAAATAGTAAACGTCTTTTCTCAAATATATTTTGGTGTTACTTGGAGAAAATAACCGCACAATGATGATAACAAACCACTTAACTAATCACATATGCAAATCGTTATAAGCTTTTAAGGTGTTTGTTTACTCAGATAATCTATTTATCGTAGTCATAGAAGAACAACTTTTTTTGGAATTTTTTTTATTGCAGCCAAACAAGCCTTTAATCATTATTGGTAAATAACAGAACCGCACTTGAGGGAGTGGTGTGGGGTGGCGTCGGGGTGGCCTGGGACGGCGTCGGGGTGGCGTGATGATCGTTGGGGAGGAGTCACGACTATGCTCAAACGGAGAGTAGATGATGTAGATAGAGAGATGAGAGATAGCAGAGAGAGAAGATGATGGAGAAAGAGAAAAGAGAGAGCATAGAAAGATAAATTGATGGAGGGAGAGAAGAACGATAGAAGATGAGAATTAAAACATAAAAAATAAAATATGTTTTTGATAATTAAAACTATTTGGTTATGTTTTTGTTAATTTAATTTCAAAAGTAGTATGTTTTGTTAATTATTCAAAACACGGATATTTCATTCCTGTTGTAAAATATTTGCGAATTGGAATTTTTTTAGAAGTTATTTTGGCATTCAGTGTTGTGTATAAAAACGAACAACCCGATATATGATTATTTAGAAAACCTAGTGTTGAACACAGAGAATTTCACATACCAAATACAACATGTGCATTGTGGACCAGACACATAAATGACGACGATGAATCCTTTTGAGTCCGATTCTACATGTCTAATAAGTTTTTATTTTGATCCATCTTGTAATGCATAATGATAATATAGTTAAAAAAAACGTGTATTTTATTCTATTTTCTCTTTGTTATGTAAATCAATTCTCATGTGTGTTCGATCACAACTGATCTACAAACCAATTACCATGTTATAATGGATAAATAACAAAGAAATCAAAATGCGTATTTACTTGAGAATATATTTGAGCTTATTGCAACAATTTGCGTCAAACCCCAATACAAGGAAGCAACATTGTTCGTGAGAAACACTTAATAAATTTTAGTCGACGAAAAATTTATAGTGCTGCATTATACTTCAACAGAGTTTGTGATAAAGCCATAACTTTGGTCGGTCGCGTTAGACTTTTCAACAATAAAATAACGATAAATTAGCTGTAAATAATGAACACTTCTTGGTCTTTATTATTGATCAGGTCATTACACTTGTTCGGATTGTTACACTTGATCGGATTATTACACTTGCTCAGATTATTATACTTGCTCGGATTATTATACTTGCTCGGATTATTATACTTGCTCGGATTATTATTAATTTACTACAATTGCGCTCGGTTTGGCTATTTAAACTCTTATCTGGGTCGTTCTCCTTCTTCTCCGATGCTCGGCTCTTTCTCTGTTCGGTTTGTTTCTTAATTGGATAAGCTTTGACTAGTTTTTCTCTTTTCTCAACTTCTCTCTATAATTTTTGAATAGATTTTTTCCGGGGGCGTTTCTAGGAGGGGTAGTTGGCTATTTATAGGCAACTATGCCTTCTAGCATGTTGACAAATGTCTTCATCTCAGGAGGTTTTTCAGATATGGGTCCCTAGTTAAGTGGGCTTGGGCTTTTGATAATAACCACCTTATTCTATGATGAAAAGGCATGTGATGACCCATTTTAAGCGTTGGATACCCATTTATAAAGCAGATTGATTATTACCCGAATAGAATATTCGGGTCCAATTTTTATGTCCTATCAAGTGCTCCCTGACTTCCTCGGCATGGTTTTCCATGTCGAGGGAGTCATGCTCGGTCTGTCGAGGGTATTACTTCGGTCTTGTCGTTCCCAATGCTTCATCGAGAAACGCAATAGACTCATGACGGTTCCCAGGGGGGGGCCCATTTGTAGTTACCCATCCTAATATCTTTCTTCGAGGAAAACTCCTATAAAGGGGTGTGCCCCCTCCATAATCATGCACTTTACTACTACTTTGCTTGTGACGTAATGGCTTCCTCTGGTTCTACTGGTGAGAGCTCTTTTAACTATATTTCTTATTTAGAAACTGAGGTCACGAAATCTCGCACCGCAAATAAGAAACTCGTGGCCAAGGTTTCAAACTACAAGAAAAGGTTGTCTGACATGGATTCTGCTCATCATGTGACGATGGTCGATCGGGATTGGGCCTTCGAGCGTATAAAGAGGCTCGAGGTTTGTCTGGCTAAACAGAAGGCAGCAAAAAGGGCCTATAAGCTTGCCTTCAAAGAGTTGCATGCTCGGTCTAAACCGAGTTCGGATGAAGATGAAGAAGGCTCTTCCTCGAAATAATTAGTCTTTTGTGATTTCTGTTGTAATTTCTTTTGAATGGGGAGTCTTCTCCTCAGTTGTAATCGAAGTTTTTGAGATTAATAAAATATTTCCCTATCCTTGTTCTTGTCTGTTTATCTTCTTGATACCTTATGGGATGACTTAATTGGACTTGTACTGCTGTAGTTAGCCATAAATGCTCTTGGGAAGTTCAAGAGGTTGTCTTTCTTCGAGATGACCTTTGATTTATCCCTTGTTTTTTTTCTATAAAAGGGGACTGTCCCTGTATTCTTGGTGCAACTCATTCTTTATTATCGTACAAATGGCTTCTCCTCGTGAAGATAGTGGTGACAACCTTCGTGAATATGTTGCCCATCTCGAGGAGGAGGTTAGGAAGGCTCGTATCCTCGAAAAGAGGGTTACCTTTTTAACTATGGAGGCTCACCGAGCTGACGAGATGGACGAGCGCTTGGAGGCCATGGAGAGTGAATATCAGAAGTCTCTGATCGACAATATTTGGGCTCATGCTCGGATCAAAGAGCTTGAGGCTTCTAGAAATAGGCACATTGCTTCCAAGAGGGCTTACAAACTGGCCCTTAAGGAAGTGTATGCTCGGTCAAAGGGGAAGCCGAAATGACGACACGGGCCCTTCCATGAAATGATTTTATTATTTTTATTGTATTTCCTTTATGCTGACTGCCTCCTGTAATAAAGTATCAATCAATCAATAAATATTACTTTCCCAATGCAATTTATTTGACTGCGCGTGCTTGTGGCTTCATTAATGCTTTTTCTTGGGCTTTGTGTTTGACCTTATCCACTGGACCTTCTTAATCTTTGTGTCTAGGGACCACTGGGATTTCTTGAGCCCTGTGCACAAATCTTATCCTTTATATCTTAGTTGTTGTGACATTTTCCTAGAGAGACACGTGTAAGAGCTTTTCGAATTTCGCCCTTTTTTAAATACTAGCGTGAATCCAAGCGTTTCTTCTCAAGGGACTCAACTTTTAATAACGAATGGTTGCTCTTTCCCACTTAAACTTTTCTTAACAGACGCATCTTTTTAATTACTCCTGTTTCCAAGAGTCTTTTTGACGAACGGTTGCGATTGCCCACACTAAACCATCCTTAATTTTTCTATAAATACCCTCTCAAGATATGGATTTATTCATAATCTTTTCTTCATCTCCCCTTACCATATTTAGAACTTTATCCCCTAATCTTTTCATAATGGCCAGTTCTTTCACCAAATCTGCATTGGTCTTGCAAGTGGAGGCTTTTGAAGCTTCCTATGGCCATGCATTAAAACTGTTGAAAGATGTTGAGGAGGAGTTAAAGGTGATGCGTTATCACCATACCGAGATGGTTCGGGAATTAACGTGGCTAAGATCCGAACTGGATTATTGCCGACGTGCTCGTCAGGCTCTAGTTGAAGAGAATGAGGTGTTAAGGGGGAACTCGGCACTTCGAGACAGGAATGTCTCTGCCGGGCCCTCTCATCGATACCGATCGACCTCCCCCTAACCTCTCCATTTTCCTTTTTTTTTTCTTTTGATTTTCTTCATTTCTTCATCTTTTCTCATCTCTTTTTTTTTATATCCTTCTTATGCTTCTTTTTTTCTTTTTTATCGTGTTCCTTTTACTTTCTTCATCCTCTTCTTTCTCACCATCTCTAGCTCTCTCTATTTTTTTCTTTTTCTATTTCTTCCTCTTCTTTCTCACCACTACGACGTAACAATCAATCCTGTGATCCTAAGGATTTTGTGTTACTTCTAGGATTTTTGTCATTTTTCATTTTCCTCTTCTTGCTTTTCACTTCTTCTTTATGTTCCTCTTCATCTTTTTCTTCCCTTTTTTTTTATGCTTCTGTTCTTCGTCACCTGCTGTTCGTCTGATCTGCTGACATAGTTGATCTTCTTTGGCTACGTTGTCCCATGATGTAATAGATCTCCATGTAATAGATTGTCTTTTGATGTAGTCCTCTGATGTAATAGTTTTTCTTTCGATGTAGTCCTCTGATGTAATGAACAGTGATGTATCTTTTATTAATGAGAAATATTTTTGCCCCTTTATTTTGGCACTTCTTTTCATGTTGCACTTGTGGTTTGTCGTTTTTCCGAAATCCAGATCTTTGAATATATTTTCTATCTTCTGTTGTACTGTGATATCAGATGTATGTGGGTGTACTGTCGATCATAGGTGCACCCTCCCAAGCATGTCAGGAAATATGCTTGCTCCCAAGTATGTCAGGAGATATGCAAGTTCCCAAGCACTGTCATAAAATACCATACTATATTTTCTCTATAAATACTCCTCTTCTTTTCTTTAATAGCTACCCTCTCTCCTTTTATTTTTACTGTTTGCTCTTCCCTCCACCCCTACTTTCTCTTGCATTATAGCAATTTCCCAGAATGTCTGAACCTGTGGGGAGATATCATGTTCAGATGAAGGGTTTGGATGCGGAGGTATCTCGCGTCCGACGTCGAATGGGAAGGCTTGAGAAGGAGTACGGCATTTTGGCCTTGAGTCTGTTCGGCTCTCACCCCGAAGAGACAGTGAAGTGGACCGAGATTTCGGCCTTGAGTCGTCAGCTCGATCACTTGTTGCTTCAGAGAAATCGTCTGGCTAACTCCTGGTATGATGCCGAGGAAATTTGGGACCATGCTCAAGACGAGTTCGATAACTCCCCTCAAGGCCTAGCTAACATGATGGTTAGGAATGCTTGGCTGGAGGAGCGCGTCATGGTTCTTACTAGGGAGAAATCTGAACTCTCCGCAGAGAACGAAAATTTGATTGCCATGAATGATTCCTACCAAGCTCGGTTGAACTGTTCTGCTCGTTTTGCTTTCTCTCGGTCTGGTAGTTCAGTTTTTCCACCCATTGGTCCTTAGTTAGATTGGGCTGGTTTATGTATTTCCCGTTTTGGAACTTGCATCTTTTTTTTTTCTTTTTTCTTTTGTATTTGAATTAGATGTATCTTTTCGTATCTCGTGCTTTTGTCTTGTGAACCGTTGTGACGCCTCGCGTTTTGTGCCCTTTGACTCTTTATAAATGCTCCCTATTGCCTGTACTTCATTACCCAATATTCTTTTCTCTCTCTTGTTGATAATTTTTGTTTCCTCTAACTTGCTTTTGTTTGAGATGGCTCCCATTACTAGATCTGCCTCCAAAAAGAAAGCCCTTCTGGAAGAGGAGCCTACCTTCTTGCTTCCCCGTCCCCCTGGTTTTGGGGAGGAGGATTTGACTCCTCTTCAGCTAAAAGAGATTGAGATGTCATGGCTGAAACATGATCTCAAGTGTGCTCAGACTGAAACGAGGAGGTTTAAACAATATTGGGATGCGGAGGGCATTGCTCGTTTCAAAGCCGAGCAAAAATGCAAGTCTCAGTCTTACTCCTTGCAGCAGGCTGAGATGGCGATTGCTCGTTTGATTAGGGAGAAAGAGCGTCTGGAGGAGCTCTTGGCAAAGAAGGATGCCGATATGGGGGGTAGTTCTAAGAAGTAGGATGGTGTATTTTCTTGTAAAAATTCTCTTCGGTTGTATTTTTGTGTTTTTCCCCCTTGTGGATGAATAAAACTTTTGCTTTACACTCGATTCTGTCTATTCTGTGTTATTTCTTGTTCACTTTGCCTTTATGTCTAACATATGATGTTTCACTACACACCGAGCAATGTGCCCGGCTATCCCCCCGGAGAGCGTTGTTAGACTTGATGCTTAATGCCGTCAAGCTAGAAACGGACTCTGTCCACCTTGTTCGGTGTGTCCTTTCGGTAAGGAATGGTTTGGCGTCGAAGATCTTAATCGGGGATATTATTGGTAGCGTATGCTGGAAGCTTTTCGTGGTAGGGTCCACTGGCCGTTTATTTAGGTGTAATGATGTGAATTGCCTTGGGTAGTGGAATATGCGCTGACGTGGCAAAATCTGGAGCGTTTATAAGTTAAAAATAGCAACGGTTGTTGACTTATCTATGGTTGGAAAAAAGGTAAACCTCTGTCACACGAAAAGGTGGTTATTATTTTATTCTTTTCGTGACTCCACTCCTTTTTACTGTGCCAAGTAATCCCTTTTGTTTTTATCACATAATTTTGCTGAAGAAAACATCTGTCCCTCTCTAAAGTACATTCTTCCCGCCAAAAAGGAAAAACGTGCTGCCGCTCAATCTAGGGTTTCGTTGTATTGTCGATATATTTGCTGCTTTTCGCACGTGTCTGCTCAGAATGACAACTGTAAGTGCTTTGTTATTAGTATGTTCTTTTTGTTTTAGGACTGGTATTTGATTTATTGTTGTGGTCGTAGATATGGCGTTGGTAACTGGTCTTTGTTGTCGATATATGTCTGACGATATTTAGTTATGTACTGGATTTTACATTGATTGGGATTGTAGTAAAACGTAGGGTTTCTGGTTAATTGTAGCAGGGGGGCGGCTTTTCGTTATGTTGATGTTGTTGTGGTTTGTGTGTTTGGTTAGTATACTGATGGAGTTTTGATGATGTTTGGATAGGAAATTTTGACCCAATGTCTGGCCCAAGTGGGCCCATTTGTGGAAAATGACTTTAAGAAGCTTGCCGGAATTCCCGACCACATACATGTTCGGCTTCCGATATCTGACAACGAGGTGTTGGGGTTTGTTCCTGCCGGCGAGGTAGCTGTACTTTCCTCGGCATTCTTTACTGGGGGTTTAAGACTTCCTTTCAGCAAGTGGGTGGCTTCGTTCTTTGAGGCCGTCCAGATTGTTCCGGCCCAACTGGCCCTGAATGGTTACCGTACCCTAAACGGTATTCAAAGGCTATCGGAGCTGGCCGGAATACCGATCGAACTAAAGGATGTGTTCGGGATCTATAGTTTGAGTTTTGAGCGCCGTAGCTCGTATCTGAAGACCATGCGTGCCTTCTGTCGGCTTGTCTTTGGTCTGCCGGATACCAACAAGGGGGATAACCTTGGTGTTGTGATTGTTTCCGGTAATTGGGGTTGTGTTGGACACCAAATTCCCGGACCTGCTACCAAAGCTCCCACGATTCCAGACCTCGGCGCTCCCAATGTGGAGGCTCTCTTAGCTCTTTAGAAATGGTGGGGGCCTGGACCAACGAAGGATCCAGCGAGTCGTACTGCTCCCGTGCTGCTCGGGTACCCTGCGGGGCCAGTGACAAAGGGGAATCCTGTGCCCGAGATCCCTAGAGAGTCCGAGGAGGAATTCTTAAAAGTGGTCCGAGCTCGAAGTGCTGCTCGGGTAGGGAGAAAGACCGGTCGTTCGAAGCGTCGCGGATCTGACCCCGTCGTTGGAACAACGAAGAGGGCTAGGGGGACCGAGGAGGCTGCTTCCCAAGGGGATATCACCGAGGAAGCCCCTACGCCTGGCGAGGTATGTGTACATATATATTGATTCTCTTGTCTTTTGATTGTTGTTTTGTACTCTAGGTCTTTGCTTCATTGGTGATCTTGTTTCAGCTACTGACTTCTCCATTGGTTACCCTCGCTCTTGCCCAGTCTATGGGTATTATTGTGTTTCAGGGGTCGATCGATAACATATTCGGACATATCAACCTCATGGTGAACATGGGCAAGAGTACGATGACTCTGCCTGTGATCTCGCCTATCCGTACCGAGGACATGATGGACCTGCATGTAGTCTCGCCCACTCGTATTGAGGGTGTGAGCGAGCACAGGGCCCCTGAGACTGGCCCTTCGGAGAAGGAAGTGGAAGTTGACAAAGAGACTGCCGTGGAGGTTGTGAGGGGTGGTGAAGATGAGGTTGCCGAGGAACCTGAGGAGGTGTTGGAGGGCGGGGTTGCAATGACCCGTTATATTGACCGATGTGGGGGTGAGCTGTTGAAGCAACCCCGAGCATTGAAGATGGGGTATATTGCTCTTAAACCCCTCGCTTTCAAGGATGCAGAAACAATAGCTGCTCGGCCTACAATGTCGGTTATAGAGCAGGCCAACGCTGATGCGCTGCGGGTATGTTGGGCGCGTATTTTGTATTATATGTCATGATGCTCGTATTTTGGCCGGAATTTGATGTTTTGAAATACAGGTTGTCTTGAGTACCGTGGTGCTGAGGGATCAGATGGCAGCGCTTGGGGCTGATAAAGAGAAGCTGGTGGCCGAGAAAGAGAAACTCGTCGCCGATAATAAAATCCTGGGCGATAATTACGACAAGCTGTCGGCGGACTTCCTGCGCCTGACCGAGGATGTCGGTAAGTTGGACGATGAAAAAGAGAGTATGGTCGAGAAGTACGACCAACTAGAGGCTGAGAATCTGCTCATGGCCGAGGATGTTGAAGCCGCAAAGGCTGAGGTGACCGCTCTGAAAGCGGCGCACGCGGAGGAGCGGAAAAAGTTCGCAATGATGGCTAATTTCGCCGTCTATTGCGCTCATGTGCGTGCGCTTAATTTCGCAAGGGTTCCTTTGTCGGATCGAGCGTGGTCGGAATTGGTGTACCCCTGTCCTCATGGTGCACCTCCTAAGCCTCAGGATTGGGCCAACCTCCGAGACGAGGAGTTCCCCCGGCTGCCGGGACACACTACTTCGACGGCGCTGCGTCCCCATTCCGGTTCGGCTCCAACGAGTCCTCGGTCTTCTCCTACCGTCACTCCCCCACCCGCATTCCCTCAGGTGGAGCCTTGACCATTCTCTTGTAGTATTTTCTCTGTATCTTAGTGTAAAGTCTTTTGGTACCCGAATTGTGGGTCTCTTTTGTATCTAGAAACATATTCTTTTGGGGAAGTGGTAATATAGGTGATGTGTTTGTTTTTTGTTTGGCTTTTCCGAGTTAATTTCCCCTTTTCTAGGGTCATCATATTTTGAAGAATGTGAAAACAAAATATTGTCAGGTACCCTATAACCCTCTGGCCATGGTGGTCTGGACCTCGCCTAGTCATAGCGGAGGTAACGTTATAGATGGCCTTGAAAGATCTAAGGCTTTCCTAACTACTGAATTGAATTCTGCCCATCATAAAATCGAGGATCTGAATGTTCATATTTCAAACATGTCGATTCGGTTACGTGACTTGGGAGAGAAATTCAGCAAAAAGACCGCATATTATAAGGCGAACAAGGGTAAGGCGAAAGAACTTCTTGGTGCACTTCGGCGCTCTCGTGATGAAGCCCGAGGCCGTGTGACGAGCTTGAACTTAGTCCTAGGTGCCGTTTTCGAGGATGCGAACCTACTGCTATCCTTTGTCAAAGCGTATTGGGCCCGAGCTCGCGCTTTAGAGGTGCTCGAGCATGTAAAAGGGATAAGTGGTGTTGCCCGGGCAGAACGCATGGTTGATGCAACAGCCGGGGTAACTGAGACCACGACTGCCTTGAACCGAGTCGATTCGGTCGTTCGTGAGCGCTTGGGGACTCAAATTGTTTCATTACGAGATATTCATGTCGCTGATGTAGTAGAGACCTCAGCGTCCGTTGAGGGGTTATCAGATTAATAATTGAGTTGCTTGTTTTGTCGTTTTATTTGTAGCTTGTATAAAGACATTCGTAAATTTTTATTTTTTTTTGGGTATTCATCTCTTCCCTTCTTCCCCATTTTTTTTTTTAGGCACATGCTACTACGTCGCATCAGGCTGGCTCTCCAAGCCTAGTTAGTCCGGGGCCAGGACCTACTGGTGCTGCCCGAGACGAGGTCCCATCTGGTGTGGCTAGTGATGAGCATGCCAAGGTTCCTTATATCTTTTTATTGCGTAAAAATGTCGAGTTGCTCAATCTGTGTGGCCGACTTAGGGCCAAGTTGAAAACTCAGACGTCTTCTTTTCATGAGTACGCTCGTCGTTCCGAGCATGTTGTTAAGGTTCAGGAGCGTCGTTTAGATCGATATTGGCGGGTAAAGGAAAAATACTTCGGTAAACTAAAGTCGTTGGTAACCCAAGCGAACATGCTGGTGAAGTATTTCCGTTTGTCCCGATCCAGATACGATGCCTCTGCAGCTATGATCGAAGCTCGCAAGCTTCCTTTCGACGATGCTCGTCGGCAAGCGGCCTTGGATGCTCACGAGGTCGCTAAAGGAGCCGAATTTTCTGCACGGCTTAAAACGCTGACATGCGTTGGCGCTCATACGACCAACTTTGATGCCCTCATTTCTGAGGAGCGTTTTGATGGCGAGGAAACTGATGGGGATACGTCGACGGATGACGAAGAAGTGTCGCTCGGTCAGTTACCGTCGTGTTCATCATGTAGTAGCTCTTAAATAAATTTCTTTATTTGTTGGTTGTACCCTGCTGCCTCCGTAACGCGGGCGAGGACTATTAGTTTTATTTCTTTACTCCTGTGTTCGGATCTTCTCATTGTTGTACGGATATTTCATTGATTGGATTGATTTTCCTTTGCTGATTTCTTCGTTTGGCATTGTGTTGCCTCCATAATGTGGGCCTTTATTATCTGCTTCCTTTCATTATACGTGTATTGGACGTTCCCGTTGCTGCTATTTCATTGTTTTGATTGATTTCTTTTCATTGTTTTCGCCATTTGGTAATTTATCGTCCCCATAATGTGGGCCTGAATTATTCTTCTCATTGCTGTATTACTTTTCATCCTTGCTCATTGGGTCAATGGGTACCTGCATATACATAAGTATTCCTAGGCATTCTTTTAGACATGCCATGTTGGGAATTTCATAGTATTCCTAGGCGTTTCGGCCATGTTGGGAATTTCATAGTATTCCTAGGCACTTCGGCCATGTTGGGAATTTCATATACATAAGTATTCCTAGGCGTATTTTTTTACGCCATGTTGGGAATTTCATAGTATTCCTAGGCACTTCGGCCATGTTGGGAATTTCATAGTATTCTTAGGCACTTCGGCCATGTTGGGAATTTCATAGTATTCCTAGGCGTATTTTTTCACGCCATGTTGGGAATTTCATATATATAAGTATTCCTAGGCGTATTTTTTCACGCCATGTTGGGAATTTCATAGTATTCCTAGGCACTTCGGCCATGTTGGGAATTTCATAGTATTCCTAGGCGTATTTTTTCACGCCATGTTGGGAATTTCATAGTATTCCTAGGCACTTCGGCCATGTTGGGAATTTCATAGTATTCCTAGGCGTATTTTTTCACGCCATGTTGGGAATTTCATATATATAAGTATTCCTAGGCGTATTTTTTCACGCCATGTTGGGAATTTCATAGTATTCCTAGGCAATTCGGCCATGTTGGGAATTTCATAGTATTCCTAGGCGTATTTTTTCACGCCATGTTGGGAATTTCAGCTGCATTGGTTAGACAGCATGATATGATACTTTATTTATTCAAAAGTCAAGGACATTAGGTTAGAGAGATAAGGCGGCACCTGTATTTGCACTGACGGTCTGGCTTATACGTAGTACTTCTTTAGGTTAGCCACGTTCCAAGAATTTTTCTCCCCTCTGCTATTTTCGAACAGAACGCTTTTGAGTTTGTAGGTAACTGGGCTTGTTCTTTTGACGATCTCGTATGGTCCCTCCCAGGTGGGGCTCAATTTACCATGTATTTCATTTCGGGTATATACCGTTACTCGTCGCAACACCAATTCTCCGACCATGAACTCCTTGGTCCCTTTCACCCTCTTGTCATATGCTTGTTTGACGCCTTGTTGATACTTCGCGAGTGTAAGAGCTGCTATCTCTCGTTTCTCGTCTATCATGTCAAGTTCTTCTCTCATTCTTTGTTCATTGTTTCCCTGCTTGACTAAAGTCGTTCGGAGCGTGGGTAGCCCAATTTCTGTTGGTATGATGGCCTCAACACCGTATGCTAAGCTAAATGGGGTTTCCTTGGTGCCCGTTTTCGGCGTAGTTCGGCACGACCACAAGACGTTGAGTAGCCGCTCGGGCCATCTCCCCTTTGCTTGCTCAAGGGTTGTCTTGATGCCGTCTAGTATTGTTCGGTTTGATACCTCTGCCTGGCCGTTACCCTGTGGGTATGTCGGCGTCGAATAGAACTTTCGGATACCCAATTCCTCGTACCACAGTTGTAGTTGGGCATCTTTAAACTGGGTTCCGTTGTCGGCGACAATAGCATACGGTATTCCGAACCTGGTTATGATGTATTCCCAGATGAATTGTTTGACGTTGCTGGTTTTGATTTCTCGGAGGGGTTTAGCTTCAACCCATTTGGTGAAATAATCCGTCATGACGATCAGATATTCCACGCTCCCAGGGGCCTTTGGGAGTTTTCCGATCAAATCTATTGCCCATTGTGCAAACGGCCATGGAGCCGATACGGGGGCCATTAGAGACGAGGGGAGTCGCGGTATTTTGGCAAATCGTTGGCACTTATCACAACGTTGGACATATACGTCCGCGTCTCGCTTGATATAAGGCCACCAATACCCTTGGGTAACTGCCTTGTTTGCAAGGGATCGCCCTTTGATGTGTGCTCCGCAGGATCCTTCGTGGATTTCCTCCAGGACCGGTAATTGTAGCTCGGGAGGCACGCACAGTAGGTGGGGTCCCCGGTAACTGGATTTGTACAGTTGGTCGTCCTCGGATAGCCAGAACCGAGGAGATTTTCTCGTAATTTTCAGCGCTTTTATCTTGTCGGCCGGGAGCGTTCCACTTCGCAGATAATGAGTCATGTCATCCATTCAACCTAGTTCGTACTGCACTGACGTCACTCGGCCTATCCTTTTAATTATGCTCGGGGTCATCAGTAGTTCCACTGTGATCGACCGGGTGTCGGTCAATGTTAATGTCGAGGCTAGGGTGGCTAAGGCATCGGCATGTGCATTTTCGGTGCGATTGATTCTGACTAACTCGCACTGTTCGAAGGTGGCCATCAAGCTTTGGACTTTCTCTTGATAGAGGATCATTCTGTCATCTTTGGCTTGGTACTCGCCGAGGGCTTGATTGACAATGAGCATGGAGTCTGAACTTGCAACTAAGTGGGAGCATCCGAGGGACGAGCATGCCATTTATCATGGCTTCGTATTCTGCCTCATTGTTGGTAGCTCGGAAGCCCAGTTTTATGCTTTTTTTGATGATTGCTCCCTCTCTAGACTTTAGGACGATCCCTGCTCCGGATCCGTCCTTGGTGGCTGATCCGTCGACATGTATCTGCCAGTGTGATTGTGGAGAGAGTGCCAATGGCTCGTCATAGCCTTCGGTGAACTCCACGACGAAATCGGACAAGACTTGTCCTTTTACGGCATGTCGGGGTACGAACTCGATATGAAATTGGGATAGTTCGACCCCCCAGGCGGCAACTCGACCGCTTACGTCTGTCCGTCGAAGTGACTCTTTAATATGAAACTTCGTGTATATCCGGACCTGATGAGCTATAAAATAGTGTGGCAACTTCCTGGTTGCGACGACCAATGCCAGACACAGCTTTTCCAAGGGTAGGTAACGTGTTTCGGCTTCGACCAGAGTTTTGCTGACGAAGTAGATCGGAAATTGTTCGCGACCCTCTTCTCTGAGGATGACCGCACTCACAGCTGTAGTGGAAACTGCTAGGTAGCATGCCAGAATATCTCATTTGTTCGGCCTTACCAGTAGTGGCAGCGTCCTCAAGTACTCTTTGAGATTGTTGAATGAAGCCTCACATTCCGGGTCCCACATGAATTTTCTATTCTTCTTGAGTGATTCGAAAAATGGTCGTCCCTTGTTTGCGGATCGACTGATGAACCTGCTCAATGCGGCCATCATTCCCGTGAGCTCTTGTACCTGTTTCTTGTTCTTGGGCGCGGCCAGGTTCTGTAGAGCTGTGATCTGATCGGGATTTGCCTCTATTACTCGTCGGCTGACCATGTGCCCCAGAAATTTTCCTTTGCTGATTCCGAAGGCACACTTGCTCGCATTGAGTTTCAGTTTGTGCTCGCCCAACGTACGGAAGACATCTCTGATATCTTGGAGGTAGGACGTAGCCCTTTCGCTTTTAACGACCATGTCGTCTATGTATACTTCCATCGTCTTCCCTATATGATCTCTACATACCCTCGTTATCATCCTTTGGTATGTTGCTCCCGCATTGCGCAGGCCGAACGGCATTACCGTGTAGCAATAATTTCCCAAAGGCGATATAAATGACGTCTTTTCTTGATCTTCGAGGGCTAGGGGAATTTGGTGGTATCCTGAATAAGCGTCCAGGAAGGTCATTCTTTCTGCTCCCGCAGTCGCGTCCACCAGTTGATCTATCCTCGGAAGGGGAAAGTGGTCCCTCGGACAGGCTTTGTTGAGATTGGTGAAGTCTATACAGACTCTCTCCTTTCCGTTTTTTTTTGGGACGACTACTGGATTGGATAACCATTTGGGATAGAAAACCTCCCTTATGGCTCCAGCCTCCAATAGCTTCTGTACTTCAGCGATTATAGTTGCTCTGTGCTGTACAGACACTTTTCTGCTCCTTTGAGCTATCGGCTTGTACTCAGCATTAACACTTAGGTGGTGGCATGCCGTTTTGGGGTCTAGGCCTGGCATGTCTTTGGGACTCCAGGCGAATTTATCAACGTTGCTGAAGAGGAATGCTTCCAACTCTTCGGATTCCCGTTTTGGAAGGTTATTCCCGAGGAGGAAGTAGTGCTCCTCGTCCATATCAGGGATATACACCTTCCTAAGGGTTTCTCCTACTTGTTCTTCAACAACCCTCTCGGTTTTGGATATTTGGTTGATCAGCTTCTTGGTGCTGGTGGGTTGTTCGACAACGATCAGCTGTTTTTGTAGGGCAGCGGTAATGTCTTCACAGCGTCTTGAATCTTCTTGACATCCTCTGGCTGTCTCGATCTCTCCGATGTCATTTAGGTATTTGACTTTTTGGTGGTAGGTCGAGGGTATGGCCCGCATGGCATGCAGCCAAGGTCGGCCCAAGATTGCGTTGTGGCCGGAGCTATCGTTGACTACTAAGAACTCCACGAGAACTGAAACGGATCCAGTTGTGACATTGAGAACGATCTTACCCAAAGGTTTAGTCGTCTCTGAGATGAACCCGATCAAGGTGACATCGGTAGGTTGGAGATCTTGTATTTTGAGTTCCATTTTGTCGAATAGCTCTCTGTACATGATGTCATAAGAGGCTCCTTGGTCGATAAGCACCCTGCTGACCGTGTCGAGGCCAATTTGAACACGGAGATTAATGGCGTCCCCATGGGGATAGATCACCCCTTCCTCGTCAAGACCCGAGAAGGAGATGGGCGGATGTCGTCGGGGCGTGCATTGCCTTTTAGAGGTCGACGCTTGTGACGCCTTGGCTACCTGGCCAAAGTGCGCCAATTGCCGCTGTCGTGATCGTTCGCCACCTGTTCCCTTGGGTCGTGACATGTGAACGACGTTGATCGTTTTGCCCTGCCGGTTGTCGGCTCCCTCGATGGCCGGTTGTTTTCCTTTGTTCCCCGCGCCTTTGATGAACTTGGCTAGGTATCCCGCATCACCTCACAGGTTCATTTTCCATCGCAGGTGACGGCAATGCTCGGTGAGGTGGCCGTGATCCTCGTGATATGCGCAGAAAAGCTTGGAGTCTCTCATATTGGGGGGAGAATTGATCGGTTGTGGTCGGGAGTACCAACTCTCCCTGCATATATCTTTTAGGATATCTTCAGCGGACATGTTGAAAGTGTATCGTAGTTCGACCGGTCCGAAGGTATTTCGGCGTTCCCTCTCTTGGAACCGACCTTGTTGGAGCGGTTTGGGGGGCATTGGATAAGTGAGCTGGAGCGGTTTATGTTCGTTTATCGGGGTTGGGTATGCGATCTGGAGCGGTTTAGGCTCAGGTTCTCGTTGTCGCTCATCCCTCCTGTGGACCTCGGGACCTTTGTCCTTCCTGGTCGGTTTGAATGCTTCTTCATGGTTGTTCCTGGCTCTTTTGCGACCCACCTGTGCTTCCCGAACCGTTTCTCTTCTTGGTAGGGTTCGGTTGAGGAAACGAATTTCATCATTTTTATCGGTGAGGTGGGTGCAGTAGGCCAGCAGAGAATCCGCGGTCGGAAAGTCTTTGCCAATGAACTTCCTTCTCGCCCAATAGCCATTAGGGATGGAGTTGATAAAGTTCTAGATGGCTATATTATTGGCGTATTGTGGAATCTGGTTGGCTACGTCGATGAAGCGTATGCAATAGTTGTTGAGCCTCTCATTCGGCATCATAGTCATTTTCAGAAGGGTTTCGATCCTAACCTTCTTTTTCCTATGGGCAGCGTATCGGGTGGAGTACGCTCTTAGCAGCTCTGCCCAGTCTCTTATGGAGCCCCGTGGTAAGTTGTGATACCACGACGAAGCCTCTTGGCCCAAGTTGTTTTTGAAAAATTTGCACATGAGTGCCTGGTCATCACTTCATAATTCCATCTTTGTCTTGTAGTGCCTTAGATGGTCGATAGGACAACTCCTTCCATCATAAAGCCTGAACTCAGGGATGACGAACCCCGCCGGATTGCAATATCTCGTGATCTGTTCGGCGCATGGGGTTTCTTGGCATACGTTCCATGCTTGTTGGAACGCGTCATCCGAGGCTTGGTAGGGGGGGTATCCCCGCTGATGTGGTGGTGGTCCATAACTTTCCCCGATCATGTGTTCGGGATATCTACCGTCCTTCGTGTGGGTATCGAGGACACATTCCCTATGAGTGTTTGGGTGGACGACTATCGGAGGGATCATCTCTGGGACATTGCCCCCCTGATGGGGCACTCTTGTATCGGTTCGTCGCCCTGCTGCTTCCAGGGCGGCCCTGTAAGCTGAATCTTCTGCTTCACGGCGTAGATCTTTGTCTGTATTGGCGAGCTGGGTAATTGGCAATGCGATGCCGGCTGCTGTCATGGCCGTCATGCATGCCGCCAGTTGAGCTTGCAGCTGGACGTAGTTCCTTTCATCGGCTGATGGAACAACGTGTTGTACTTCCACCGTGGATGGTGTAATTATCCTCGGCGGATGAGTTGGTGGTCGGGACAACTGTTCAAGTACGTGATCCCCGGGCATACCATATCGGTGATCATCGTTCGTTTGTAAACGAGCGCCGGAGTTGACCGAGGCTGTTGGCAAAGGGACTCTTGAGCTCGGCCCTGCTTGGGATCCGGGTAGGCGTCTTCGTGCACGCCTTAATACGGGTATGACTTGTTCGTCATCCGAGGATGAGGTGGGTTCGTCAACAATCCCTTCAAGTTGCTGGGGTTGTTCTTGGTTGACATAGGAGGTTGTTGGTTGGTTTCCGTACTGGATAGCGTCATATCTGTCACGGGTTTCGAGCAGACCGTCGAGGTCTTGTTGGCTGATTTGCGCGTTTTGGTTATTGGTTTCTACTATCTCGGGATGAGTTTCTTCTACATTGGTCACCATTGTCGCTCGTCTGGTAGAGTATTGGTATTCGAATTCTAAACTAGTTGGGTACTAGATGATTCCCGGAGACGGCGCCATTTGATAAACCCATAACTTTGGTCGGTCGCGTTAGACTTTTCAACAATAAAATAACGATAAATTAGCTGTAAATAATGAACACTTATTGGTCTTTATTATTGATCAGGTCATTACACTTGTTCGGATTGTTACACTTGATCGGATTATTACACTTGCTCAGATTATTATACTTGCTCGGATTATTATACTTGCTCGGATTATTATTAATTTACTACAATTGCGCTCGGTTTGGCTATTTAAACTCTTATCTGGGTCGTTCTCCTTCTTCTCCGATGCTCGGCTCTTTCTCTGTTCGGTTTGTTTCTTAATTGGATAAGCTTTGACTAGTTTTTCTCTTTTCTCAACTTCTCTCTATAATTTTTGAATACATTTTTTCCGGGAGCGTTTCTAGGAGGGGTAGTTGGCTATTTATAGGCAACTATGCCTTCTAGGATGTTGACAAATGTCTTCATCTCAGGGGGTTTTTCAGATATGGGTCCCTAGTTAAGTGGGCTTGGGCTTTTGATAATAACCACCTTATTCTATGATGAAAAGGCATGTGATGACCCATTTTAAGCGTTGGATACCCATTTATAAAGCGGATTGATTATTACCCGAATAGAATATTCGGGTCCAATTTTTATGTCCTATCAGTTTGTGAACGCAAAATCGCTCAATCTTACCTTTATTTTTCAACTACTTAAGTAGCCGCACCCGAAAAGAAAAGAAAAGAAAAAAACGTTTGATGGAGCTTCGGTATTGTACCAACAACACAATTGGAATCTGAATATTCTTTGAAATTAAGCTAAATGTAAAGATTGTGGGAAAAATAAGTCTTTGCTAAAAGAATCACGTAGATGGTACTATTGCATATTTTATCGATAGTTTATAAAATGAGAAGCGGCAGACTTAATTAGCTATGCAATAAAAAATTATATGTATTGACTAAGCATTATATGGCACTATTAAATTAAGTTTAATAATTTCCCATTGCAAAACATTGTAGAATAAAACGAACTGAATTTTGATCGGGCTTACTGATTTCTTGGTTGGTTGAGATTTCAAACTCTTTTGAGTTTTTTGGGTTTTTTGATAGCTGATTGCATTTAGTTGATCAAAATTAAAAAGTATTTTTTTTACTTTGAAGAACCGAAAACTTCGGGTGATCATTAAACCAACTTTTTTCTTAATCTAATAATTATCTTAAACATTTTTGCTAAAGATGCGACCAACCAAACCATAAATAATCAAAGAGATGATTTCTTTATCGAGTGATTCCAAATGCGAAACAACGGACAAACTTGAGTTCGCCATGAAAAATTATAAATTATAATTATAACGCATATATGCCTAATCACTAGAGAAAGATGTATTTTTTTTTATAGAGAAACATGCTCAATAATAACGGGCGGAAACATGAGCGGATCTACCATAGGGCATAGGGTGGCACATGTCCCCCAAAATTTTCAATTTATAAAATTACCAAAATACCCTTAGGGTGTTTTATTATATTTATATACTACATTTGTATTTGTTTCAAGTTTTTAACACATATTGTTATATTTATAGAATATTGGGTTGGGTGAACCTGGTGCAAAATTAAAAATGTATATTTGTTGTGTTTTGTTTAAATTTAGAACCGGCTCATATTGACTTTTAATTTCGCTCTTATATTTTAGATGAATAATAGTTATATTTGGATTCATTCTAAGCTCACCTATATTTTTTGGATTGATTTATTTAGGAGATAAATTGAATAATGAGATTGAGGGTCTTTAAATTTCGGGTTTTTTTATACATGATTATTTTTCTAACAAACAAAAAAATAAAATAATGTCACTTTATTAAATTTTAATTTTGTGGTTTCTCTTTCTCGTATACATATTTGTAGCGGATTGAAAAACGTGAAAAAAATTGATGTAAAGAATCGAGTTCGAAGAAAATATATTTAGTTGATGTAAAGAATCGAGTTCCAAGAAAATATATTTAGTTGAATTTTGTGTACGTCAATAAACATTTCAAATAGTAGTTCTCGAAATCAATTTGTAATTTTACTTTGAATTTGTAGCAATATATTTAGTTGACTATTTAGTTGGATCTGCCCCTGGGCCGCGAAAATGCAGTGCCCCTCGAACAGACTAAAAGTGGTTATGTAAAATAGAATAATATAAAGCCACAAGACGCCAAAAAACCGCTAACTCAATAAACCTAACAAATAATCCTACTTTAGACAGACGGATCAAAATACAAAAGAAAAGACATAATATAATAAAGTAATAAAGTCTCTGACAATCAACAAAAAGGCACTAAAATATTGTCAAGCAGATAAAGACACTTTGGGACCAGAAGGTGCATAAAAAGGCTATTGAGTACTCAATACGGGCTAGCTAAAAAAAAAGCACCATTAGAGAGCCAATACACAAATAAACTCAATCATAAAAGAACAATCGTGACATAAGAACCCCAAGATAACAACTCAATAGTCCAATAGTCCAAAATAATTGATCGACCAAATCAGAACAATCTTTGTCAATACTCAATAAGAATTTGTTCTAGTTGCTATTATGCAGTTAGCTTCCAAGTGCAGTTGCAACTGAAGTTGGAACCTAAGTATAATGATGGACAGAACTTGTAAAGTTAAATGTACTTGAATTAAATCACACGCACATTTAACAACGGAGTTCACCCAACTAGGCTACGTCTCCGGGGCACTCACCCAGATTATGATATTATAAAAGTTTACAATATAGGATTCAAGTCTTAATGAAAAACTCTCAGACTCTCTCTAGGTTTTCTGCCTATCTCTATATTGCTCCTATCTTATAACTATCAATCAAAATATCAATGGCATCCCACCATTGTTTTCTTTTAAAAGCTCACTGTGTATTCTCTCAAGAATGAGTTTTTTATAATTTAGAACACACACATTTTACAAGCCTAGTTATCAACTATTTAAAGAAGTAAAAACAATCTTCTTTCTTCAAGATATTGATGATTGATTTTGACTATTTTCATTGGCTTCAATCTTTCCATATAACACAAGATACTTCAGCGTAGGATTGACCTCAATCTTCATAAGAAAGTATCTGTTAATAACTAGATTGGAAATAGCAGTTACTTATATAAGATAGTATCTTTTAGAGATAAAATCTTTCTAACTATATATTGAAACATTAACTCCATATTTATATTAAGTGATAAAGACTTGTATTAGAATAAAGATCTAGATTGCCTATTTAAAGGAAACATATATTTATAAACTAATCTGCTTATATCTTTTAGGAAACATTTTTTCTTATCACTTTAATATTCTCAATATACACAAACTAAATCTTCAAGAACATATGAGAATATATCCTACATACTTTAAAACAAATAATCATCATTAAAGAATAGTAATGCAGAATTACAGAAATGGACATAATCCTGCAGAACAGCAGGTTGGAACTGTGGTTGCAACCTCACTTGAAACCAAAAAGCTGTCTCAATTCTTAACATCCAACTAGTATTATTTAGTTCAAACCAATAGAAAACAAATAATATATGAGCCAGAAATCTAGTCCTAACAAGTTAAGATTGGAGACTAAGTTACATCATATACAACATAAAAAAGGTATAAAACTGTTTTTCCTGAATCTAATACACAAACCAAACGGCCTGATTGATATAAGTAGAGAACAAACAATCATGAGAGCAAAGGAGACATGCAACATAACATACCATTGAGTAAGGAAATAGAAAGGGAAATTAATGGTATCCGACCCAATCTGACGATTTAGTTGCAATCGGTATGTCAACACACTAATTAACCCGATCTACTTAGTTCTACGAGATCAGAAAATCGAGAAATGACCCACATCACTAACCAAAACCCATGGGGGTTTTAGCCGCACCGACCCAACCGAAAAAAATCTTGTTAAGCCGTTAAAACCAAAAAGGCAAACCTTTGGTACTCAATTAGATTCCAAAAAAGGATTATCCGGTAGGAGATGGGAGTGAAGCAGCATGGCTAAAAGTGGGTTACTGCAAAAAAAAGAGCTTATTTACTTTATAAACTGTTGGTAAACTGAATGCCGCTAAATTTTAGCAACAATTTGGCAACATAATTAGTTGTTATCATGTTGCTAAAATTTAGCGACACTCACTTTACTAACAATTTTCAAATAGCAAACCGATGGTAAGTGAATTTTTTTTTGTAGTGATTGGGGAAAAAGACGGAGATGATGAGAGGATGGAAGAGAAGAGAGGGAGAAAGTGGTGAGGAACGCTTAGCGGCAGGGACGGCTAGCTAGGGTTATGGGAGTGAGTTGGGTTTTTGGCATTCCTGACCGTATATATAGGTGTATGTTACCGTGACTACTTTGTGATAACCTTACGTATAAACATGTTCTATAAGATTATGTTATTTTTATAAGCATGTCACTGGCATTGTAAATTTGTAACAATTTTATGAAAGCATGCATCACCTGATCACCAAACTGTACACGCATGTTCATTTTATAGAATGATTGTAACTATATATCATTTCTCTCTATTTTTGCGTACAAAATTTGTTTTGATTTTTCAGATTACTCTAAAATAAATTTCAATAACCCTTTTATCAATAATGTTGAAGCATATCTGTTTATCGTTAATTATCCATTTACACTTAAGTAGGAGTATATATAAATGTCCCGAGTGTCAAAGTTAACGTTTCGTATCAATTAAGCAGCTCAATAACATTTCACATTTACATTATTGAATATATAGAACTTGGAAGAAACGGCACTTTTTTGTTTATGTTTCCAGAGAACGTAATAATACTGCACAAAAGAAATAGTACCATAATGTGAATTTTATGCGTGTTGACAAAAACATTAACTCTATATAAACCTCATGAAAGAACTTATGCTACTCATAACACCACAAGTTTCACTTCTAGTTCTAAGTCATAACAAAACCATGGGTTACACAAACAAGTGTCAATTCTTCTTCCTAGCTCTGCTAGTCATTCTAGGAACCTTGGCTTCACAAGCCCAGAGTCGTTCCCTTCAAGAGTCGTCCAAGTCAGAGACACACGAGCAATGGATGTCTCGTTATGGACGAGTATACGCAGACTCTGCTGAGAAGGAAAAGCGCTCCTTGATATTCAAGACGAATGTTGAATACATAGAAGCTTTCAACAAAGAATCAAACAAATCGTACAAGTTAGGCATTAACAAATATGCAGATCTTACGAATGACGAGTTCAAGTTGCGTAACAGGTTTAAGAGCCATGTCTGTTCTACTTTTACATCGACCTTTAGGTACGAGAATTTGACGGCAGTACCAGCCACCATGGATTGGAGGAAAAAAGGTGCAGTAACGGCTATCAAAGACCAAGGCCAATGCGGTAAGTTACATTACTTTATAACATAGAAGTACTAAAGCTAAAAAATATGTGATTTGAGCTGTTCTTGATCATTGTTTTATAAAATATACAGGTTGTTGTTGGGCGTTTTCGGCTGTCGCAGCCATGGAAGGAATTAACCAATTGACAACTGGAAAGCTTGTTTCTTTGTCCGAGCAAGAGCTAGTTGATTGCGATACTTCTGGCACTGATCAAGGATGCAATGGTGGACTTATGGATGATGCTTTTGACTTCATTTTACAAAATAAGGGTCTAACAACCGAAACAAACTACCCGTATAAGGCAACTGATGGCACATGTAACGCAAACAAAGAAGCAATCCATGCCGCCAAAATCACCGGTCATGAAGACGTGCCCACCAACAGTGAGAGTGCGCTACTCAAAGCTGTTGCTAGCCAACCGATTTCTGTTGCAATTGATGCTAGTGGCAATGATTTCCAGTTCTATTCTAGTGGGGTCTTTACCGGTGAATGCGGCACAGAACTAGATCATGGTGTTACTGCCGTTGGTTATGGAACTTCCGATGATGGAACCAAATATTGGTTGGTTAAGAATTCATGGGGCAGCTCATGGGGTGAAAAAGGATACATAAGAATGGAAAGAGATATCGCAGCTGCCGAAGGCCTTTGTGGCATAGCGATGCAAGCTTCTTACCCTACCGCGTGATTAAAAAAAATCAAATTTAAATTCCATATGCAAATATTATTATATATTACTGTGTCTTCATCTTTGCTGCATCCTCTCTTATTTCCGGTTCTATCATCTATGTAAACTTATACTCGATCATGTATATGTATTCTGGTCATGAATATTAATGTAAATTATATATGGAGTGTTCATGTAACTTTGCTAGTCAGTTATATATACTTCCGCAAATTCGCCATAAAAAGTTATAAACTAAACAATAAGACTAAAATAGCTAGAATAAAGTTCAAACATGACAATTCAATTAGCAAAATCTGGAATACTAACCATCAAGAATCTCAAGACTAACCCTAGTTCAAAAAGAGCTAGGTACAGTATCTCTGACATAAACACTTTAAAAAGAGGTCCAGTATCTTTGATCGACTGATGGTTTGAGTTTTGTTGAGTATGTCTCCCTCGTATGTGACCTGAAACCACTTCACGAATCAAGAAGGGCCGTCCATCGGGGTTTATTATCATTTTGTACCTCGTTTTTTCACTTTTTTCTTTTTTTTACCTTGGTTTCTTAAAATTTCTTTTTTGTACCTTGGTTACTTCATTTTTTGCCTTTTTGTATCTTGGTTTTTTTTTTTTACCTTGATTTCTACTTTTTTTTTCTTTTTCTGTTTTTGTCAAATTTCAATCGCCGAAAGTTGGACCCGTGGCTTTTATGCTGCGGTTTTTTTGAATGTTTGGAAAAAAAGTCAAAATTGGTAAAAATGGACCAAAAAGAAGCAAGAAAATCTGAATGAGCCTTACAAGAAATTATCATAAAGCTAGTAAATCAAGGGCTTTTACAAGAAAATCTGACTCCAAGTTGTTGGTTCAAATGAGCCTTATTTCTGTCTTTCAGTATGATCCGTTATATTGGGTATATTACATTTTTCATATAAATTTCCCTCTAACGAATAATAGATTCCTTTAATTCCTAAAATTAACTTCTTTGTCACTTGTATGAGGTTATCCACAACAAAAGAACAAAAGGAAGTATATAGAAGAACAAAACGAAATACATTATTATTATTAATGAGAGAGTGGGTTTCTCCCGCCAACTTATATATATAAAAAAAGAACATAACGAATTACATAAAAGAATTGAAGAATTAAAATTTAATTTGTATTCTATATTCAACACGTCTTTATAACGCGGCACGCTGCATGTACTATTAATCTTTTTGTCACTAAAATGAGTCTGAATCCTCTGTCCACTCTTTCGTACTTTTGCTTAAATTTTAATTTTTTACAACTTTTTTCGTACGTTTATAAACTTATACAATATATTTTAGACAAATTTCATAGAAATTGGACAATCTTGGTCTAAACGATTTTTTTAAGATGAAATATTTATTTTACACTACCATTTTATATTTATTCCTAATAAAATTATGTATGACTTTATCTTAAAAATAAGAATTGGAATGCAATGAGGCTCATTGGTGTATGTCAAATTTCAATAATATTTTTGTTCATATGTCACTGCTCTTATAAAAAATTTAATCTTAGGTCACCTTACAAGTGATAAAAAAAAATATTATTTTCGTAACTTTTTGGTATCTTTTTTTTACTTAATAATTCAAACAAACACTAAAAAACATTAAAAAAAAGCTAAAAAAACCCAGCTTTTAAATTATTATTTTACACTTTGATATATTTCTCGTGTAGGTAATAATATCTTTTTTTAAGTTTAAAAACAACTTTTAACCTTTTTTTATATTTTAATATATTTTTCCTATAGATTATAAGTTATTTTTTAATCTTAAAAACATCTTTTAAACTCTTTTTTATTGGACCGGATGACTGTAACTTAAAAAAGTTTCGATACATGACCTACATTTAAAAAATAAATAAAAAGATGACATATGACTAATATTCTCAATATAATAACAGGGCGGATCCTGTATGTTTTATAAGAGAGGGCAAAGTTAATTTACCATAGAATGTTAATAATTGTAATTGGGGCCATGACTTGCTTCTTTTCTACAGTAATAATACATGACTAATAGTAATTGTAAAATTTATTTTTAAAAAATTAAATTTGTTGTAGGATATTATTGGGCTTATCTTGGTCTTTCCTAGCATATGTAACTCTATCCTTTATTATATAAAGAGGGTCATGGTCTCTTTATGTATCTCTCGGTACACTTGTATTAATGAATAAACACTTCGTCTGTTGTCTCTCATACCTCTCTCTATATCTATACATATCTCTATATATATCTATAACGAGCTAATATGTCACACAACACGTTATCGGCACTTTGCTCGCGAAGAATAGGATATACGCTCACGGATATTGGAGATTTTTGGTAAACGGACAGATATTGGGTATTTATAAACCTTGAGGTTTATCCGGATTTTAGGGTTTTGCTATATCGACCTTCATCAACATACCGTGCGTAAGGTACCGAATTCAAAACTTAATTTATTCCATATATGTGATCGCACGTATTATTTTATGGATAACTAAAACATGATAAATATCCCGTAGTATATAATTCATGTGTATTAAGGTTTGTTACTTGTATGGATAACTATATATGATCCTAACACACATATTGTTGATTATAAAATCATATTTGTTGATAAGATCATACAAATAACCCAAATCATGTAATTGTAAAACATGTATTAATCTGTCGGATTAAATCTGCAACAAACTGAAACGTATGTACTGATTTGTAATTCTCTGAAAGCTGTAAACTATTCTGGAAATTACTCAAGGACTAAACTAAAACTTGTCTGAAATTATGGACTGAAGCAGTAATAATGCTGTAAATAGATATATAGTTTGCTGAAATTACACGGATAGTCCCTGTAGTATATTACATGTATAAAAACAGTATATATGTGTTATAAAAGTCAATATTCGGTCTAAATATTCACCCACATGCATATATATATATATATATATTTTATTAAAAGGCAAACGAATAAAAAAAGATTGCATGTATATTGATTTGATATGTTAGAATCTTCATGAATTGATTGATAATCTTAAATTGATTTGATTTGATATGTTAGAATATTCATGAATTGATTGATAATCTTAAATAGATTTGATTTGATATGTTAGAATCTTTATGGATAGATTGATAATCTTAAATAGATTTGATTTGATATGTTAGAATCTTTATAGATTGATTGATAATCTTAAATTAATTTGTTTATAACACCAAATCTACTACATGATTAGATAGATCCTAAAATATATTTACTGCATGTTTATATATATATGTGGTTAATATAGACAGGTACAATCTATATTTAATTTATTGCCATGTTTATGATATGATAATTTGCGAAATCATATATTTTCACATTTAAGTTGGAAAAATTATGAACCTTCCCCAACTAGGCTCACCTATTTGGATACGATGTCTAGGAAAGATATAGGCGGAAGTCGATATCCTAATGAGGTTGGGTTTTAAGTGGCATTCGTGCCCTCCACCCTCACCGTCTTTCCTGGTCGTTTTTCAAGTAGAGCTACCGAAAGGGGTTGACTAAATAATAATTTCTCCGAGTGTGTTTATATAGTGATGTATGTTTCGCCGAATTGGTGTTTCAGTATCGACCCGTCGTTCGATCAATGAGAACCGATTCACATGAGAAGCAAAACTAATGTTTTCGAACCTGTCGTTTTGAAAAAAAAAAGTTTGTGCTTGTGCAAACCATAAACATATAAACCAGTCGTTTTATATGATAAATAATCCAGAACTTCCAACACATGTTGGATGCCATCTATGATGAGAAAAAATCGTAAAACATACTTGCGAAATGACTGTATAAACGTTGATTTTAATCCGTCACCACATGTTACTCACCCTGATGTGTGAAAATGTGATGCCCAAATTTTTTTTGGATGCCATCTTTGATGAGTAAAACACGAGTTTGTTGTTACCCTCGAGATGAATGCTAAGGCGTTGATTTTATTCCGTCGCCACATTTGAGACGTGATGACGTCTATGGTGAACAAATGTCTGAAATTGACATATTGGAGCAATCCTTCACCAAAATACTAGCTTGGAAATTATATTCCATAAGCAGTATCGTGAATTTATATTCACCATGTTCCTTTATCGCCCATATGTTATTGGATAAGAAAATTGCTCCGGTGAGTAGTTTTAATCCTATTGGGTCAATGGCAAATTATTTGCCCGATATTAATGCTCTTCGTATACATTTTTTTTTCCACGAATCGAGAACCGAGACAAGTGTTATTTGTCACGAACTGTCGCGATCCCGATGAATCGCCTAGCCAAGCGAGATTTTAGACAATCGTCAAAATCGAAAACCTGTGGCTCCAAGGCAAGAGATAATGCTCAATGAGGCAACTCTATGCTATAAAGACAAATGTCATGCACGGTTACTCCTTAAATAGTTCAAAACTATTACAAAGGTGAAAAAACCGATGCTAATGTTGTTAAAGCTAACTGAAAGAAAACTCTTGAGACCCCCGGTTTTGTGGCTCAAATGAGTTTGGGACCTTTCTTTATTGATTTTGATAAATCATTGAGCCATTTTTTCGCTCATCTGGATTATGTTTTTCCATTTGGATTATGATTTTTCCATTTGGACATACTTTTGTATTATGGTTGCCTGTTTACGAAATTTCTCGAAATAATTTAAAGTGCTTTGAGAAAATTCCTTTGACAAATGTGACCAAACTTTAAATTATGAAATTTTAGGCAATACTTGTGGGATAGTTGATTTTTTTGGAAATAGTGGGTAACAGTGTACCACATAATTTCACCAACTATTTGCCTAAAAGAGTACTCAGTGACAACGATTCTGGACATGTCGTTCCAAATCAAAATCTTTGGTAAAACCAAATTGATTTGTCAAATATGAGGTCTTATACTCATGTAGGTCCTGCCGTACCTTGTTGAGTTATAAAATATTCGAGAAAACCAGTGTTATCTGGTAATAGCTCATGAAAGAATTGAAATTTCTTTACATAGCCTCCATTCAATACGACCAAAAGCGTATTTTAGAGGAGTTGAAATGTCTTTCAAGTGGTTGCTACCACATTCTTTAAAGCATTTAAAGTTACTTTATCATTTCGCTTGTCGTCGAAATGATAAATGATTTAGATGCTAAGACATGATTGTGTATACTATCATTCGCCTGTCGTCGATTGATAAGAGCATTTTGATATTGTGGCATTGACCGGATGAGATATTCCCGGGTCAAAAGACGATGCTTGATTTATAATCGCATCGCATTTGGATTCTCTCTGAGAATATATTTCGCGATTAATCCGAAATTCATGCCATTAATGCTCATTTTGAAAGACTAGTATGTGAAAAGATCACGAAATGAACTCGTAGAATTCTTGTAAAGAATTGAAGGAGTTATTGTGGACTTATCCAACCATAAGACAGACCATAAATATAAATGGTTATGGTTGATGCATCGACAATATGGTCACATTTTAATGTTGTCCAAATAAATGCATCACTTTCCAAACTTTTAGCCCTATCATTAAGTTGATGGCTCATGATCCGGATTATCCTGAAAAGTCTAGTCGACTTGATAATTCCGAAGAGTAATAATCGAAATTTCGATTTGAATTACTTGAGTTTGGAAATTGAAATTGAACATCCTGTCGATTATGTTCAGACCCAAATGGACTCACGGAAAGTTTGATGATGCGACTGCAAATGGTTGCACGCACTTCTTGGTCTTGTACACAAATATTTATATTTCCGTGTGGGGTTATGCTATTTTGCTGCATTGGTCCGTTATGAGGCCCATAGACACTCAAACACCATATGCGTACCAGCTGGTTACTGGTTATGAGCCAGAAGTCTCATATTAACGCGTGTTTAGAGTGATTAATTAATATTTTGATTGAGCCGCTCTAGCGTTCAAAATATGGACCTCTGAAGGGGACATAAGTCGATTATGAATCTCCTGCCTATCATTTGATAGAGTAACCTTGGCAAGCGATCTCTTTACCGCATGATATGCGAAAGTGACATCGCTAAGACTGTTCTCCCCGTCGTTAGGGGAGATTTGCATGTTACCGTTGATAAGGAACGACGTGAAGTAACGTGGCATAACCCACTCAGTCTTAGCTTGATCCCCAAAACTACACTTAGTGATAAGTAAGTGCACAACTCCCTCAAGTCTAACTAAATGTCAGACGCATTTAATGACTTTATGAGATGTCACGAGATCATTTATACCTGCTGAAAAATGCTTGCAAGGATAGACGTCCCTGTCGGACGCCGTGTTCCTGTCGTAACATGTTGCTTTGGTCGAACCCGCCAAGCAAAGGACGTTGCTGTCGGCCGTCAGTCTGTCATCCTTCCCAAGATATGAGGAAGTTGACCGGTTCTTAATTCGTTCAGCCCCAGAGGTGGTGAACTGAAACTCGTTTGTCGCACGAGATTATAAAGGATCAAGGAGATGTGTGATTTCCTCCTCATCCTAAGAATCTCGAAATATCTGTCGATCATGATATCTTAGACGATATTGAAGCGAAACGAGACTGTCATTGATTACTTGTTCATATATTTGGTGACGACTGATAATATGAACAAATTATGACAGGGAACCATGTACCGTTGCCTGAAGTCAACGTAGAATAGACTGGCCTAATGGAAACTTGCAATCCAAGTAGACTCCTTAGCAAAAGTGTGTTCAGACCTGTAGCTCCAACACCACCAATGTTAAACGAGTTCGTTTATTTGGTTATTTGTAAGGAAAAGTGATGAGAATAATGAGATTGTAGAATGCTCGCCTAGTAGTGCATGGCTTCTCTCACACCTTGGAATTGATTACGAGATGGTTGATTTCCTCGTAATGGACATTATAACAGTCCCCTACTTTACCAGTTTAGTAGTATCCGAAAAACTGAGTATGCAGCCATGTGGTTGTGGTCACTGTTTTATCTCTATGAAAATTTAGACAAAGAGATATAAATGAAGGTCCCTGTGTGACTTCATGTGCTTAAATCAAGTAGTTCCTGACCACGGAACACGATCTCAATTAACTGAGACGTTTACTATATGGATTAATATAATCCGAGCGGATGTGGTATACTGTATAAGTGAGTACTTGATTAGCTTGAGATACTTGAACAAGTATTATGCCCTTGTGTGCTTTATTACATGATCCATTTTTGGATTTGCCTTCGAGATGAAGGATCTTGGGAAGACACGGTAGTGACTCGGCCTGATGATCGAGTCCCGTAAATATTGAATCTAAGTCCATGATTCAGAATATATCCAGAAAGTGTTATGATGTTTTAGTCATTATGACGCTAAGTCGTCAGATTCTCCCATGATCGTTCGATCACTAGACATTGATATAGACCCAGTCCGTCCCTGATGTGACGATGAAGAGATATTGAACCATGATGTTCATATCTAAGTACAATAAGCGCATTATTGTACTTGGTCTAATGTGCTAGGACGAACATCTCGTCTGCTGTGAATGGTATAGCTCGACACAGCATCGCGCTAACACGCTGCCATCGAAATGGCATAAAAGACATTTTCCCCATTACCTTAAGGTAACTGTGGATGAGGGCTTGTTTTATCCCATTTGCGTCATCGAGTGTACCTACCCCCTTCGGTACTCGAATTAATGCAACCCTTTTTCGGTTATACCGATGCCGGTTACTTATCAGACCCGCATAAGGGATATTCCTAACATGGTATGTCTTTACCATTAGGAATAAGGCAATATCTTGGAGGTCTTGGAATGACTCCAAACGAATCACTCTGATCTACTCGTGCTCTATGAGACGACTAGAGAGTGTATATGGCTTCGAGCTCGTATTAGCCATATTTGAATTGCATATGCTCTGTCTCACGATCCAGATAAAACACTTGTCTTATTTTAGGACAACTTCTTGTTATCGATCAAGAGAGACATGACTAGATTATGCTATTTAGCATTTTTTGCCGAAATAAATCTTCACATATGAAGTTTAAGAGCATCTAGTTGAATGCTCGTTCTATTCTATGTTAGATTTTCTTGCATCCAGTCGTGTGCAAGTAAATGAAGCATCCAGTCGAATGCTTGTACTCTTTATTGAAATATGAAATCATTGCACCCTGTCGTGTGTAAGTGAGGGGGAGCATCCATGTGAATGCTTATTGCACTAATTACTACTTAGTCGAAATCCTCACACCCTGTCGTGTGCAAGTGAGGGGGAGCATCCAGTCGCATGCTCGTGTACTCTTTTTGTCCTTAGACCAAGGTTTTTTCCCACTGGGTTTTCCTTGGCAAGGTTTTTAGCGAGACACGTTCCCATCATACCTCACTTAAGATTGCCGAAATTAGGGGGAGTATCCTGTTGTATAATTCTTACCACTGTGTACTCTTTTGTCCTTCGACTAGAGGTTTTTCCCATTGGGTTTACTCTAGCAAGGTTTTGATGAGGCACCTATTTTGTGGTTGATCCTCTACTACTACCACTGTTGCACTCTTTTTCCTTCGATCAGAGATTTTCCCATTGGGTTTGCTCCGGCAAGGTTTTGATGAGGCACACTGTTTTGTGGTTAGTTAATTACATGGAATTTCGGCCTATATCATTCGGCTACACAGTTTCTCCTAGGTACCGGTTTTGTCACACACTGGGTTTTCCGTCCCTAAGGTTTTTATGTGTTTAGCACTGCGAATGAACTCGACTCACATCGACAGCATGAAGACGAAGAAATCAAGACGTCCAAAGGGGGAGTGTTGTAGGATATTATTGGGCTTATCTTGGTCTTTCCTAGCATATGTAACTCTATCCTCTATTATATAAAGAGGGTCATGGTCTCTTTATGTATCTCTCGGTACACTTGTATTAATGAATAAACAGTTCGTTTGTTGTCTCTCATATCTCTCTCTATATCTATACATATCTCTATATATATCTATAACGAGCTAATATGTCACACAACAAAATTATTATTTTGGGTAAATTTGCCAAAGGAGACATGGACACGCCCATCCATTGCAATTATATATCCAACAATGTCAAAGTTAACGGTTGGTATCGTGCATCACAAAAACATTTCATATTTCATTGATAACTAAAATGGAACATGCAACAAACGAGAAAAAATACATTTATTTTACTGTATGTTTTAACGATTTAGATATCAGACTATCAAAATTAACAATTAATGTATTGAACTATCATAATATACACAGTTCAGGTACTGTCGTTAATTTAGTTAGATGAAATTTAGTTTCACTTTTTATTTTGGTCATATTTTTTGTAATTTGTATAAATTTAATCATGTCGTTTCGAAACATTACAATTTATAACGTTTCTACTAAAACATATACATATGCATACATAATAAGTATGTCAGTTTAAAAAACATATTGTTTGACTAGATTTTCTTTGATTTTTTTTTCTAAAATAAAAAAAAATATAATTTTTTTTACACTTTTTCTAAAACGAAAATAAAGTTAGTTTTAGATTTATGACATTCGAGCAAAAATTATTTGAGGCCACATCATTATTTGAATACTTTCATAAAAAAAAAGCAAGAAAATTGTTATTTTTTTTCAAAAAGGTATTATTTTTTGTAAATAGAATATATTTGTTAAGTATTTATAATTTATTTTTATACATAAACATCATCTAGAATTTACATTATTTGCAATAATATATATACATGCATTATATTATATATATTTTTATACATACATTAACATAACATATATATATGTGTGTGTTTGTGTATTATATACATATATATATATATATATATATGATATAATTATATATTTTTAATTTATACTAAAATGAGACATTTCAAAAAATTAAGGGTTATATTTATACAATTTACAAATAATAGGACCAAAACAAAAATTAAAACTAATTTACATCCAACTAATTTAACGGTGGTACCTGAATTGTGAGCATTATGATAGTTCAGTACGTCAATTGTTAATTTTGATTGTATGATAACTAAATCGTTAAAAAATGCAGTACGTTGTACTTTTTTCCCACGAGAAAGGGCAATTTTAGTATCTTAAAATTTGTAGAAAATAATAATAATGAGACTGGGGGCATTAGCAAACTGACAAAAACTGATGGCAGTTCCATCCACCATGGATTGGAGGAAAAAAGGTGCAGTTAACGGCTATCAAAGACAAGACCAATGCGGTAAGTTACATTACTTTATAATATTGAAGTACTAAAGCTAAAAAATATGTGATTTGAGCTTTTCTTGATCATTGTTTTATAAAATATACAGGTTGTTGTTGGGCGTTTTCGGCCGTCGCAGCCATGGAAGGAATTAACCAATTGACAACTGAAAAGCTTGTTTCTTTGTCCGAGCAAGAGCTAGTTGATTGCGATACTTCTGGAACAGATCAAGGATGTAATGGTGGTCTTATGGGTGATGCTTTTGACTTCATTTTACAAAACAAGGGTCTCACAACGGAAACAAACTAGCCGTATAAGGCAACCGATGGCACTTGTAACGCAAACAAAGATGCAAGCCATGATGCCAAAATCACCGGTCATGAAGATGTGCCCATCAACAGTGAGAGTGCGCTTCTGAAAGCTGTTGCTAGCCAACCGATTTCAGTTGCGATTGATGCCAGTGGCAATGATTTCCAGTTCTATTCTAGTGGGGTCTTTACCGGAGAATGCGGAACAGAACTAGATCATGGTGTTACTGCAGTCGGTTATGGAACGGCCGATGATGGAACCAAATATTGGTTGGTTAAGAATTCATGGGGCAGCTCATGGGGTGAAGAAGGATACATAAGAATGGAAAGAGACGTTAAAGCTGCAGAGGGACTTTACGGCATAGCAATGCAAGCTTCTTACCCTACTGCATGATTCTTCGAAAATCAATCTGAACTTCATGTGTGTGTGTAATTATGAAATATCTTGTTCTACCTTTTCTTTTATTGTGGTTGTATGCAACTTTTCATATTTTTTCGATCAAACCATAAAATAGACATCTTGTTGGTGTCTCGTCCGTGATAAGTTTCACCGCACAAGCGGCATCCGATTCTATCTCGATATTTTTGAAATCTCTAGAAATAGCAATCGTTAATACTCGATAGATAGCCCAAAGTTCTGTCTCCAAAGGTGAACGGTAGTCTAACTTGCCCATGAACCCCAAAATCCACGCTCCCTTGTCGTCTTGAAATAGGCCGGCTATACCGGATACGTTTCCTATTCCATCTTTTACACTCCCATCAACATTTAATTTAATTCGTCCTGCATAAGGAGGAAACCAAATAATAAGTGTAGGGCCTTTATCATGGTCCACATAAATTTGGGGTTTGCGGGTAGCTAGCTCAATATTATCCGCAGACCCCATCGTTATGTGAATAACGGAAACTACACTGATATCCGCATTTTCAAAAACTCTTTTACAACGGAATTTCCATAAATTCCAAATACTAGCAATGAAAACAAAATTCCAAGAGTTTTTGTTATAAAAGTCTTTTTTGAGCGTAGGTTTCGATCGAGCCAATCGGTAAGAGTTAAATGTGAGATGTTGTTAATCCATTGTGATCCTTTAATTCTAACCCAAAACTGGACCAAAAAGAGCCATTCTTGAAAAAGGTGATTTAAATCTTCGATGTCACAATTACAACATGGACACATCATCTTGGGATAGTCCCCTTCTAATTCTTGACTAGTTTGTAAGTAGCCTTCCCTGAAAAACGAGCCAAAGAAATATAATCAATTTTGAAGGAATTTTTAGTTTCCAAATCCACAGCCAACTAACTTTGTTATTCGTATCATAGCCTGAAAAATAAATAAAGGCAATATTCAGATTTAGTACTAAATATACCAATAGTATGATCAGCCCATCTCGGAATGTCCTTGCCTTCAAGTGCATTATTTATAGGCACTCTTAGCACATTACTCACCATGTTATCACCCAAAATACTTTTTATTTTAGCAATACTCCAACAACCTTCTTCCATTAAATCTTTAACTTTAAAATTATCGATACTATTAACAAGTAAAGAGTTACGAAAAAAAGTTGGACCACACCGAATATTATCTCATAAGTTAATGTCATTACCATTACCTACATGCCAATGGGTGTTATTTCTTATGAGGTTTCTAGATGCAACTATACTTCTCCAAGTATGAGAAGCGGGGCGAGAGCAAGGCCATTCCCAAAACGAATGAGAATTAAGATACTTGGTTTCCAGAATTTTAACCCAAAATTTGTTTTTCTGTGAAATAAATTCCCAACCCAACTTAGCAGTGAGAGCCGTATTTTGATTAGAGGCTACCCGAATACCAAGTTCCCCGTGTTCTTTGGGGTTGCAAACTTTATTCCATCGGACAAGATGGATTTTCCTTTTTTCTCTTGTCGAACACCAAAGAAACTCACGATTTAATTTATCTATTGAATAGATGATACTTTTAGGTAACAAGGAAGTCTGCATATTATAAGAGGGTATGAGAGAAGTGAAAGATTTAATAAGTGAGTCGTCCAGCAAGAGAGAAAAAATTTATTTACCATCCAACTAGTTTTGATGTCATCTTATCAATCACTTCTTAAAAATGATGTTTGGGGACTCGCGAGTGATGCAAATAAACTCCTAAATACTTACCAAGATCATCGGTTAAAGGAACTTTTCGTATTCGGCCATGTAATGTAATCTTGCTCACCGTTAATAGTATGAATATATGAAGTAAGGATCTAAGGGGGTTGCTATTAAATACAACCATAGTCGTCTTAGTATCATTTATCCACCTTTAGTTTGACAACTAATTTGTTATTTTCTCTCTTTAGCAATAGCTACATTAGAAAATATAACTAAAGAAAAACTCAATCCGGCAAAATTATAGATATGCTACAACTTAACTTGAAGATTAAAGTGTTTGTGACAGAAAACTGGACACAAATTTACATTTCTCGCATAAATAATTTTCTTTCACACGGAAGCTTTTTAAATAAATATAAAATGAATGTAAAGGCCTTAGGCCTCATATGACAAATAGGTTTATTCCCCATAACTGGGGGACAAAAACTAAGTAAATGAAAAGGTTTTGCATCCTTTTTTTGCAATTATATCCAAAATTTATGAAGCAGGTGTCATCGATGCAAAGTCCAGTTCTTCATCGGAATCCAACACGTCTTCAAAATCATAGTAAGGATCCGCCTGTCGTTTATAGATATCATGGTATAAGTGATATTGTCAGAATCTATTAAAAAGAAGAATTTAAAAATTATTGTGGTAACTATTTTTCTTTAGTCTCTTACCTTTGGCCTGGGAGTAACTGCTTCAAAACTATGGAAAACAGGAGAATCAAAATCGGGGGGTTTTAAGACGATATATGCACCCTTATTTCTGTACCTATCTTCAGTTGCCTGCAATATAATAGAAGCTTTAAACCTAAAACTACAAGTATGAAGTATCTGAGTGGTGATGATTCTAAATTTCGAACCTCTTCTGGTACGTATTGGAACTAGTCGCAAGAAGAGAAACAAGACTTTAAACATATAAAATTAAAAAAACCTGTCGCAGAAAACAATTCACTGGGTGGATTTCGTACATTCATTTTATTTAAAGTCATGCTAAGAATACAGGAATCATAAGCGGGTGCAATAATAGTTCCTATTATTTAATATAGATTAATATGTAACAACAAACCAATAATCATTATTTAGTAAATCAATAAGGAATGCATTCAGCAGGGAATATAATTGATTTCTTGAAGTTTCTCTATTCATAAACAACAAGGTGTACTCAAATATTATAGTTCTCTAACCATCAACAGAACTAACAACAAATTTTACACCTCTGCGACTATTTAATGGACCAAGTTCAAATCTATTTCTAGCACTTAGCATTACAGAACAGCCTACCTTCGGCCAGTTTTTTGACTTTTTCAGCAAGGGGCACGTAGTCATTGGCAAAGATTAAAGGAACTCAAAATTATTAGTGTCTCAATTTATATTCCGTATGTATAACAAACAGAAAAAGTAGTCACCATGATAACAAATTATGTAAAAGTTTAAAGAAGTATCATATTCAGTGGTCTTGATACAAAACTCGCGCTTTCCAGATAGCACGAGTCACAATAATGAAAACAACACATGATAAAAAGGGAGGAGGAGAACCGAAATATATGTATATACCTGGAATTGTGGATAATCGGGAGCACTGAATAGAGTAATTAATTTCCCAGACTCGACAACATGATCTATCGTGTACCCTTCATCCATTCCACCCATTCCTGACCTTTTTTCCCTTGCATCCGGACCTTCGTGCGACCTGATAATTAGCTGCAAAAATAGTAATAAGCAAAGATAACTCTAACTCAACATGAACTACTTCAGACGAGTATTCAAAAGGGTTCTTTTCATCTTCAGTCCCTAGACAGTATAAATATGTTCCTAACTTTGGCCTATACTTCGACTTTATGCACTCTAGTCCGTCAAATTTCCTTCTGGTACATTTTTCGTCCAAAACCTAAACCCCCTGAATTTTCTGTTAAATAAGTGACCAAAATTTGAGAAAATAGATGAAGCTTATGGACTGAAATTGCTTACTTAGTTAACATATAAGGACTAATCATACACAATACATAAGTCATACTCATAAGTATATGTTTAACGGGAATTGTAAATGTGTTAAAAAAAACTGTCAAAATTCACAAAATTTTAAGTTAAGGGGCTAAAAATGTACTACTATATGTTGGTAACTTGGTATATATGTATATGGAAAAAAATGGGACTGTGTCAAATTAACCCTATTTTAAACATGACCAACCTTTAAATTATACTTCTTTAAAAACTCTTCCGTACAATCGGGACCCCAAATAAGACCAATTCCTCGTTCTTTATTGGGGGACAAACCAGGGTTCATCGACGGGTCCGACCATAAAACATCCCCGGGGATTAAATTTCCACCTTCATGAGGAGGATTGAGAACAAATCTTCTAGCTTTCAATAACTCATCTAAAGAACCAAGCGAAAGAGTCTTCGTCTCGGGTTTTTCTATAATTTTTCGATTTTTTTTTCCTTTTGACCTTCTTGGGGGTAAAGTGTTCTCTTTACGGAAAAGACCTCCATGAGAGGTATAAACTTTGCCCGCTATAATGGAAGCTAAAGGAAGCTCTTCAAAGCATCTCAAGCATTTTGCATACACCCGTTTTCCTTTATCTCCGTATTTGGCCATTACTTCTTTTTCAAAACCATAATATTGAGTGCAATATTGCGATTCGTGGTTTCCACGAAGAAGATATACTCTATGCGGCATCAAAACCTACAAGAAAATACATTAGCCTTTCAGCTCATTACATGGGAAAAAACGGCACTATCAAATATAAAAGAGCTACTAGTACAAATACGTAAATAACTTGCAAACTTCAAAACCATTATGCAATTATTTTTGATGCAATAGAACAAAGTTACTGACTTACATTTAAACACAGGCAAGTTAAAGTGTTGCAACAATAAAGAACATATAAATGCTTAAAAAGAACTCACCAACTAAATCTTTAATGCAATCACAGTATCACACTAGAAACAGATAGAGGCATTATGCAATTATTATCCGAGCAATCGAACATACTTTAAGACCATCTTTGATGACAATTTAATCCATCAAGTCCTTAAACTGAAAAAATCCAATCTTTAAGAGTATCTTGATGACTTCTTACATGAAATTCCCCTAATCCTAGTGTAAAGGTTGACCTCCAAAACCCACTAGAATCTTGATCCACATAATCGCAATTACAACTCATATATATAAGCAGATTTCATTACTATTTCCTACTCTTTATAACCTCAAAAGATAGAAATTTATTTCCACCAAAACTCTCATCACAAAAAACATCCAGCCTTTTTCACTTACCACACTGAAATTTACTTGAAGCTTAATTGGCAGTGACTTTTCAGTAAATAAACCAACTTGTACGAGACTAAACAAAAAGCTGGATTCATTCATCTTAATACTTCTAGTTTATTTGGCCAGGAAAGACTAAGGAATATCAACTTTAAGCTGATCAACAAGTGTATTGCAGGTTCTAAGCACAAAGCATATCAATTAAGCTAACATATATAACCAAACAAACCCCTAAAAACAATGCAGCAACCATAACTCATGATAACTGAACAAGGGGACCCAAAAGCAGATACTACAAATATCTCACCTTCCAAGTCAACAAGAGCAAAAAATTCCTGAGCCTGTTGCCGCTTGGTCCACACACAGTTCCCATTATCAAAACTACACGCAAGGGGAGATTTCTTTACTATTTCCAATCTTAAAGGCCTAACAGATAAATTATTTTTTTGCCAGAAAACATCTCATCGCCAAAAAGATTCAACCTTTTTGCTTACCACACTAATGAAACTAAAGTACATGAGTTTCTTTGTTCCGCTGCAGCTTTTAAAGAAACAACTAACTTATATGAGGCAGAATCAGAAGCTGGAATGAATAATCTCCGCACTCCTAGATTTTGTTTTTCAACATAAAAAGAAAAATCAATTCTTAAGCAGGTCAAGAAGATGCATTGCAGCTTATTAGCAGAGGACATATAACTTGAACTTAAAGTCAGCTACCAAACAAGCTCATAACAGTATTGCGGGAAAACTGACTGATTATAATCCAAAAAAAAAACTATATTCTAATATAATCTCACCTTTCCAGGCCAACAAAAGTGAAAAGGCCTCCATTCCCCATCCTCCTTGAACCACATAATTCCCATTGAAGTTAATATACATCAGAAGATTACATTACTATCCCCAAATTTATGTCCCAAAAATATAAAAACAATTTTACCACCAAATTTCTCATCCTGAAAAGATACAATATTTTAGCTTGCCATATTATGAAATTACGTTGAGTTCGTTTGGCAGCAATATTTAAGCGAATCACCAACTTTTCCAAACAAAACTCAGAAAAAATTCAATTTTAAGCGGATCAAGCTAATGTAGTGCGGCTTATAAGCAGAAAAGCCAGCAACTTGAGCCTATAAACATAAGAAACCACAAAAATGTCACCACACCTTGACCCACAATTTCCCCACTAATTTTGAAACATGAAAATATTTCATTATTATCTCCAAAATTTATTTCCCGAAAAGATAACAAAATAAATTCACCAAGTCTCTCATCCCGAAAAAAAGATCCAACCTTTTAGCTTGATACATTAAACAAAGTACTTGAAAAAAACGGCAGATTTTAATTAAATATACTAGCTTCAATAAAGTAGAAGAACTGGGTTCTTTCCTTTTAGCACTTCTAAATTATTCATCCCAACAAAGTAAGAATCATTCAATCTTAAGTGATGCATTGTGTCCTATCTATTATGCATAAAAGCACATAACTTGATCTTAAAAAATTTAATCCACCAAATTTCTCATCCCAAAGATCCAACCTTTTAGCTTGCTGCTACGTAAGTGAAAATACATTCAGTTCGTTATACAGCAACGTTTAAGCACATTTACCAACATTTCCCAACAAACTAAGACGATTCAATTTTATTTGATCGAGCAAATGCATTGCATCCTTTAAGCATAAACTACATATTACAAGCTGCAATTAAACCACAAAAATCTCACCTTCGAAGCCAATACCACCTAAAAAGTCTCGAACCCCCACGCTCCTCGATCAACTTAATCCCCATTAAACACAAAAACCCGATTCTCGCCCGGAAACCCAACATCACCCAACAAAAACATCAACCCATGCATATTTTCTTTATATTTCCAATCTTCAAGGCCTAAAATAAAATATTTTGTACGTCACCAAATTTCTCATCCCCAGAAAAGATCCAACCTTTTCCCTTACCACACTAATAAAAGTACACAAGTTTCTTTGTTTGGCTGCAGAATTTGAAGAAAATAACTAACTTATATGAGGGAAAACAAGAAACTGGATGAATTCACTTCACTTCAATAATTTCAACAACAATTTTAAGCTGATGAACCATATTTGTTGCATTCGCAGCGGATAAGGAAAAAAAAACTTTTTTAACTTGAGCTCAAATCTACAACCAAGCAAGCCCATAATAGAAATGCAGTAACAATGGATGATCGTAATCTAAAAAAGAAAAAAATCAAACAGAAAAATTAAATAGTGTACTGTAAAGATAAAATAAAAAATAAGCTGATTAGCAAAAAAGAATACAACTTAAGCTTAAAATCTACAACCAAACAAGCCCGTAACAGCAATGCAGTAACAATGATTGGTCGTAATCCTACCCAAGAAAGTCACAATCTCCTATGCACCTCAATCACATAATCTCCTACCCAAGAAACTTACTAACTTTTCATAAGAAACTATGGAAAAACCCAAGTTTAAGCGAATCTGGCAAATGCATGGCATCCTTAAAGCAGAAAACAACAAAACTAGAGCTTAAAAAACGCAACCAGACATCGAAATTCAAAAATCTCACCTTCCAAGCCAACAAGAGCAAGAAAGTCTCAAGCCCCCACGCCCTCAATCACATAATCCCCATTAAAGTCAATATACATAAAAAAACTACATTACTATCTTCAAATTACGTCCTAAAAAGATTAAAAATAATAATCTAATTCACCAACTTTCTCATCTCAAAAAGATCCAACCTTTTAGCTTCTACATTAACTAAAGCACCAAAGAGTTCGTTGAGCGGTGAATTCTAAGCAAATTTACCAACTTTTCACAAGAAACTACATAAAATTTTCAATTCTAAGAGCATCAAGCAAATACTAAAAAAAAACTCACCTTCCAAGCCAACAAGAGTAAAAAAGTCTTGAGCCCCCACGCCCCTTGATCGACATAATCCCCATTAAACACAAAAACCCTATTTTCTCCCCGGCAACCCCGCGTCACCCAAAATAAACATGACATCATGAAGTTGCCAAATTTCTCATCCCAGAAAAGATCCAACTTTTTAGCTTCCCACATTAATTAAAAAAGCACATAGAGTTCATATAACAGCAGCTTCTAAGCAAATTTACTAACTTTTCACAAGAAACTACAGAAAAACTCAACTTTAAGCGGAAAATAACATAACTAGAGCCTAAAAGATGCAGCCAAACATAGAAATTCAAAAAACCTCACCTTCCAAGCCAACAAGAGCAAGAAAGTCCCGAGCCCCCACACCCCTCGATCAATATAATCCTCATTAAAATATTTTCCTAAAATCTATGTCCTAAAAAGATAAATAAAATCTTATCCGCCAGCTTTCTCAACCCGAAAAGATCCAACCTTTTAGCTACCCAAGTTAATTAAAGCTAAGCAAAATTACTAATTTTTCACAAGAAACTACAGAAAAACTCAATTTTAAGTGGAAAATAACATGACCAGAGCTTAAAAAATGCAACCAAACATCAAAAAAATAAATTAAAAAGCTCACCTTCCAAGCCAACAAGAGCAAGAAAGTCTCAAGCCCCCATGCCCCCTCGGTCAACATAATTCCCATTAAACACAAAAACCCGATCAAGCATATACATTGCATTCGCAGCAAAAAAAAGGGGGGAAATCTACAACCTTGCTCATAACAGAACTACAGTAACATAACTACAAAAAACTACCAAAAAATAATGATCATAATCAAAAAAAAAAAAACTCACCTTCCAAGCCAACAAGAGCAAGAAAGTCTCGAGCCCCCACGCCCCTCGATCAACATAATCCCCATTAAACACAAAAACGCGGTCCTCCCCCGGAAACCCTGATTCACCCAACAAAAACATGACATCATGAAGCTGCCCATGAACATCCCCAACCACAACAACCTCCGTCACCCCGTCCAAATCATCGATACATACGTAGTTTTTCTCCTTTTTTAAAATACTCGACGCGGCGAGTATTAGGGTAACAAAATGGTCAATGGGAAGGATTGTGTGGAATTGTGAAGGGGGTAAGTGGTATGATGCATAGTTGAAGGTGTTCATGAGGTTTGTGACCCATTCTTGTGTGATGGTCCCATCGGACGGGTACGAGATGGGGAGGGAGAATGGAGCTCTAGGTTCTTCTTCTTCTTCTTCTTCTTGTAATTGTTGTTCCATTGTCTGTGATTGTGAATTGTGCATGTGAGGATGGTGAGAGGATAAAGATTGTGAATTTGATGGGGAAATAAGGAGTGTTAGTGAGGTTTTATTAAAGTTGAGGGGTTAAATTGTTAATTTTACAAGATTTGATTAAGCTTTGGGAGGTGGGTTCTTCTTCTTGTGGTGGTTGTTCCATGGAATGTGAATTTGAGGGGGGTATGGTGGCTTGACTTGTATGGATCATGAAACGTCTCATTCTAGTGTTATAAAAATCGAGTGTAGTCGGAAATTATGTGACGTGCGGATTTAGTGCTGATCAAAGTGATATTTGACGTTAGACGGTCTGTTTTCGACTTCCTGTCTATATAATTGTATTGTGCCTTTTAAAAACTTGACTATTCTCGTTTAATTCCGCTTGATAGTCGTATAATCCCGCCTAATCAACTAAAATTTTCAGGCTTTGTCTATCCTGTATTATTATTTTCTAATTTTCGATCACACTGAATAGATAGGTGTAGCCTAGAAGGTTGGTAGATTAGGAGTGTTTAAGTGGAATAGGCATTGGTTAAGCAAAATTAGACGTGATTAGGCGTCAGACGATCGATTTTCATATAAAACCCGGCTTGCGCATTTTAGAAAATTGTCTAATCTCGTTTAATTCTGCTGAATGATCGTATAATCACGCGTAGTCTGCTGAATGATCGTATAGGTGGAGCTTGAAAGACTGACACGTTAGGCAGGATTAATCGGAATTATGCGGGATTAGACTAGCGGTTTCCGTCTAAAACATGTCTTGCGCCTTCCAGAACAGTGCCTATGCCCCCATTAAATCTGCTTGATGGTCGTATAATCTCGTTTTATCGCCTAAACTGTCAAGATTTGTATACCTTCTAGTATTATTCTAATTTCCAACTACGCTTGTTTTTTTAAACATTGCCTGGACACGGAAAAATAGAGACTATTAATAAGGTTTTCTTGAAGTTGAGGACTTTATTTGTTAATTTTATAATTGTTGTTTAGCTAATTCATTTGAATAAAATTTCTGGTAATTTAGAATAGTTTACATCTTAAAATACATGGCTATGTTTATACTTGTATTGTTGAATAATTGACGTATGACATGGATTTATAAAAATGCATGATTGTGTATTTGTGAACGTGCAATATTATGCATCACCAACAATTGAATTGTTATACACTATATGTTTCAAATTAGGATAAATTAACAAAACATATTACTTTTTAAACTAAATTAATAAAAACATAACTAAAAATTTCTAATTATAAAAAATAAACCAAAATTTCATACCCTAATTTGTATATTTCATACCATTATTTTAAAAGTTCGTAGCATTATTTCAAAATTTCATACTGTAATTTGTATTTTTCATACCTTTATTTCAAAAGTTCATATCATAATTTGTATTTTTTATACATTTATTCCAAAAGTTCGTACCCTGATTTCAAAAGTTCATATTCTGATTTGTAGAGTTCACATTTATTTTCAAAGTTCATACCCCAATTTACATAATTTATATCTCCGATTTCGAACTACCACTCATATTTATTTTTAAAATTCATACCCCAATTTACATAATTCACGAGTTTTCGGTCTCGGAAAAAGAACGAGAATGAGGAGGAGAGAGATTGGAGTGAGGGTGAGAGGAGGAGGGAGAGGAAAAAGATTGAGAGTGATGAATCAGTTTTTTTAATTTTTATTATTAATTGAAGTTATATTTTTGATAATTTAATTTTTGAGTGTATGTTTTTGTTAATATAATAGTTGTAGAATATGTTGACGTTAATTGCCCCTTTAAATTATTTTAGAGATAATGAAAGTTGACAATTTTGATTTTGTCGGTTGTTTCGACCCGACCCGAATCTCTAATTAATTTTTGTATTTTATATTATATAACATGATATTTTTTATTTCGATAATAAAATTTAAGTTAATCATACGCGTTACAACCTTTTTTGTTTCATATATTAGTTATAATTAGACTTATACTTTGAATATATGAAACTATTAAATAAAAAATATACTTAAATTAAAAAAAATTATTGTTACTTAAAAAAGATAAGCGATCATTATTTTCTGATTATAAAAATTATAATGATAATTTATCTAATTTAGTATGATAATTATTGTATGTGTGAATAAAACTAAATATTAAAAGAATCTGATAAAAAACGTATCAATTTTTTTATCTACTCCATTATTTATACTTTCACACTATTTTTTCTACTACATGCTAATTTCTTTTTGTATTTATTAGGAGTGTTATTTTTAAAGTAGAATTATATTTCGTGTTAATAACATGTTTAGACTTCTTAAATGAAAATTGTTAATAAAAAATGAGCTTGCCGTAAAATAAAAAAAATATGTCGGGAGATTCGGAATAAACCTATTCCGACTCTAACCCACCGCTACTATATATAAAGACAAAATATGTCCAAAGATCAATTTGATTTATATTTATTGTCCAAATAAACCCGAGTTTCTCTAAAAAAAGGGCCAATAATTACTTAAAGTTAACAATGAGTGTGACTATAAAAAAGCACTAATTTTCACCGCCATATTATACACATGAAATCATCCGTTAATAATGATAATAGGGGTTGACCGCAAAACTTTTAAATAGAGAAACTCTAAATGTAAATTGATTAGCCAAGTTTACAATGTACTCAAGTGAGTATTTATAAACTAATCTAACTAAATAACTCTATTTATCTTAATGTACACATATTCATAAAAAAAAAAAATAGATCAAGAATGTAAAGTTCTAATTATACCAACTATTTCGATCATCTTTATCCGTTACTAGCTAGGTAATATTTATTAAATTATATATAAAAGTGGAGCTGACAATTATGAAAAGTAATAAATACAAAATGTTATTTTAGAGTATTGCAAAACACCACTATTTTACGGGGTTAGCGTTTCTATAAATTGGAGGCTTGCGATGGCAACACTATAATATAGTCATGCCCATCGCGTGGAATAATTGTCTATTTTACATTGACAATATATGCGATAATAATATTTTTGGTGACATTCACAGTTGTAAAATTGTGAAATTTAAATACAAATTATGATCAACCAAATGCTTTTTTGTTAAACTCTCACTATATTTGACAAATAATATGGCACCGGGGAGACATGTTATGCTTTGTTGGATTGCGGAAAAGAGTATTTATATTATTGTTACCTAATCCCATCTGTTATGTTATCACTTACGAGTGCAAAAAACGTACATAAAGAGAAAGGAAAAAGGCACTACACATTTAATAATATTGAAATGTGGACTTTTTTTGTGTATATTTCACCAATAAAAAATCATAGGGTTTGCATTTTTTTCAAATGATTTATTGAAATCGCTTCTCCAGGTGGCAAAATTTGTCAAGAAGTTTGGCCAACCTAGTCCAAGTCTTTTACTAAAATAAACGATAGTAATTATCATTCATTGCACTTAATAAAGGTTAATAACTTAATAGTACATACTATTGACTTGAACGTTACACGTTACAAATTTCTAATTAGCTTGACCAAATAAACCAAATTGTATTCATTATGATAATTAAATATTTAAAAATTACATTGTTTCAGGTAAAAATATGTTAGGCATAATATTTCCGCAATACTATTTTTCCACTGTTACAAGATCAGTATGATATTCCACTTTTTCACTCACGTAAATTGAAAAATGTTATCGACTCAAAGATGAAAACTCAAATCCTCAATTTGGTCAACCTCACTAATTAGTTCAACAAGAGCAATGATTGTTAACTAAATTTTATTGCATAACATTATTGGTTGTGTAATATAGTCAAATTTCAAAGTTTATGCAATCCGTCCAAATATCAACCGATCATAAAATAATAAGAAATGTGAATAATATGCACCAAATTCTTTTTTTAAAAAGTCTCTAAAAGACTAAACCCTTCGTAGTCGCTTCCTTTTACCAATAACACCGTCCTTATATACAAAAGTCACCTCTATATATATACACACACACAAACTTATTTCCATAATCATTTTTATCACAACATTGTATAAAAAAAACTTGGATCATATGAGCAACAAGAGAGTTCACCGTAGATGTTTTAGACTAAACCTCAAACGACTTTCTGTCCATCGCCTACGCATAAAAATACTCTACTTTGATCAGCTATTTATTCGATGGCGAGCTTTACTAACGTCACTAACTTGTCGTCCAAAGAAAGGGTCACGCGGTGGCAGTAGTAGAAGACATTTGGTTAAAAATGAGGATTGTTTGGAATTCATTTTACTCGAAAGCAATAGCAGATTGTTTGGAATTTATTAAAAGATCTTCGGTTTCCATGGAAGAATACAAGACAGTTGACCAAATTTAGAGAATGATATAGAGAAAATTCTTTGTGCGCAGAAGAGCCAAAAATTAGTTTGTAGATTTTTTTTATTTTTTATTTTAAACAAATAAAACTTATATTAATTTAAATCATTCCAAAGTAAGACGGAAGTTGGTCGGGCATAACAACCGAACAAAAAGTTATAAGTTCATTCCTAGCATAATTTGCTAAATAGTTAGTCGGTCTATTAGTTTCACGGGACCACCAAACAAAAACTCAATATTTGCCTTCTCCGAGTTTACAAATATCTTCAATTAGAATTTCAATTTTCCAAGCCATATGACAATTAAGTGTTGTACAAAATTTTGTCAATGCGCCAATGTCCGTCTCAAATATAATGTTATTCCAGTTTTTGTCTAACGCTCTTACACAAACAAATCGTAGACTATAAATTCAGCCATTAGCGGACTAAAAGATTTGAACCGTTTACACAAAATATCTACAACGCCGCCTAAATTATCTCGAGTAATGATTCCTCCTCCGGGCCCAAGTACTTGGTGCCTTAAACGATACGTCGGTATTAATCTTTAGACACCCAATTGGTGGCCGGCTCCACAAAGCTGGAGTCTTTGGATCTGTTGGTGTTTCATTTCGCTCATTGCAATCTTTAATAAAGTTTTTGTATAGCCTCATTGCTCTTTCAATCACAAATCCGGACCTCAGTTTTAATTCGTCAAAAACCACATCGTTTTTTACTTTCCACAGTTGCCAACACATATTCATAATTATTTCCACACTATCCTTCGGTGGTTGCGATTTAATAATTTGCTCGAACCAATGAGCAAATGAGGACGTTCCTTCATGTGAGACACGGACACCTAAAGGGCAACCAAACCAAGCAGCACGCGTCCAACTACAATGTAACAGAACATGCTCGGTCGTTTCTCTGCAATTGTTACATATAGGGCACATAGGACTTGTCCCACACTTTTTCTTAAAAAGACTTTCTTTGGTAGCTAAATAGTCGGAGCGACATTGGCATTCCATACATGTTTCCAGCTTAAACGATAACTCAAAAAAGACATGCCCGATCTTATATCTACTAACACCCGAGAGCTTTCTTGCCAATACCCGGATTTAATAGTATACCTCCCATCTTTAGAATAGTGCCAAATAATTTTGTCGCTTCCTTCACACCGGCTCACTGGAATCTTACATATTCGGTTTGCTTTCCCTCTATCGACTACCGTTAGAAGCATTTCATAGTGCCAGGTCTTAATCGATGCATTAATAAAATCACTAACCCTTTCAAGGTCACAGTTTTGGGGCTTTTCGACCCCTATATTAAAGTTTGGCTGTTCGGGCATCCATTTATCCTCCCAGAACTTGGTCGATTCTCCATTTTTTACACTCCATCTTAGACCTTTTCCCAATAGTTCTCTTCCTTTTAGAAGGCTCGTCCATACCCAGGATGTGCGACTTCCTCTTCTAGCATCAAGTGTATTAGAACTTTAGCCACAATTGATCCTGATTGTGCATTAACCGCCAGAACTGCTTCGCAAGAAGGGTACAATTAAAAATAAACAGGTTACGGAAGACAAGTCCTCCGACTTCTTTCGGGCGTGTCAAATATTTCCAACTTTTCCAGTGAATCTTTTTATTTTCCACATTTCTGCCCCACCAAAAGTTCGATATTAAACTGTTGATCTTGCTACGCAGCCCCTTGGGAACGAGAAAGCACATCATAGGGTGTGATGGGATCGCTTGTGCAACAACTTTAATCAATACCTCTCTAGTCGCCGCGGACATAAGGTTTTTCTTCCGACCTTGTATCTTACTTAAAATACGATCACGTAAATAGGCAAGAACCTCAGATCTGGTTCCTCCCCACATTGATGGCAAACCAAGGTACTTCGAGTCACGTTTAAAAGTTGTCATACCAAGTTGATGCAACAGCTTCTACTGTTTTTCATTTGAACAATTTGGTGAAAAAAATACCTCTGACTTAGACAAGTTCACACTCATGCCAGATGCCACACAAAGATCGTGTAAAATTTTCTTAAAAAAATCAACCTCTTCCTCATTTTCTTGAATGAGAAACAATTGGGCAATCTCGACACAAACGAAAACTTTTTAACTAGTTTCTATTAACTGCAATATTCAGCTTTTTAGAAAATACATCTTCCACTAGCAAAAAAAGATACGGAGATATTGGGTCTCCTTGTCGGAGCCCCCTACTTGGATTTTCCCCTCCAATGCTTCCATCATTTACTCGAATCGAAAAACTCACTGAACGGACACAATCCATAATCCAGTGGACCCATTGTTGCGACAAACCCATTCTGATCATGACTGCTTCTAAAAATTCCCAACTCACCTCGTCGTAAGCCTTATTTAGATCAATCTTGATTGCCATATATGTTTCTTTCCTTTTTTCATTCTCCTTAAGGCATGGAAGCTTTCATGCGCTAAGATGATGTTGTCTTGGATTTGTCTCCTGCTTATAAAAGCCAATTTTCAAAATTAATTTATAACAATAATTGCACAGGCTTATTGGCCTAAAATTAGCCACATACTCAGGGTTGTTCTTTTTAGGAATTAGAACGATATTTGTTATGTTCTAAACTTTTAACTGCCAAACACAAATCATTCCCAATAATAGACCAATACTTTTGAAAAAACAGTCTCTGGAAACCATCGGGACCTGGTGCTTTTAAAGCTCCCATAGCAAATGTTGCTTCTTTTATTTCTTCATCTAAAATAGGTCCACACAAAGTCGAATTCATTGTTTCATTGACAATAGGAGTAATATCATCTAAAAAATCAGAGGTACAAATGGGATCGTTGACAGTGAACAAATTCTTGAAGTGACTCAGGATTAGTTCATTTACCTCATATTCTCTATTAGCCCATTGTTGTGCCTCATTTTTCAGTTTTCAAATAAGGTTCCGTCTTCTTCTTTGAGAAGATGTTCGATGAAAATAATTGCTATTTTGATCTCCAAACTTAATAAAATTTAATCTCGATCTCTGGTGCCAAAAGATTTCCTCTTGCTCCAAACATATGTTAAGTTTAGCTTTCAGACTCTTTTCGATTTCTCCCCCTGCCATGGTTGATTGTTGAATTTGGGTAAGTTCTTTTCTGAGTCGATTTATTTCCTCCCTTTGTTTTATGAAATAACATTTGCTCCATTTAGTAAGACCCCTACTACATTCTTTCATTTTATTACTCACTGCAAACTGGGGAGAGCCTGAGACTTGAGTATCCCACTTTGACATCACTACATCCTTACACTCATCTACTGACACCCGCCTAGCTTCGAAACGGAAAGTGTAGTGCTTTCTTTTGGACGGGTAGTCAAGATAGAAGTGTATCGGACAATGGTCAGAGCCCATTGCAAATTCATGTGTAACCACCGCCTTAGGAAAGAGATCTGCCCATGCTTGATCTACTAAAACTGTCTGATCATTCACGAACAATATACCCCCCTCGAGTCTTAGCACTCTACGTAAACTGGTTACCATTAAAGCCCAAATCAATCAACTCACGATCATTTATCATTTCCTGAAAATTAAAAATACGTGTTAGCAAGCATGGAGGTCCACCCAATTTTTCAGAAGCCTTTAAAATGTCGTTAAAGTCGCCATATACATGTCCACGGATTTACTGCCTTTGCTCTTACATTTCTTATTTGATTCCAAACACGGGACTTCCCTTCCATATTGGGACTTCCGTACAGAAAGCTCATTTCCCATTTATGGCCCGGATTTTTATTTTGAACTATCGAGTGAATAATGTTACAGTCAGCTAGCTTAACCTCCACATCAACCGTAAAGTCCCACCACATTGCAAGATCCCCACCCAAACCACACAGTTGAACATAAAACCCCGAATCAAAGTTACAACTTTTTCTAATCGACTTCATTTTATCAGATTTATTTTTAGTCCCCATTAAGAAAATAATGGAGGGGCGATGGGTCCTAATACCCTCTATTAAGACGCGGATTATCAAGAGTCGCCCGACTCCTTGACAATTCCAGGATTGTACTAACATGGGGGCTGCGGCTGTTGAAGGCACGGCGTCACCTCCTGAGTATCGCACCAACTATCGAATTCGTAATAAATACTTCAAAGAGAGGAAAATACCTGATTACCATAGCCTTGTTTCTCTTTTCCGCCATTACCATTTCCCCTGTTGGCTTCGTCCACGACCATAGTGTTGGAAACACGTTTTATTTTGCAGCGAAAAAACATATCTTGTATCTGATTATAGTGTATATGAATTTTATAAAAACGATACAAAAATAACTCACGGGCAGAGATAAATCACACTTGATCTTCTGTTGTATTCATATTTTACTTCTTGCTTATTACTCTTAAAGAGCTGAACTCTCAAAACTATTTGCAAACCCCTAATTATGAAGTTTGTTTCTTTTCCTTAAAATGTGAACAGTATATATAGGCTACAACAAGGACCTAGTGCAGAAGAAGTAAAAGACTTCTAACTTACCTAAAAGTCTAACTCTACTTAGATTAGTACTTAATTAATAAATATTATATAATTTTATTAACAAGATTAATATAATATTATCTAATTAATATTTTACCAATCTTAGTATATTCTATCGGTAAATTATATTCATTTCCACTAAAGAATATAATTGCACTCTAATTCCTTCTCAAATAATATTTGAGAGCACATTATTAAATACTTAATTTTCTCATCACGCTAAGATCACAGATATCCACCAAGTAAATAAATTACTGACAATTATTTTACTCGGCATATTATTTCATCGACCTTTCCACTTAACTTATTTGTTGTGCCGTATATAAAATTCACTTGCAAGATTTGACTCAAACAAAATTTATAAGCTTCTCGAGGGGATATCATCAATCCTTGTTAAAGGGACATTAATTCATTCGATTATAGACACACACCATATAAATAATATTACTGCCCAACGTACGGGTTTGTTGACCACAACAAATCTCACTCATTGCAAATCAAAACACTATATATTATAAATATGTGTATCAAAAATAATACAGGGATTAAGAGTATAAGTAATCATAATAATTAGTTAGGTATAATTATTTTATTCTGGTCAGTATCATAAAATAATACCACTTTGTCCTGTTCAATATACTCTAAGTATACTAGCACAAAAAGACGGAACTCAACCGTTTCATGTAGTCAAGACAGACCTACTAAACTCTGTGTTACAACTATACCGATGGTTGTCCACTCTATTTAAAGTTGTAAACGCTAAAATATATATTCTGTAAGAACTAGTTATTTGATCTTCCGTGTATAAGTCGAACTGTACACACCAAATAAATTACTATACAAAATAAAGACACATGTACAGATAAATAATATGTACAACATTGTTCACATCTATTCTCAAATAAATCATTCATTGTTAATAAATAAATACTAAAAACCAACGATAAATCATGTATTTTAATATATCATTCTGACACATAGAGTATCCATATTTTATAGCCTTGCATACTTTGTTATTCACTCGTCCCCTTCTCTTGATGTGGCCTCTACCCCTTGCATTCCGATTTTGACACGGACTAGTTGGTTGAGTGTTTCTCTTTAGAACAGGCTCATCTTTGTCCCCATGCAGGCTTACAACAGGCTCTTTACACTTTCCAGTATTGCCACGTGTAATATTATTGTTAATCACAAGAGACAACTCTTCCCTAGTCTTATTCTCTGTCGGATTTTTGCTCCGGTCACCGGAATAGTGCTGAGAATAGCTCTGCTTACCCGTAGCTCTCAAATCTGGACCATAACTCACCGCTGTTTCACTAGAGTTGACCTCATTACATTCCTCTCTTGCATGCCCAACTTTTCCTCATTGCTATTAGTTGTTATTTTCTTTTTTATTTTATTTTGGATATTTATACAGGTCTAAAAGGGCCTAGAGAGATGTCTATAATTTCTCATATATTGCAATCTCTTTTGAACTTTTTTTGCGCCCTTCTTTTCTTCCGTTTCCCTATCACTTACCTTGTATCTATTTTTTTTTTATTGATTTATCTCTTTTATAAACTTTTTTATTATCACTTTACAGTTACACATATTTGGAAATGATATAAAGTATGAGAGATATTGTTTATTTTAATATTATAAATTTATAATGAAATGAAGCATTAATTTGTATATAATGGAATCACCACCTTAACGTAAACATAGGGGAACACATAAGCTAATTGATGCAAAGCAATTTTTGAGACAATATCTTTAAATATAAGTGAATTATATGATTTAAGAAGATTGATGCACATAATCTAACAAACCCGAATCTTTCATATCATGCATTACCGGCCTCCATTGTGGTGATCAAATCCCCATATTCTTAGGTTTTTTGTGAACGACACATGATATTTGGGAACGACACGATATGAAACCAGAAAAAGTGACCAGATTTGATGATGTATCAACTAGGTATTTCTACTAATTAACTCATATGATATTACTACGTTTTAGTTGAGAATATTAGTTCTTTTATGTTTATACAAGGGAATGCTGCATAAATAAATTACACACTTAAATTACACCGGCGTAAAATAAATTACTCGGTTTAGAAATTTATATTAGCTAGTTTGTATGCGAGGCCATTTAAATGAATAAAACCTACACTACAAAAAATTTCAGATTATCATCAGAGCGTCTGTTGCTAAACAGATGATAAAATGAGTATCGCTAAATTTAGAAACAATTTTTGTTGCTAAACTGTTGCTAAATTTAGCAACACTCATTTTAACAACAGTTTTCAAAAAGTAAATTGTTGTTATCTTATTTTTTTTTTCTTTTAGTGCTAGAAACTTACCTCTATACTCAAAGTGTTAGTAATAAGTAATTGTTGTTTATGAAAATACTTGCGACTTTTATTTGCAAATTTTCCATATTCATTTCAGTGATCGTATTTGAAGATTTGAAAAGTTAATTTCAATCATAGAATAATGTTGTATATCTTTTTAAAAGAATTTTATTGTGGCAAATTATATATGAAAATTTTACAAGTTAAAATTGTACATATTTTTTGACAGACAACAATTATTTAAGGGCAAATAATCAGTATCAAATCTTTAGTTTTAACCTATGTGTTCTAAATGTCACTCCTTTGTCGAAGTGTTTGAATTGTGTGATATTTGTCATGGGGAATTTTTTTTTTATTGTAATCCTTGTTTTTGTTTTTTTTAGGAGTGTATTATTGTAATCTTGTTAATTAGTGTGAAACGCACTTGAACTGGAGAGTATTTAAATTTATTTCAAAAGTTTTGAGTGGTTGAAATCAGTGATGTTAGCCTCTTTGACTTTAATTAGAATTAGAAACAACAAATAAAAGTAAAACATTGGTCGAGAAATATTACCCCAACATGATCTTATCGAAAAGTCTCTTTAACTCTAGAAACTTCAGAAGTGATCACTCGGCGTAACAGGCATTCCCATAATTCTAAAAATTATAAGTTTTTTTTAATATATTTTTATTAGATTATATTAAAATCGATAATTTGACACTAGTTTGATGGTTGATGTAAAATTTGATACCCCTCATAAGTTATTCTCACCTATGGGTTAAGCTTTATGAATTGAATTGGTTACTTTTTAAAAATATTTTAAAAAATCATTATAGTAGTTAATCAAAGATTGGTCTGTGGTCTTCTTTACATGGGAATCCATTTATGGACACGTTGTAATCTTCTAACGTAAACAAGTTGCTTACAAAGGAAAGATACAAGTGTGATAAAAAATAAAATATACATACAATTTGTTTTTGTTTTTTTTGACACATAAACCTCAATATTGATACTCTTTTGTTCCTCAATTTGATACTTTACTAAAACAAACTAAAAAAACAAAGTCTTGGTTTTTTTTTCATTCCAAAAGTTAGAGTACTCAAAGTTATATGGAAATATATTAAATATAGATTAATTAGTTGTGACTAAATCAAGATATAATGCAATTAATACTAAATCAATTTATTTCCATAATATCAAGATATATAAAATAAATCGCGTCACACTTGATGCATAACGACACGGGAGGAATTATTAGGGAATAGTCAGCTTATATTACTGGTTCACAACCCGTTTGTATAAAAATGTGACTTTAATGGCTGAGATACTCAGATAGCTTATAAATATGCAGACCCCCCACAGGTCAAAAAAAATAACATTCTGAAATCAAACATAGCAGCATATATCATCTCTCTAAACAGAAATATTATATTTTAGCCAGAGAGAGCCACCCACCAACAGCTAGACCTTGACTCGTCGTTAGTTTCCGGAGAGTCATCTGAGACGTTGTATCTTGCGATCGAAGCGCCAAACATAACCAGAAACTTCAAAGGTGGTTAGACGAATATCGGTTAAGGGCCTACTGTTAAACAGTAGCCTCGTCTATTTCTTCTGTCCTTTTTTATTTCATTTCATTTATGTAATTTAATTTCAGTATTTCAATTTCTTGTCCTTAGCTGTAACTTTTAAATTCTGTTTTACCTTTCTGTAATTTATTTAAAGTACTGTTTCAATTCTGTAATTAGATTAGTTTCATTTTAGTCCTGTAATTTATTTACAGAAACAGTCCAGCAGTTTAGTAATTATACTATTCTGTCTGGCAGTTTCTTTTAATTAACAAACAGTCCAGCAGTTTAGTTTTATACTATTCTGTCTGACAGTTTCGTTTAATTACAAACCAATCCAACAGTTTAATAACTTATATTATTCTGTCTGGAATTTTAATTAATTGCATTTACATTATGGAAGTGTCGGAATTTATAATAGAGTCACATTCCACTATAGAAATAAAATTGTTTATTTCTTTTCACTCCTTGCATTTTTAATTATTGTTTTTACGTACACCAAAACCAACATCACTTACCTTATATCTATTTTTTTTTTATTGATTTATCTCTTTTATAAACTTTTTTATTATCACTTTACATTTACATACATTTGGAAATGACATAAAGTATGAGAGAAAGTGTTTATTTTAATATTATAAATTTATAATGAAATGAAGCATTAATTTGTATACAAGGGAATCACCACCTTAACGTAAACACTAATGAATCAAGCATTAATTTGTATAAGAATTTATTTTTTCTAATTTGTTAAAAATAGAAAAAATAAATTAGTTATTGAAAAACACCATATAATCATTTATTTTCTAATCTAACGGTGGTAAAAGTCAAATAACACGCATACTGTTACGTTTTTCCCATATACGTAGGTATTAAATATATATTAATTAGTTGTGTCGATAAATATTTGATGTTTGAATGAATATTAAGGGTTATTTTTATTTTTGTTACCTGTACTAACATCCATTTCGTTTTTGAGCCCCGTATTACCATTTTTTTTGTTCGCTTCTCTCAACTTGCAATACTTGTATTTTTTGGAAATCAGTTGTGAAATATTTAACAGAATTGACAACGTGTGCTATCACGTGACCCATTTTCGTTAAAGCGTTAACAATGGGTCTAAATCAGGACCATTCCGACATCTTTTTACACATAATACATACTTTTTTTGTTTTTTTTTTTAAGTTTATCCAATAATTTTTTTAAGTTTGCCCCTTAATTTACAATATTTAACAATATTTGCCCCTGCCGTTAACGGAAATGGATCATGTGATGACACGTGTTGTCAATTCTATTAAGTATTTAGCATCTGCTCCCCCAAAAAATAGAAATATTGTAAGTAGAGGGAAGCGGAACAAAAAAATGATAGTACATGGTTAACACATCTATAATATTACTTTATGTCAACACCCCGTTATGAAGGCTTGAAACAAGTATTTACAAAAAAAAAACCTTCAATTACACAAATTGCAAATAAAATAAATACTAAATAAATATGTTAATTTAATTTTCATCCCACTTTCAAATTCATTTGTATATTTTAGGTTTCTCTCTCCTTTCTCTCCCTATCTCTTCAATTTTTTTTACTATTCCAGGTATGAACTTTCTTTTTCTTCCAATAATATTATTGTTATTAATTTATGTGATTTCAATTTTATGGTTGTCAACTTTATATTCGATTTAATTAGTATCTATGAATATAGGTTACCGTCAGACCAACGCATCGCGTGGGCAGGTTCATTAAAAATCTGCCTCTCTCTATTTTTCCTCCGTGTATTCTCTCTCTTCACTTTGGTTTGAAGGGATTTATGAGTCTTATTTCTCAACTATTTATTTTGAATTTTAATGTTATTTACGTTTTTAAGTTTGTTTATCCCTTTGAAGTTTTAAATTAGTTTACATTTAATTCCTACTTTTGAATTAATTAATTCCAATGTCTTATGAATAGGTTGATAATTAAAAATTTAAAATCAAAGCAAACACGCGTTACACCACGCATCGCGTGGGCGTGGTGGTCTAGTATATATGATTTGGGATAATACATGATAATTAAATTAATAGGAAAACTGCCACGTCATCACTTACTAATTGCTACTATTGAGTATGGTTTATGCCACGTCATCACTACATTATCTAGAGTTTCTGTTTATGATGCATGTATTTTTCTGTTTCTAGTTTTCTAGGGCCTGTTTGGCTCCAGGTTTTTATTTTTATTTTTTTTAGGGCCTGTTTGGTTTCCCTAGTTTTTAGGGCCTGTTTGGCTCCGACTTTTTTCTAGTTAGGCCTGTTTGGCTTCGACTTTTTTTTGTAGTTCTTTTTAGGGCCTGTTTGGCTTGGATCTTTTTTTTTTGTTTTTGTTTTTTAGCTTATTGCTTGAAATAGCTGTTTAATTTGTTTTTAGGGCCTGTTTGGCATCAGCTTTGTTGATTTCTTTTTAACTTTTTAGGGCCTGTTTGGCTTCGACTGTTTTTATTTGTAGCTTTCTAGGGCCTGTTTGGCTTCGAATGTTTTTATTTGTAGCTTTCTAGGGCCTGTTTGGCTGCCATTTTTTTTAATAGTTTTTTAGCTTATTGCTTAAAATAGGTGCTTAATTTGTCAATAGGGCCTGCTTGGCATCAGCTTTTTTGGTTTCTTTTTTAGCATTTTGCATTAAAAAGCTACTAGGTTTTAGCTTATTGCTTTTTTAAGTAGCTTTTTGAACAAAAAAAAAAAGCTAATCATAATAATGGAATCGGAGAGGATGAGAGGTACGGTGATCCGATTCGACGATAAGAAAGGCCTCGGGTTTAAAAACGAAATGCGGTGTTAGTGTCAGGGTGGGCAAAAAATCCGTAAATTCGTCCCGTAACCCAACCCGCATGGATTGGGACGGGTTGGGGTGGGTTGAATGTTCAAAAAGAATCAATCCGTCCCGCCCCAATCCGCTATATATTTTGCTGGTTGGGTTAGGGTTGAGGTTCACAAACCGCGGTTAATCCGTCTCAATCCGTTTCAACCCGCAATATATATATATATATATATATATATATATATATATATATATATATATGCATTATTTTAATATATCAACCTTTAATTATTATTATATTTTAGTTTTATTACTTGTTCGTGAATGTTCTAAACGTACTTTGATTGAGTTCAATTTAGGATAAATTAACAAAACATACTACTTTTTAAACTAAATTACAAAAAACATATCCTTAAAACTTTTCATTATAAAAAACATACCAAATAAAATTAAAATGCTGTTTATTCCTTTATTTATCTCTCTCTCTCATCTTACTCTCTCCCTCCTCCATTATTCTTTCTCACCAATTTTTCTATGTATCTCTTCATTATTCTCTCTCACTAATTTTTCTCTTTATCTCTTTCTAATTTTACTCTCTCTCTCCTCCATTTTTCTACGTATTTTTCTTTAATATCACTCTATCTCTCTCCCTTTCTCCACCACGAAAACTCATCACTAACTACCGAACACCATCTAGATATCCATATACATATAAGTAATACACAAATATTACACTATTTGATATCCCGTAATATATGAAAAATATATGAAATTGGTGAGATTGTTTTCTATTTATTAAGTTTTGAGACTATTGTAAACATTGTGAGTTTCAAGTTGAAAGAGAATAATACATATGTACAATATTGAGAGAAATTCATATGTAGGGTATGAAGCTTTAAAATTAGTTTACGAAGTTTTGAAATTAGAGAGAAATTCATATGTAGGGTATGAAGTTTTGAAATTAAGATATGAAGTTTTGAAATTAGGGTATGAAGTTTTTGAAATTAGGGTATGAAGTTTTTGAAATCAGGGTATGAAGTTTTGAAATCAGGGTATGAAGTTTTAAAATTAGGGTATGACGTTTTATAATTAGCATATGCATATTTTGTGAGTTTTTAATCATTTTTAGAGAGAGATGAGTGATTATCACGTGTTAGAAAGAGGTGCGATTATCGTGTGTCAGAGAGATATGTGCGATTAGAGAGAGATATGTTAGGTTAGAGAGAGATGTTAGATTAGAGAGAGATGTTAGCTGAGAAATATATATGTTAAGTTAGAGAGAGATTAGATTAATAAATAATAAGTATATATAGCTATGTTTTTGGTAATTTAAATTATTATGGTATGTTTTTGGTAATATAATAGAGATTGGGTATGTTTTTGTTAATTGCCCCTTTAATTTATATTTATGTTTGAAATATTCAATTTATTTTAAAATTTGGGTGGATTATGAAAAATAAAAGACCAAAATAAAAATTTAAGAATCAATTTAAACTCAACCCGTCATAACCCATAATTTATTTTGCGAGTTAGATTGAGTTAGATTGGAGTTTTAATTATAACGGTTTGGATTGGATTGGATTGAGTTGATTTTTACGATTCAAATGTCGCCATTTATTTGTTTTACTTAGGATTGAAACAAATATTAAGGTTTTTAAAAATACGACCCAATCATTACCGTCAGTAGGGATAATAAAAACAAATATTAAGGGTTTTAAAAATCATATTCAACGCTCAGTGCCGTATCTCTCTCTTTCCTTCAATCTGGTTAGTTCATATTCTCTCTTATTTATATATTTATTCAATGAAAAAATAGTACATTATTTTTTAACTAGCTATAGAGTGGCCATATATATTAGCACCTCAATTCTGAATTTATTTTTACCCCCTACTTTTCTGCATAAATATAATTGATGAAAACGGCGTTCGCCCTATCTATTATTATTATTATTATTCCCATCATTGCAAAACAAATTGCATAAACATATGAATTTTGAAAACGACGTCGTTTTTATATTCAAGACCAATCCTTATAGGCTATGAAGATATAATTAATGAGCAGGCTTAGGGTTTTAATATATCATATTAAAAGTTTCTCAATCTTAATACATTCTTTGGTTATAGTATATGTATATATTTTTCATGAATTTAGTTACTGCTTGTTAGGTCGTTTGGCGAAAGAAAATCCGTTGTTTTGAACTACAGAATTTGGGGGAATCGAACAATGCCTGAATCTGTATTATGGCTGATTTTTACCATGAATTTTTTAGTATTTTATAAAAACAAAATCTTTCTTTTGAATGAAAACCATTAAAATATACTAAGCAGGATTGTGGGGCAGAGCAAAATCCCTAATCTGTAATGTGATAAATTATGTGTTTCTATTGTAAGTAGTTATTCAGTTTCTATATAAGGTAAAAGAATATTATGTAGGTGTGGATCCACCCTTGAAAATTGTGGTTTCAATTTAATGTTGTCAAATATTCTATACTATATATTTAAATTTAAGGTGCTTGATGGAATTGTTTCAGCTTTAATTAGTAGAAAATAAGAATGTGCGTTATTTACAAGGTGTGAATAGATAAAATTTGGTTGTTTTCTTTCAAAGATATTGCTTGGTTTTGCTTCAAGTTTTTGTTATGATGGTAACTAAATTATGTTTGGCCACATCAAGAAGCAATTTTGACTTGGGATTTACATTAAACAATTTGACTTTAAGATTTTTGGATTTTCATTTGAGTGTCTGTGATTCACTGGAACCTATTCCTTCATTGTTTTTTCTATTTTTTTTAAAGAAAATAATGCATCTTTTATTTTAGGTTATTGCTTATTCATAAATTTATAATAGACCTAAAACCAAACTACAGTAAATATATAAACTTTAGCTAAATATTTTGCTTTGAGTTTCCTAAAACATTAGAAACTTGGAATAGATGATGGACAGTATGTAAATATTTGATGCAAGTATTTCTCTGTCATTTATTTGTATCTTATTATTGGTGTAGCGCAATGAGTAGCAAAAGCATTCCTTTACAGTTCTATTGGGATGGGAGGATCTCTCAGGGTACACATGGCATTACATATCACGATGTAATGTCAAAGGCTACTAACGTTAACCGTGGAGTCAAATATAGCGAGTTGATTGAAGAGATTTATAATTTATTTGGGATTGATTGTCATCAATACAAACTGAAGATTGTTTGTCGCTATCTTGCTCATGGACAGTCCAAGACTTTAGCAGTTGATAATGACGCTTCGGTGAATATAATGCTAGATATGACTAATTCTGTTGAACAACTTGAACTTTATATGGAGAAGTCGGATTCACTTGCTGGAAGTGACCCATCTTCATACATTCATCTCATTGTCAGACCAATGGTAAACATGCTCTATAAACTTAAACTTATATACATACTTAATTGGTATATAATTAAGCAGCTTTCATGTTCCTGCCACATTGATTTAGAATTTGGATGAGAAGTAAGAATTTCTAGAATTAGATAAGCGAGAAGAGAGGCTAGCTCGGTCTAGCTAAACTTTATCAACAATCCGTTAGAGAGTAATGAACATGCCTACTTGATAAACCTCTTAACGTTAATGGGATTGGGCTTCCCAACAATACCTTAAACCCTCAAATTAATGTTAATCAGCATAGCTTACTAAAAACACTAAATGACAGATTGAATAACAATTGTAATACATGAATCACTTTCATAATTGGTAGAAAATGTTATTCAGTATGATAATGATACTGGTATCGTTTCATATGCGATATTACAATTGGTAGAAAATGTTATTCAGTATGATAATGACACTGGTATCGTTTCATATGCGATATTATAATTGGTAGCATACTAAAATCACTAATATGATGAGGTTAGATTATAAAAACACTACTATAAACATCAATTATATCATTGGTAGAAAATTTCATTCTGTACGATCTGATTAGGATACATTTTAGGTTTTAGCTTATTTGATTGTAGCTTGTGGGCATCATTTAACTATGTTGCATAGATATTGATACAGGCGGAGTCATTTTTTATACTATACTGGTATGCTATACGATTTATTTATTTTTGGATACAATACGATACTAATCCGTTGAGATATCCTAATTACTTGGGAATGGCATGTATTCTTGTTTTAAAAGGAACTATGCAAACCTCTTATGAGATAAAGCTCATAACTATGCACTCTTTTAGAAATTGAGACATTTAATTGACATGAATATTGGCCATGCCTATGTACCGAGGAAGGGTGGTAACGGGTATGAATACAATTGTGAATGACAACGCTAAATATGACTTATTCTAATCACTTTTAAAGTTTCAATGTGAAGTTGCTTAGTACGTTGACTCTAACTAATACTGCCCCGGTATATTTTGTTCTTGTGTTTTTGCATGAAGTGTTCCTTGACTCCTGTTTTTCTTTTTTAGATTGGAATAGACAGAAAGTTTACGGTTAAGCGGGATAGACCTCTTCAGAAGCTCGTGACTGCTTTCATTCGAAGTCAGCCACTTGGCTTAAGGGACATTGAATTTGATTTTCGTGGTCATGAACTTGACGAACGTAAAACTCCATATGAGGTTTTTTTTTTCTTATCTGAATTTTTATTAGAGGGCTCCCTATCTCTATCATTTTTATGCGGCTAGGGACAGATTTAGGTGCTTCCTTGCTGAGATTATAATACTGTAAACAGTTATTTTCGTCGCATACATTTATGCTTTTTGTTCTGTCTTCCTTTGGTGTATAGTATCAAATGGTGGACGGTGACGTAATCCGTGCTGATGGGGTGGCCTTAGGTAATTGAAGTTGTTCTCTTGTTTTCAAATCCTTTATTCTTTGTTTTAAATCATAGAGTTTAGATATAGGTTTGTTCATTGCTAATTTTTTTCTAATGGAAACTGAAGGAATGAATTGAGTTACTCTCAGCGAAAGACGGAGGCCACAACATAATCCTAGAGAAAGAGAGGATGTTGAGATGATTCTAAAGATAGCGTGGAGATATGATTCTTAATAAGTAAACCTTTATCAGCTTTGCTACGATACTAGACGTTTTTGGATGCCTCATTTTATCAGTTTTAGTAATGTAATATCGAAACAATTCCTCTCCAATTCTTTAGTTATTTTTTATATTTGCAATCCCAGATATATTTTGGCGCACGACACAACCGCATTTTTAAGTATATCTTAAGTTTTACCATCGAGGTTCACAAGTGATTTCGTGCTTTCCTGTTTTCCCAACGACCTTGACTCAAAACATGTTCTAGACTAATTTATCCATATCATCAACAAAGTTAAGAAGTGGGGTATATGCCGAAGCGCTGGCCGCTGGGGCCGATTCTTATTAGGGTAAGAAGGGTTGGCAGAGATTCTATAAAGGGGAAATTAATTGTTAATACGTTCCTATTGTCTTGACAAGATTTTTTTGACAATTTCCTATTTTATTAAACATGCAAAAATAATACCCTTGATAGTTAGACACACTTAAATCGACTTGAAATAAAAGATAACTTTTTAGTTTCATTTGTATCTGAATTTTGTAACAAGCGGCCTAATAGAAACAAATAGAGATAATCAGCGTCATAATTCAAATAAACAATGACACCTTAATTAAAAGAAATTTATTTAACTTGTATTACAAAGATCCAGCTTGTATTACTGAAATTTCAATAAAGGGGAAACAAAATTGAAACACACCTAATATTTGTAAAGTGATTTACTATATATTAAGGAAATAAATTAACCATATTATAATATAAAAGGAAAAGTATTAGACTAAAACTCTTTTACTCTTTTAATCTACCGTTTTGATTAAAAATATTATTAAAATTAATTGTTTTTTATTTTAATTCATATATAAATTTAGGGTAGTTACAACTAGAGTTCTATATTTTTATTTGGGTTTTGATTGTGTTATAAATGTAAACATATATATATATATATATATATATATATATATATATATTTTTAGATTTAAGTTAGTCACAACTAGGATTTTATATTTTTATTTGGCTTTTTATTGTTTGATAAATATAAACTTATATATATATATAACCCCCATTTTGTTTATGTTTTTTTTTCTCCTAATTATATATACTAATTGAATCTCATCCTTTAATACTATATATACTAACATCCAAGAACATAGAAGATTGGAGTCTGAGTACTCCTATTATAGTAGAGGGTCTTAAACTCTCATTCCTTCTTCTATGTAATCTACATATATTAGGCTATTAATTAGCCCAGTTCTTAGTAATGCCAAAGTGGATACACCTAAATAGAAAAGAGTAAAAAATTATGAACCAAATAACCAACATAGTTAATTCCTTGGTAATAAAACATATTAGGGAAGTTAAATTGAACATAACTTAGATATTGGTCATTTCCCCTATAAAATATAATTGGACTCCAACTGGTGTTATGTACTAGTATCCACCTATAAAATATAATTGGACTCCAACTGGTGTTATGTACTAGTATCCACTGCTAAGAATAAATGAATGGATTTTTATTGTCTTTATTCACTGTCATTATACATGTATATATAGCCAATTAAAGAATAAAGAACGAGAATAAATTCCAAAAATTGTGGCTAGACATTTTCTTATTTAGTAACATAACCAAATCAAATTAATACTAACGTCTATAATATATTTCCTTTATGGTAGTAATAGATTGTATCAAATAATATCAAAATATATCTCGTAATACTCCCCCTCAAGCGGGAGTCTAGTGTGAAGATACGTAATGTGACGACCCAGATTTCCAGGAAGGAAATTCTGTGGTGCGGTGTTGTGCGTCAGTCCCACATCGCCCAGATATGAGAGTACTCGTGTGGTATATGAGCTTAAAGATCCATTTCCTATTAACAAGGCCTTTTAAAGCCGTGCGGCACAATCGCGAGGACGGAACTCCATGGTTAAGCATGCTTAGCCTGGAGTAGTACCAGGATGGGTGATCCCCCTGGAAAGTTGTGCCAAAGCGGACAATATTATTGATACGGGCGTGGCGGTTCGGTCCGTAGGGCCGGGTCGTTACAGGTGGTATCAGAGCCTCTATCTGGCCGGAAATGTGGGGACTATCACGTGTGTGTGGACCCCTGAATGACGACGTGCCCGACGAGGACGTCGTGCCTAAGGGGAGGGTGATTGTGACGACCCAGATTTCCAGGAAGGAAATTCTGTGGTGCGGTGTTGTGCGTCAGTCCCACATCGCCCAGATATGAGAGTACTCGTGTGGTATATGAGCTTAAAGATCCATTTCCTATTAACAAGGCCTTTTAAAGCCGTGCGGCACAATAGCGAGGACGGAACTTCATGGTTAAGCGTGCTTAGCCTGGAGTAGTACCAGGATGGGTGATCCCCCTGGGAAGTTGTGCCAAAGCGGACAATATTGTTGATACGGGCGTGGCGGTTCGGTCTGTAGGGCCGGGTCGTTACACGTAACACCCATCTTGGAAACCAATGTTCGAAATTGTTCAATGCCAGAGCTTTGGTGAAAATGTCTGCTAGTTGATTTGCGGAAGTAACATGGTGGAGTATGGTGGAGTTGGAGGAAGCCTCGATGTAATTTTTCGCGAACGAGGTGACAATCAATTTCTATGTGTTTCGTTCTTTCATGAAAAACCGGATTGTGTGCAATGTGGATGGCGGCTTGGTTATCACAAAGGAAATTTACAGATTCCGGGTGAGCGACAAAAAGATCCGTGGGTAGGGTGCGAAGCCAAGTAAGTTCACAAGTGGTGGATGCCATTGCTCGGTATTCAACTTCCGCGGAGGAGCGAGATACGACACTCTGTTTTTTTGTTCGCCAAGAGACGGGACTACTGCCTAGTGTTACGAAATAACCTGTAGTGGACCTGCGAGTCATCGGGCAACTAGCCCAATCGGAGTCGATGTATCCTGTTAGGCGAAGATCACTTTTTGCTGAGAAGAAAAGCCCATGGGTAACCATACCTTTTAAATATCTCAAAATTCGGGTGGCAGCTTCGAAGTGTGGGATCCTTGGAACATGCATGAATTGGCTAAGGAGATTAACCGGGAATGTGATATCTGGTCAGGATATAGATAGATAAATAAGTTGACCAATTAGGCGACGATAGCTGGCAGGTTCAGAGAGTGGCTCGCCGAGGTCCTTGGTGAGTTTTAAGTTTTGCTCCATTGGTGTCGGGGCTGGTCTACAACCAAGTTGTCCGGCATCATCGAGAATGTCTAAGATATACTTGCGTTGGTTTATGAAAATGACATGCGAGGAACGAGCTATTTCAATGCCAAGAAAATACTTTAGTTTGCCAAGATCTTTGAGGTGAAATTTGTTCGAGAGAAATGACTTGACTTTGCTGATGGTAGCATAATTGTTTCCTATTACAAGCAAATCATCGACATATACAAGTATAGCAATATATTTTGTGCCTTGTGTGCGAGTGAAAAGTGAATTATCAGCTTGGGACTGACGAAAACCTGTTGAGACAAGAACCGAAGATAATTTAGCATACCAGTTTCTGGAAGCTTGTTTTAAGCCGTAAAGTGATTTTTGTAAACGACAAACTCGAGTCTCCCCCTCACGTCCATAACCCGGGGGAAGTGACATATAGACTTCTTCATGTAAGTCCCCATGGAGAAATGCGTTATTGACATCTAATTTGTGAAGATGCCAATTTCTGGCAGCTGCAACTGCGAGAACACATCTTACCGTGACCAGTTTTGCAACTGGGGCAAAAGTCTCATGATAATCTAGTCCTACCTGCGTGTAACCTTTAGCAACTAAACGAGCTTTATATCTTTCAATTGTACCATCTGCTTTAAGTTTTGTTTTAAAAATCCATTTACACGCGATGGGTCTTTTTCCACTTGGGAGAGTAGATAGGGACCAAGTCTTATTTGCTTCTAAGGCATCAAGTTCTTTTTTTATAGCTTCACACCAATGAGGATCTTTTATAGCTTGTTTAAATGAGCGGGGTTCTTTAATTTGAAAAATAGCAGTAAGAAAAGAAAAATGTGATAAAGATAAATTATCAAATGAAATAAAACTAGCCAATGGATGGGATGTACCAGAAGACGATTTGTGAGCCGATGATGCAGCGGAGGACTGGGTGGGTAGAATGGGGCAAATATAATCGTTTAGGTTGGCTGGGGTTTGTTTGTATCGTGTTGGTTGCAAATATTGTTGGCGGGTTTGGGGTTGAATTGGTTGGCTTAAGTCATTAGGTTGAATGTTCGGCTGTACATTGGGGGTTGAAATTATTTCGGTTACAAGTTGTTTTGACTGATGCGGTGTGGTACTAGGTTGTTTAAAGGGGTAGGTGAGTCGGTCAGTGTAGGAGTTATGGTTGGGTTTTTTATAATGGTATTTTCTTTAGTACGAGTTTCTATGTATGGGCTAATTGTTAAGTTTATACTTTCCAGTCCGGCAGTTTCTATTTATTGCAATTCAGTATATCAGATTATTAATTAATAATAATCTGAATAATGTTTGCTTTAATTACTATTCAGTACCTACATGTTGTAATCAGTAATTTCCTTTCCAATTCGAAATTAATAAAGATTACACTGGTTTTTGTTTATTTTTGTTTAGTCCTTTATTATTGTTTAATTGTTATTTCGTACACGGAAACCAACAGTAACTATATCATTGATTCACTCAAACCTTGATCTCACTTTTTCAATAAAATGATGCATATATTAGTACTACGTGTAATCAAAGAACTAGATCATTCATTGATAAAATGTGGTTGTTTATGCCCCCTAAAGGTGTAATGTTTAAATGTGGATCTGTACAAGTTCATAGATTTTACAAATTCTTTTCAATCACACATAAGAAATGGTAACTAAAACTGAAAGTTGACAATTTGAAAAAGCAAATGTGTTACCAACATAAACAACATTTGTTTACAACAAGAAAGGCTATGAAATGGTAGTAAATTTTGGATTTTAGGATGGTGCCCTGCATTTTTTTGTTTCTTCTCTTCAGCGTTAGACTTTATTTTCATAACTCCTTAGAGAAAACACAATAAAATGATTAATTTCACTGTCTTAAATTATTTTAATTTGGACACAGACTCAAAACTGGAACTTTTCACTGCTCTGAATTTGCAAACATAAAACAAAAATCGTTACTAAAACTATTGACAAAGGAATTATCTAGCTGAAGCGGACATGAGCAGAAGACCAATAATGAATATAATCGCACCATAGTCGTCATCAATTTAAAACTACATTTTGATGTTATTGTGAAGATTTATGTCATAGGAAAAGGTTTTATAAACGGGTTTTGTGCAATTCCATTAAAAAGTAAAAGAAAATTCTTTTGATTCATGATTATCCATGACCGTTAAGACATTTTAAGTAGGATTTTGGGGTTAAGTTTTTCTATCAGTTCTGATTCTTGTCATGAGCACACTCCTCATTAGGTGGTTATTGTTAGGGAATCAAGTCGAGGTAAAAGGAAAGACAGAAACTCAAACCGAGCACACACACAATTTGATAACGGAGTTCACCCGAATCGGCTACGTCTCCGGACCGCTACACGTGTCACTTAATATTATATTATTATAATGAGTATTACAATCGTAATCTAGCTCAACACAAACTATGATTCTCTCGCAAATAGAACTCTCTCACTTATAATATGTAAAAGGTACTTGTGTGTAGGTGTAATTAAAATACAAGATATTGGTGCATATAAATAGAACCCTTAGTGGGCCATATTACAATTTCAGACGATATGGTATAATAAGAAAACATGCCCAAAACTTATTTGGCTCCACAACTCAACAGTTATTCCGTATTTTAATTAGGTAGATAAGGTGATTGATAAAATTCTTTATTTTTAGCTTATGTGGGAACTAGGAAGTAAGGGTGTGGGTTCAAGGTACTCAATGAAATTTTAATTTCTGTATATGAGAAGTAATAAGTGTAACTGTGTAACAGCATATGCCATTTGAATGAACAAATCTGGTCTTTATACTTTCCGCTAAGATTGCTTCGGTTGATTCCATATATATTTTTAAAATGGTTACAAACGTGTTTGGCCACATAGAGAGCATTTAAGACTTCAAATGCACTTGGAATTATTTTCAGCTTTTGATGATATGAAGAATGTCCTTGTTGGTTATGTTCCCTATTCTATAATGTACCAATGATTGAATAAATCTTTCATACTAGTTTCTATGTTCTTTTCAAAAAAATAATGCTTGTCTATTACCAGGGTTTTGATTGTCAACCTGCCGGTTGTTATTAAGGGTTTTGATTGTTATTAATACTAAATTTAACAATTTTTTTTTATTTTTAATTAATATTTAAATTTAGGATAAGCTTAACTAGGGTTTTATTATATTTTTATTTGAGTTTTTAGTGGGTTGAGTTTTTAGATTTAACAATTTTTTTATTTTAATTATTATTTAAATTTAGGGTAGGCTCACATAGGGTTCTAGTATATTTTTATTTGGGTTTTTAATAGATTGAGTTTTTATTATGTTGAATATTTATATTTTGATTTATTAAATTATAGAATTTTATGTATATTTAGAAGGATAAATATGTATTTTATTAGCCTATGTAGTGTGTGAGTTGTGTGCAATTTGTGGGTCTAGCCTATGGGATGTATGGTTAGGAAAATACACGTCAGCAGGTTGAATTTAAAGATTGATTTTAAAGGTGTCAATTCTCTTTACGAATATAACATAAAGAAAGAGTATTGCAAAATGTCACCTTCAGTTTTTTACTGTTATAACACGAAAATGACAAAAGTTTTACAAGCAAAAAAGAAAACCTCAATTCTTATTTTATTACTCTATCATTAACATAACGTAAATCACAAATGGTTATGGGGTGTAAAGAGATTCGCACCAGATACCATGCACTTTTAGATAAACCAAAAATCACAATTATTTTATCAAACAGGCCAAAAAAGTAAGAAAAGTAAGGCAGACAGTTGACTTGAATAGTTCTTTACACAATAATTTCAAGAAAGAAATATTCATCCTTTGCCATCTGATAACAGGTAGTATATGATTTATTTGTTTATCATCTGCCATCTAGATATGCTATTTCTCTGTATGTAATTATGTATAAGCAACAAAGTTAACTCAAAGTTACAATTGATGACTATATTTTGATGGTTGATGTCATGGGATTTATTTTTTACATTCAGGCTTTGTGCAATACATTTACAGGGAAAACTGTATACTTTTGATAAAATACTTGATGACAATAAAAGTTCTTGATAAAAAGTTCCACAGCTAGTCTAGCTTTAAAAGGAAGCAAGGGTCTAGATTTTAAGGTGCTTAATGGAATTACATTTAAGTTGTTTGATGATCCTTTCAAATATACGAAAAGGAAAGGTAATAAGGGTTTTAAATTTCTTGAAGGAAACAGAAGGTTAAATTATTTGTGTGACTACTTATGTGATGTGAATGAATCAGATTGGTCTTCATCTTATCAATGAGAATGCTCTGTTTTCTTCCAGTTTCTTTTAATGATGGTTACTAAAATTGCTCTAATGGTTACTAAGTTATGTTTGGGATATCCAAAAGCAATTATGACTAGGGATTTACTTGATTAATCAAATTCAGATTTTGATGATATGAAGGATGTCTTAGTTGGTTTGTTTCTCATGGTAGGATATTTGATTTACTTAAACACTCCTTCCTATTGTTTTTCTATACTTTTCAAGAAAAATAATACATATTTTATTACTGAGTTATTAAAAATAGAGCTAGAGCCAAATTGTAGCAGTTTTACTTTAATCCTTAGCTTCAACTAATAATTTATCTTCAGTTTTCTCATACACTAAAAAAATCTGACTACATCAATGATTACACTAGATATATATTTGATGCAATAATTTCTACAAGATTGAACTATCAGTAGCATTATGAGTATGCTAAAAGAAGTTTGTCGTTAATTTGTAGCTTATGATTGATGCAGAATTATGAGTAGAAAGAGCATTCCTTTACTATGCTATTGGGATGGGAGAATTTCCCGTGGCTCACAAGGTATCACATATGAAAATGCAATTCCAAAGGCTATTAAGGTTGATCGTGGAATTCAATACAGCGTTTTGGTTGACAAGATTTATGAGTTAATTGGGATTGATTCCGAGACTTACAAATTGAAGATCTTTTGTCGTTACCTTGCGAATGGGCAGTACATAGCTTTGGCAATTGATAATGACGAATCGGTGGAGATTATGTTGGATGTGACTAAGGAGAAAGGAATTAATTGTGTTGAACTTTACATAGAGAAGTCATTTGTATCTGTTCAAAGTCAATCCAATGTACAGTTAACTGTGAATAATGGCGGCAATGAAGATGCAAGGGATCCATCTTACGTTCATTTTACTGTCAGGGGTTTGGTAAACATGCACTAATACTTGTATATAATTACACACACATTTGGAATTGATTAAATAGATGAAAGTTATAACCTGAATGATTTTACACTTTCTCAGCCTCAACTTTTTCTTAAAAGACCTGCAATCAAACAATTCCTTGATACTTAGCACATGGAAATAGGATGTGTTATTGTTCTTAGAGGAATTGAGGCAAACATCAGTTTCAAATTTTCAGTTTTTGGGTGATTAAACTTGTATATATGTCTGCATATCTCTACTATATTTCCCCCATATTTTATTGCCTAGATTTATTCAATTTATGTATATATGTGTATTGAATAAGAAAATTCTGCTCTTTTCAATTCATCTGTGTATTAGTTGATTAGAATTTGTTTCTTTTAGAATATTTAGTTTAAGAAAATATAGATCCATCATACAGTCTGGTTTGTCATATCTTTATGTGCTTAATTGTTCAATGGTATGTTTAGGTAAAAATAATGCTGAAATTGATAATAGCTGAATGATGAAATTGCCAATATCTGATTGTATTAGGAGGTTAACTTGTACTTGATGTTCAAAATCATTTCACCAGATGTATTCCAAGTTTCCAACTTATACACTACTAGAGTGTCTCTTGTTCGTTTTTGGCTTCTGTTCATATAAAATGCTAGTTTTTAATACCTGTCTGAAATGTTGCATGACTCCCCAGTTCCTATTTGTTTTAGGATGGAAATGATACACGGTGTAGAATGAAGCCGGACACACCAGTGTGGAAGCTCAAGACTGCTATCTCTGAAAGACAGAATTGGAGCTACGATGATATTAGATTTATTTATAATGGTCGTCAGCTTGAGGACGGGAAAACTATAACTGAGGTATATTTGTTCCTATAATTTAGGCAATCTATATAAATAATCTCGATCATTTTTATGCGGCTAATAACAGTCTGCTATATCATCTTTTAGCCCTTGCTACATAGGATTGGAGTGTAAGTAGAGTCACTATATTGTTACGCCTCCTTCGGTGAAAACTCACATTTTCTTTTCTATGGGTTACCCCTTACAAGTATAAGTTTCTTTTAATTTTGGTTTTATACTTTTAATAAGGTTTTTGAAGCAAAGAAAATAGGGTGATATGTTAATAACCGCATGAACTCAGACTCGTATACTCTCAATTTTGGCCCTCGTAAACTTTTTAACTTATGCAAACAACCCTGTCTCCGGTTTTGAAATACCGCAATGCTCAGTGGCCTGCATTCATTAATGCTTCTAGTAATTCTACGTAGTCTGTTGATAGTTAAATTCGACTTGACCTTAAATTTCTGGATAAAACTGTTTTCCGAATTCAAATATTTTTTTTTTGGATAAAACCGTCACCAATGTTTTTTTTGTTAAGGTTATCTTACATGTGCGGGTTTTAAAAGAACATATTTAACAAAAAATTGTTTAAAACGGACTAATGATGACAACTTCACAATTTTTTAAGAATAACATGGGTTTTTATCTGCAAAGTTAATTAGGTCACAAGATCAAGTGCAAAAAAACTCAAAATACATGGGGTTTATTTGCGTTTCACCCAAAAAAACATGTTTCTCCTAGATAACTCTTCAGACAAGAAAATTGTGTTTGACATCACCAATTGTTTCATCCAAACGTGAGATTATCCACTTTTTCTGTTAAATAAAATACTGTGAGACTTGAGTGTTTGATTTGCAGCTTACATTGAGCCAGTTTTATTTGTAACTATCGAAACATAACTTCATGCGTTTTTTCCTGTGTCTTTCATTGATTATAGTACGACATTCATGATGATTCTGTAATCCATGGTGTTACGAGGCTGAGAGGTGATTAGAGTTCTTCTTCTTGGACAGAAATTATCGTGTGATAAAATATATATAAGAAGAATACCAAAGCGTTTCAGCTAAATGTTGCATCGCAATAGTACTTCAATTTTAATTTACTGATGTTATCTCTTGCAGTCTTGTGTATGTATCGTATTAGCTTCGTTATGAAGCAATATTTTATATGTCAAAGGATTAAATCTTTGGAAATAGAACGCAAAATCTTTCGTCGTGTCTGTTTGTGCCTCTCCCTCTTTTCTAGATTGTGAAAAAGATAGCAGCTCAATAATTTTGCAACAATAAACACAGAAAATACACATCTTGGAATTATAGTCCAGTTCAGTTGCTCTTATTTAGCTATATATTCGGAAATGAATTCGGTCTCTCCATTGAATTCAAGTTTAATTAAAATATTCTCTCGTCCGAACTACAACCAAGGAATATTAAAATATATCAAAAAAGTGATATAACACAAAAATTAGACCCGAATTTATCTGGTACAATTCAATGGAGCCTGGGGTATAACAAGTTTTTCCTTAATAAAGAAAGAAGGCAATGACACATTTAAATGTCCAAACCCATTTAATTAAGGCCCCACAAGTTGAAAAGCCCATGAGATGGCATACAAGATTGAGACACTTGGCAACATCATATGACACACGAATGCCTATAAATAGTCAAGTATCTCCATTAGAAAAATGACCTGAAAAATCTCAGAGAAAAGAATATATAAGAAAGATATGTCGGAGCTTATCTCACTATAAAGCCAACCGAGATCAATTGAAGACCGAGCACCGAAGATAAAGATAAAGACTAAGATTAAGTTGTTAGACCAAGCACAAGTGTAACAATAAATTGTAATCCGAGCAAGAATAAACACCGATCAATAATAAAGAACAACGAAGTGTCCAATACTTATTATCTTTTACTTATTATACTATCGTTGAAAAGAATAACGACACCAATCAAAGTTATTGCTTTATTAAAAAATGAAATGAATTTGGTTTATCCCTAATCAAACTATAATCCTTTTTTATTGCATTTCACTCCAATTGGGTTCGTCTTTCTATATCTTGGAACGTGTTTGGATCAATAATTATTTGTTGAACGATTTAGGTAATAATACTAGCGACGTTGATTTTTTTTTACTCTCGAACTATAACAAAATGTATTTGTAATCTCAATTTTATCAACCAAAGGCGGAAATTGGGAAATCCGAACATTGAAAAAGATCTTAAATTTAGGAAAACATCAGATTTCGAGGATACAACTAGGGGTGGGCACGGGGCGGATTGGGGCGGATTGGTCGCAATCCTAACCCGCCCCGTAAAATAAATAGCGGGACGGATTGGGGCGGATTAGTGAAATTCAAATCACAACCCAACCCAACCCAACCCATTATAATTAAAACCCCAACCCAACCCAACCCAACCCATTATCAAGCGGGGCGGATTGGGTGCGGGTTGTTTCTTGAATTTTCATTTTAGTCATTAATTTTTCATTATTTCGCATAATTTACCTAAATATTTTTAAAAAAATAAATCTTTCAAATAGAAATATAAACTAAAAGTCAACAAAAATACGTTTAGAATGTTCGGAACAAGTAACAAAGCTAAAACAAAACAAAACAAAACAAAACAAATTATTCTTCATCAACATAATCAAAATAAAGTTCAATAGCTAATTGAATCCACAAGTTCAATAGATACAGATTTCGTAATAACTTTATATAACTTCGTATTTGGCTATACTTCAATTACAAATAAAGTTTTTAAAAATAAATTAACCACTCATACTAGCTAGACCCAGATTAAAAATTTCTTCTTTTTATAAATACGAGATAATACATTGAATTTATAAGACAATATATCAATCGAATCATTAACCTTAAGTTTGGACAATGCAAAGATTTTTTGTCTATATATATAATTTTTCTTAAATCAATACTATTATAATATAGAAGCTTTTATTAAAAAAGATCTTGAGAAAATTTATATATATATATATATATATATATATATGCGGATTGAAACGGGTTGGAGTGGATTAACCCGCGGTTTGGAAACCCCAACCCTAACCCAACCCACGAATTTTTTTACGGATTGGGGCGGGGCGGATTTAACTTTTTTTGACACCCAACCCGCCCCAATCCGCCCCAATCCGCACGGATTGGGTTACGGGGCGGGTTTGCGGATTTTTTGCCCACCCCTAGATACAACTACAAGACTCGGTCGTCTCCTAAAACTGTCTTAGAGGTAGGCAGAGGACGGATTGACCTTAACCGTAACTCAATCCGTAAAATAAATTACAAAGCGGATTGGGGTGGATTAGTAAAATTATGGATTGGGGCGGGTTTATTCTTAAATTTTTATTTTGGTCTTTTATTTTTCATAGTTTGAACAATCAACATAAATTTTAAAATAAATTGTATGTTTCAAAGAGAAATACAAATTAAAAACAATTATAATACGTTTATAACATTTACAACAAGTAAGAAAATTAAAATATAATAATATTATCTTCAAATACACAATGTACATATTTATTATATATATATATATATATATATAGCGGGTTGAAACGGTTCAAACATGTTTGCCCACCCTACCTAAAACAACTCAAGAGTACTCAGTAATGGCAGTTTAAATAAGTCTTTGCTCAAACATGATAATAAAAAAATTGAGGATATATCGACATATAAAAAAACATATTATGTTTACATTTTAATCATAACCATTCGTTACATATGTTTTTAAGGCTTGTGTGATTTCTTTGTTTTAGATAATCTTGGCCATTGAAAAAAAACTAAATAGATAGTTAAGATTAAAATGTAAGCATAGTGTGTGTTTTTATGTGTCGATATATCTTTCCCATAAAAAAATGTTTTACAAAAAAAGCATGGTAATCAAATTACGTGTTAAGCAAAAAAACAATATTCAAATAATTAAAATAATAAAAAAGAAAATTAAAGGAACCATCAAACCTTCCATCTAATTAAATATTTTTCATCCATTTTGTAGTTTTAACCGTGGCTCGAACTAGAAAACGTGAAACGGGCAAAAAAAAGTTACAGCTACATGCAAAATAATGGAAATCAAAATATTAAAATTAAGATTCTTAAAGGGAGAGCATAGTTTGCCAATAACCAAGATTTTCAATATCAACAACATTTCGTGTTTCCCAAAACATATTCCCTCGTATTAATATCTCTATAGTAAAAGAATAGGTATCCATTTTATGTTGTCACTGACTTACATTGTATAATGTTTAGTCAATTTTATAACAATTGCATTAAAAAATAGAGGGTTACATGATACGTTTTCAATAATTATTTTAATTTTTCAATTTTTATTATATATTAGAAAAATTAAGATTTAATAAATTAAAAACAAATTTTACAACACAATAAAAACTCAAATAAAAATATAGAACCCTAGTGGATATTATTATAAATTTAATTATTAATCAAAATTTGAAAAAAAGTAACAATTAAATATTTATTTTTAAAAATAGGATTTTGTGCCGTTTAATTAATTGAGTGCCCAATGGAAAACGCGTAATAGAATAACAAAAAAACATAAATTGATTCAATGTAATTTAGCCAATTATCTAGTTATGTGAAGAATACGTACTAAAAGTAATTACTAGCCATTTAAATAACAAAACGTCAATAGTAAAACGTCAATGGAAAGGAATATGAAACGTCTAATTCTAGTGTTATAAAAATCTCACCAAAGCGGTATTTTACGTTAGATGACCTGTTTCCGACTTTCTGTCTATATAATTGTATTGCGTCTTTTTTAAAATTGACTATTCTCGTTTAATTCCGCTTGGTAGTCGTATAATCCCACCTGGTCAACTAAAACTTTCAGGCTCTGCCAACTCTATAGTATTATTTTCTAATTTTCGACTATACTGAATAGATAGGTATAGCCTAGAAGGCTGGTAGATTATGAGTGCTTAAATTGAATAGGTATTGATTAAGAAAAAATCGACGTGATTAGGCGTTAGACGGTCGATTTACGTATGAAATCCGGCTTGCACCTTTTAGAAAATTATGTAATCTCGTTTAATTCCGCTAGTCATATGAACTCTCAGGTTGTGTCTACCCTCTAGCCTTCTTGTAATTTTCGACCACGCGAAAGAGGCGATAAGTGTAGCTTGAAAGACTGACACGTTAGGCGAAATTAAGCGGGATTAGGCGAACAATTTCCGTCTAAAACATGTCTTACACCTTTCATAACAGTGCATAAGCCCCCATTAAATCCACTTGATGGTCGTATAATCCCGTCTCATCGCCTAAACTCTCAAGATCTGTATGCCGTCTAGTTTTCTTATAATTTCGGACTACGCTCGTTTTTTTAAAACATTGGCTGGACACGGAAAAATAAAGACTATTAATAAGGTTTTCTTGAAGTTGAGGACTTCATTTGTTAATTTTATAATTGTTGTTTAGCGAATTCATTTGAATAAAACTTAAAATACATGTCTATATTTCTACTTGTATTGTTGAATAATTGACGTGTGACATGGATTTATAAAAAAGTGCATGATTGTGTATCTGTGAGCGGGCGTGCAGTATGAATTCTAACATACGCATCACCAACGATAGAATGGTTATACAAAATATGTTTTAAATTATTTTATAGATAATGAAAGTTGAGGAGTTTCGACAAGCGAGAAGCAATATACAACACAATAATATATATTCTAAGATCAGGTCGATCTGAAGTCGATACTTGAACATCAATATCATTTTGGTAAAGTTTTAAAATGATAAAGTTGTCATCTAGATCTAAATTGCAACAATTTTTAGTCCCCAAACATGCAATACAAACCGAGGAAACTACATGCATTTGATGAACTTTGATACTACTATATATTAAGACAAAATATGTCCAAAGATCAATTTGATTTATATTTATTGTCAAAATAAACCCGAGTTTCCTTATAAGAAAAAGGAGCCAATAATTACTGAGAGTTAACAACGAGTGTGACTATAAAAAAGCAATACTTTTCACCGCCACATTACGTACTACAAAAAAATACTCAAATAGCGACGGGATTAGTGACGGTATTTTTTGTTACGAGCTTATTAACGACGGTTTTTGTGACGGCTTTGTGACAGTTTAGTCAATTTGTGACGGTTTTGTGACGGTTTAGTCAATTTGCGACAGGCTTGTCACAGCTTTTGACTCTCACTAAATCAAATATTATTTTGTAGCACTGAGAAAAAAAATATCCATATAGCAACAGTTTAGTTACTGTTTGTCTGATACTATACGGATTGTTGTTGAAATTTAGCAACAGTATAACAACAATTTCTGTTGCTAAGTGCTGATAACTGTTATTATACTGTTGCTGAATTTTCTGCAGCAAGCCGTATAGTAACAGACTGATTGTTGCTATTCGGTTATTTTCTTGTAGTGCACATGAAATCATCTCTAACAGAATGATGATGGGAGGTTGATCGCAAAACTTTTAAATAGAGAAACTCTAAATGTAAAGTAAAATATATATTGATCAACCAAATTTATAATCTACTCAATTGAGTATTTATAGACTACTCTAACTTAATAACTATATATATCTCAACATATATTAAGGTACACATATTCATTAAAAAAAAATAGATCAATATGCAACTTATGAAATATCATAATACTGTTACTATCTAGGTTATTTTATTAGAGTATTGTAAAACAGCACTATTTTGCTGGGTTAGCGTTTCTATAAATTGGGGACAACAACACTACATAGCCATCTCCATCGCGTGAAATAATTGTCTATTTTACATTGACAACATATACGATAATAATATTTTTGGTGACTTTCACAGTTGTAAAATTGTGAAATTTAAATACAAATTATGGTCAACCAAATGCTTTTTTGTTAAATTCTCACTATATTTTACAAATAATATGGCACCAGGGAGACATATTATGCTGTCATACCTTATTAGATTGGGGAAAAGAGTATTTATATTATTGTTACCTAATCCCATCTGTTATGTTACCACCTACGAGTGCAAAAAAGTACAGAAAGAGAAAAGAAAAAGGTACTACACATTTAATAATATTGAAATGTGGACTTTTTTTTTGTGTATATTTCACCAATAAAAAATCATAGGGTTTGCATTTTTTTTCAAATGATTTATTGAAATCACCCACTCAATTCTCTAGTGCTTCTCCAGGTGGCAAAATTTGTCAAGAAGTTTGGCCAACCTAGTCTAAGTCTTTTACTAAAATAAACAATAGTAATTATCATTCATTGCACTTAATAAAGGTTAATAACTTAATAATACATACTATTGACTTGAACGTTACACGTTACAAATTTCTTAGCTTGACCAAATAAACCAAATTGTATTCATTATGATAATTAAATATTTAAAAATTACATTGTTTCAGGTAAAAATAGGTCAGGTGTTGTGATACATTATGTGGTTGTCCATATTCATGTATCGGTTACATACATTGTGTATAACCTTTAAGTTTGTGACTTATGACTTTCTAGCTTCTCGCATATACATGTATCTTGTTCCACCCCTTCACTATATAAATGGGTTGAACTCTTCATAGTTGAACACATTCATACTTAAATAAGACGACTTTACTCTCTCTCCATGCATATCTTACTATGTCGATACTTTGCTAATAGTTGTTACACAACACGTTATCGGCACTTTGCTTAACAAGGGAATAAAGAAATAGCTAGATAGTTTCATTAGAAGTAAGTATACGGATCTATTTCTTCCTCGACGAGTTAGGAAGAGGGTTTATTGGGTTGCTAGATCACATATCGATCATCCTTTCGCATTTCCGAATTAAGGTACATAAATTTCTACTTGTAATAAAACATAGAAATTGTATGATTAATTAAGAATAGAACCGTAAATCTCATGTTTAAGATTTATATCACATGATGGATGTTTTTTTTTGATGAAAAATTGCTATTGGAACCCATGTATGTCACTTATAAAACGACTTATAACTTGTAAAATTAGACATAATAAACTGTCGGACCTAAACTGTCATTTTTAGAACATTGGAGGACTAATCTGTGACTTACCGAAACTTTAGGGTCTCTCTGTAAATCTCCTGAAACTATAGGACCAGCACTGAAATTACCCTTAAAATGCATATAGTTTTCTTTATTTACACTCGTAGCCCCTGTAGTTACTCCTTATACACAGAAAATGATGTAACCTATGCGATGCCACGATTTATTGCCACCATTTATAACCACCATTTATCTCTTCGCATGCCACCATTTATTGCCTATGAATTGATGTAACATATGCGATGTATTAATTACACATAAAAAATGGCAAAAGTCACACTTTAGTGTTGAATTTAATAATAACTGATGTGTTTTTAATATTACTACTCCATGTTAGGACTAGTTTACATGAGTACGGTATGCCTTTATATTTTGTTGAAAGCTATTTTATATGTTACGTGAGCTTATAAATTGACTCGAATTTGAACATTTTCCAATGTATCTCTTTTGAGAAATTTTCCTCAAGGTTAAACATTTAGATGCAGCTTTTGAGTCGAAAATTTGCGAAATCCGGTATATATATTCACATTTAAGTTGGAATAATTATGAATCTTCCCCAAATAGGCTCACCTATTTGGATACGATGTCTAGAAAAGATAAAGGCGGAAGTCGCTCTTCTAATGAGGTCGGTTTTTAAGAGTCATTCGTGCCCACCCCCCTCACCGTCTTTCTTGGTCGTGTCCAAGTAGAGCTACCGAAAGGGGTTGAGTAAATAATAAGTTCCCCGAATGTATCTATATAGGTATATTTTCGCTGAATTGGTGTCTCAGTATCGGCCCGTTGTTCGATTAATGAGTACCTATTCAATTGAAAGCAAAACTCGTATTTTTCGAACCTGGCGAGTCGAAACAAGTTTGTGCTTATGCAAACCATAAACATATAAACCTGTTGATTTATATGATAACTAATCCAGTATTTTGCTCCCGTTGTAGAAAAATATCAATCAAACTTGACTTTTCGATCCTCGATGTCGCTGGCTTCGAAAACTACCACAAGGGTAGAAGGGTCGAAGCCAACATGATTGAAGCTAGTGCAAAAGAAACTCTTGAGACCCCTGACTTTGAGGCTCACATGGAAGAATAAAGTTTTTTTTCTTTGTTTCTTTTAATAATTGAGCTGTTTTGCTCCTGGATTATGTTATTTCAATTCCATTTCGGATTATGTTTTTTCCTTTGGATATTGTTCATTTCTTTTGGATTATGGTTTGTTTTATGGATAATGTTTTGAACATTTCTCGTATAATTTAAAGTTATTTCATTGAGCAATTCCTTTTATTCGTGTGACCGACTTTAAATTATTTTACTTTTAGGCATGTTTTGTGGCAGTTGATTGTCTGGTTGATAGTGGCACTACACACACTATCTTAAAAGATAAATGGTTTTTTTTTATCAATTTTACTCCTAAAGTAAACTCAGTGACAACAATTTCGGGCCCGTCAACCCTTGTTGAAGGCTTTGGTAAGGCTAAATTCACGTTGTCAAATGGTACTCCTGTTGAAGTATCTGAGGCCTTATATTCTCCGAGGTCCAGTCATACCTTGTTGAGCTTTAAGGATATCCGAGAAAATAAGTTTCATCTTGAAACTGCTCGTGAAAATGGTATTGAATACCTTCACATTACCTCCACTCAATACGACCAAAAGCGTATTCTGGAGAAGTTGAGATGTCTTTCAAGTGGTTTGTATGTTATTACGATCCAAAACTTTGAAAGCAATCTAATCATTCGGCGTGCACCGATTGATGAGAGCACTTTTATGCTATGGCATGACCGGCTGGGACACCCGGGTCAACATACGATGCTTCGTACGATGAACGCATGTCATGGACATCCTCTGGGTGGAAAGAATTTCGTGATTAATCCGAAAAGCTTATGCCAAGCATGCTCGATTGGAAAGACTAATCTCAAACCAATTCGTGTGAAACCTACGACTTTGGTTTCCCAATTCCTTGAAAGAATTCAAGGAGATATTTGTGGACCTATCCAACCAACATGTGGATCATTTAAATATTTCATGGTTTTGGTTGATGCATCGACAAGATGGTCACACGTAGCTTTGTTGTCCACAAGAAACGCAGCGTTTCCAAAACTCCTAGCCCAGATCATTAAATTGAGGGCTCATCATCCGGATTATCCGATAAAGTCTATTAGACTTGATAATGTCGTGGAGTTTACATCGAAAACTTTCGATGACTATTGCATGACTTTGAGAATTAATCTTGAACACCCAGTTGCGTATGTTCATACCCAAAATGGCCTTGCAGAAGCTTTCATTAAGCGATTGCAAATGATTGGTAGAACTTTGATCATGTGCACCAAACTTTCTATTTCTACTTGGGGCTATGCCATTTTTCATGATGCTGCGTTGGTCCGTCTGAGGCCCATGGCCACCCAACCACTATCTGCGTACCAGTTGGTAACTGCATATGAGCCTGATGTCTCACATTTATGCGTGTTTGGGTGTTTAGTCAATGTTCCGATTGAGACGCCTAAGCGTTCCAAATTTGGACCTCAGAAACGACAGGGCATATATGTCGGTTATGAATCCTCGTCCATAATACGCTATTTAGAGCCCTTGAAAGGCGATCTCTTTACCGCTAGACATGCGGATTGTGACTTTGATGAGACACTCTTCCCGTCGTTAGGGGGAGAAATGCACATTAACGTTGATAAGGAACGACGTGAATTAACGTGGCATGCACCCACTATGTCTCATCTAGATCCCCCAACTGCACATAGTGATAAGGAAGTGCAGAGAATCCTAGGTCTGTAAAATGTTGCAAATCAAATGCTAGACGCATTTAATGACCTGGCAAATGTCACGAGATCACATATACCTACTGCAAATGTGCCTACAAGGATAGACGTTCCTGTGAAACGCCATGTCTGTTGAATATGTTGCTCCGGTTGTACCCACCGAGCAAAGGACGCTGCCGTCGGCCGTCCAGTCCACCACTCTTCCCAAGAAAAGAGGAAGACCGGTTGGTTCCAAGGATGTTCTGCCTCAGAAGAGGAGAAATCCTGTTGCATCCGTTTTGCCACACGAGATCATTAAGGATCACGGTGATGTATTAGAGGAGTGTGTTCCAGATGTAACACCAGTTCCTAATCATCGATAACCTCGAAATATCTGCCGATTATACTAGTTTAGACGATATTTTGAAGCGAAACGAAACTGTCATCGATGATGTGTTCAAATACACAGTGGCCACTGACATTATAAACAATGATGACATGGAACCTCGTACCGTTGCTGAGTGTCAGCGAAAAATGGACTGGCCTTAATGGAAACAAGCAATCCAGGCTGAATTGGATTCCTTAACGAAACGAAGGGTGTTTGGACCTGTCGCTCCAACACCGCCCAATGTTAGACCAGTTGGTCATAAATGGGTTTTCGTAAGGAACCGTGATGAGAATAATGAGATTGTTAGATACAAAGCTCGCCTTGTGACGCAAGGCTTCTCTCAACGCCTTGGAATTGATTACGAGGAGACGTATTCTCCCGTAATGGACGTTATAACGTTCTGCTACTTAATCAGTTTAGTAGTTTCCGAAAAACTGAATATGCAGCTCATGGATGTGGTCACAGTTTATCTCTACGGGGATCTAGACACAGAGATATACATGAAAGTCCCTAATGGACTTAAGTTGCCTGAATCAAGTAGTTCCCTGCCACGGAACACATTCTCGATTAGACTGAGACGATCACTATATGGATTGAAACAATCCGGACGGATGTGGTATAACCGTCTAAGTGAATACTTGATCGGCTTGTGATATGTTAATAATGAACTATGCCCATGCGTGTTCATAAAGAAATCCACTTCAGGATATGGGATTATCGCAGTCTATGTAGATGATATGAATCTCATAGGAACCTCGAAAGAGGTGTTTGAAACTGCTGAAATCCTGAAGAAGGAATTCGAGATGAAAGATCTTGGGAAGACACGGTATTGCCTCGGCCTGCAGATCGAGCACCGTAAAGATGGAATTTTAGTCCATCAAGAAAGCTACACCCAAAAGGTTTTGAGGCTCTTTAGTCATAGTGACGCTAAACCGTCCTCTACTCCCATGGTCGTCCGCTCTCTAGACATTAATAAGGACCCCTTCCGTCCAAAGGAGGATGATGAAGAGATATTGAGCCCTGAGTGTTCATAACTACGTGCAATAGGCGCACTATTGTACTTGGCCCAATGTACTAGACCGGACATCTCGTTTGCTGAGAATTGTCTAGCTCGACACAGCACCGCGCCAACACGCCATCACTGGACTGGCATAAAAGACATTTTCCGTTACCTTAGAGGTACTATAGACATGGGCTTATTCTATCCCTTTGCGCCGAGTGGATCTAGCTCCATTGATCCTCGAAATAACGCAACCCTTGTCGGTTACGCCGATGCAGGCTACTTATCAAACCCGCACAAGGGACGTTCCCAATCTGGTTATGTCTTTACCATTGGGAACACGGCGATATCGTGGAGGTCTCGTAAACAGACCTTGGTGGCTACTTCGACGAACCACTCTGAGCTACTCGCGCTCTATGAGGCGACTAGAGAGTGTGTATGGCTTCGAGCAGTTATTGGCCATATTCAAAGTACGTGTGATCTACCTTATGATCCTGATGAACCAGTTGTTATTTATGAGGATAACACTGCTGTTATTGATCAAGCGAAACATGGTTACATCAAAGGTGATGCCACTAAACATATCTCGCCAAAGTTGTTCTTTACACATGAACAACAAGGGCTTCAAATGATTGAAGTGAGGCATATTGGATCCGAGAACAATCATGCAGACTTGTTCACCAAGTCACTGCCAAAATATTCGTTCCAAAAACATGTTAGAGCGATCGGACTTAGGAAGCTCTCCGAGCTTTCCTAAATGACATGTTTCCATGCACCCTGTTGTGTGCAAGTGAGGGGGAGCATCCTAACATATGCGTATCGCCCTGTTGTGTGTATCCTCACATATGCTTAGCACCCTGTTGCGTGCAAGTTCTCACTAGTTATTATTCCCGCACCCAGTAGTATGCATATGAGGGGGAGCATCCTGATAAATACTTGTGTACGCTTTTTGTCCTTAGTTCAAGGGTTTGTCCCACTGGGTTTACCTTGACAAGGTTTTTAGCGAGACACATTTCTAATCCCATTCTCATTTATGATTGCCGAAATCAGGGGGAGTATCCAAGTTATATACTTCTAACCATCGTGCATTCTTTTGTCCTTCGATTAGAGTTTTGTCCCACAGGGTTTTCTCTAATAAGGTTTTAATAAGACACACCGTGAATGGTTATTCCCCCTGCTACTACTGATAGTTGTGTACTCTTTTGTCCTTCGACCAAGTTTTTCCCACTGGGTTTTCTTGGCAAGGTTTTGATGATACACATGTTTTCTAGTCAGTTTATTAACGCACTTGTATAGCGTTTCGGCCCACTCCATTCGGCAACACCATTTTGTCCTATGATCCGGTTTTTGTCCCATATCGGGTTTTCCTGGCTTGAGGTTTTATGTGTTGACAATAGCGAATGCGACTCAACACTTCATCAGAGTCTATGAAGACGAGGAAGCTTGCAGTATGTTTGGACACCCAAGGGGGAGTGTTGTGATACATTATGTGGTTGTCCATATTCATGTATCGGTTACATACATTGTGTATAACCTTTAAGTTTATGACTTATGACTTTCTAGCTTCTCGCATATACATGTATCTTGTTCCACCCCTCCACTATATAAATGGGTTGAACTCTTCATAGTTGAACACATATTCATACTTGAATAAGACGACTTTACTCTCTTTTCATACATATCTTACTATGTCGATACTTTGCTAATAGTTGCCACACAACATTAGGCATAATATTTCCGCAATACTATTTTTCCACTGTCACAAGATCAGTATGATATTCAACTTTTTCACTCACGTAAATTGAAAAATGTTATCGACTCAAAGTTGAAAACTCAAATCCTCAATTTAGTCAACCTCACTAATAATTAGTTCAACAAGAGCAATGATTGTTAACTAAATTTTATTGCATAACATTATTATTGGTTGTGTAATATAGTCAAATTTCAAAGTTTACGCAATCTGTCCAAATATCAACCGATCATAAAATAATAAGAAATGTGAATACCATGCACCAAATTCTTCTTTAAAAAAGTCTCTAAAAGACTAAACCCTTCGTAGTCGCTTCCTTTTACCAATAACACCGTCCTTATATACAAAAGCCACCTCTCTATATATACTTATTTCCATAATCATTTTCATCACAACATTGTATAAAAAAAACATGGATCATATGAGCAACAAGAGAGTTCACCGTAGATGTTTTAGACTAAACCTCAAACGACTTTCAGTCTATCGCCTACGCATAAAAATACTCTACTTTGATCGGCTATTTATTCGATGGCGAGCTTTACTAACGTCACTAACTTGTCGTCCAAAGAAAGGGTCACACAATGGCAGTAGTAGAAGACATTTGGTTAAAAAAGAGGATTATTATCGGCCTCGGTCTTTTGGCAGGTCTAATTCGTTTTACTCGGAAGCAATAGCCGATTGTTTGGAATTTATTAAAAGATCTTCGGTTTCCATGGAAGAATACAAGACAGTTGACCAAATTTAGAGAAGGATATATAGAGAAGATTATCTTTATGCAGAAGAGCCAAAAACTAGTTAGCTAGTAGAATGTGTAATTAGTTGTTTTTTTCTCTTTTTTATTTTATTTTGGATATTCATATATACAGGTCTAAAAGAGCCTAGATACGTATAATTTCTGATATATTGCAATGTCTTTGAACTTTATTATGGTTTCGTTTAATCTAAATTTTATTTTAAAATTAAGAAGAAGAAAAACTAGATTTTGGTGTAATCTTGATCTTTAAATAAAAAATGAAAGATATTTGTTTAAAAGCTCTGGATAAATATATAACCATGGGCACAGCATTTAAAAAATAGTCACTACAAAGTAAAAAAAAAAACGTAGTTGATCTAAGATTAAAAGTCCCCACAAAAAAGTGGCCTCAAATATGGTATATATATATATATGTTTGGATAGAGAAATAACATGTAATCTCTTGAAGGGGTATTTTTGTTTTTGTTATCTCGTTTTTTAGTCTTTTATTATCATTTTTTTATTTCGCTTCTCTCTACTTACATTTTTTGTGTTTTTTGGAAAGCGGGTGTGAAATACTTAACAGAATTGACAACGCGTGCTATCACGTGACCCATTTCCGTTAAAGCGTTAACAATGAGTCTAAATTGTTGGAAAAAAGTTGGAAAATATGTAATTTAAACATATTTGTTCCAAGTGGTCAGGGACCATCTTTGAGTCAATTTTTAATGCGACTCCTCAGTTTTTCTGAGGCCATACTCTATGCATTTGAGTAGCTCGTGTGACGAGCTTCGCAACGGTATATCGCATGACCCATTCGGAGGAAGGGTGTGAATGATAATTGGACTCGAAGGTTGGTACTCGAAAGAGGCAATAAAGCCAATGCTGGAAAATGAGAAAAGAAATGGGATTTAACCCATGAGGGTTATCCCACATTGAAAAATCATGAGTGATTTTTACAATATATATACTAAGGTATCCCATGTGGATATTAAGTAATGTGTTCACATACACATGTATGTATTGTGTACCACACATGGGCTTGCAAGCTCGTCGGGCTTGCAAGCTCGTCGGGCTTGCAAGCTCGTCGGGAAAAAGTGCGTCTGTTCAGGAAAAGCTTCCAGCAAAGCTGTAACTGTTGCAATAAATGTGATTTCATTGCAAAGTTAATACTGCAGTTTCGAATTTCGAAAACTGACAGTAGTAAAGTGACCTTAATGGCTGAGATACTCAGCAAGCCTATAAATAGGCAGACCCCCCACATGTCAAAGAAACACACATAACATTCTGAAATCAAATACCAGTAGCATATATCATCTCTCCAAACAGTAGCATTACATTTTAGAAACGGAGAGAACCACCCACCAACAGCTCGACCTTGACTCGTCGCCAGTTTCCGGCGAGTCATCCGAGACGTTGTACCTTGGGATCGAAGCGCCAACGCAACCAGAAACCTTAAGGTGGTTGGGCGAATATCGGTTAAGGGCATACTATTAACAGTAGCCTCGTCTTATTTTACGTCTTTTAATTCTGTCCATTTAATTTACGTATTCAATTCTGTCCTTTTTTATTTCAGTATTTCAATTGCTGTCCTTAGCTGTAGCTTTTAATTCTGTTTGTACTATTCTGTAATTTCTTTAAAGTTCTGTTTTTTGCTGTAATTTCAATTCTGTAATTAAATTCAGTAATTAGAATAGTTTCAATTCAGTCCTGTTATTTCAATTTAAATCAGAACAGTCCGGCTGTTAAGTTTATACTTTCCAGTCCGGCAGTTTCTATTTATTGCAATTCAATACATCAGATTATTAATTAATAATAATCTGATAACGTTTGCTTTATTTACGTTTCAGTACCTACATGTTGTAATCGTTAATTTTTGTATCAGTTTCGAAATTAATAAAGATTACACTGGTTTTTTGTTTATTCTTGTTTAGTCCTTTAATTATTGTTAATTGTTATTTCGTACACGGAAACCAACATAAATTAGGACCGGTCCGACGTCTTTTTACACCTAAAACGTATTTTTTTCTTGTGTTTTTTTTAAGTTTATCCAACAATTTTTTTAAGTTTTTTTCTTAATCGACAATATTTGCCTCCGCCGTTAACGGAAATGAGTCATGTGATGACACGTGTTGTCAATTCTGTTAATTATTTAATAACTGGTTCCCAAAAAAAAGAAATATTATAACTAGGCGGAAGCGGAAGAAAAAATGTTAGTAAAGGACTTAAAAACGAAATGGGGATGATAGTACAATTAACAAAAACAAAAATAACCCTATTGAAGAAGAATACATGCGACTAAAAACCTGCAAGGCGTAATAAACCTGAATTTTTCAAAATTGAACTTTAGGTACCATTAATTACAATAGTGTTGCTACTACTACTATTTTTTGAACAGTCATAGTCACATGTTTCTGAACACGTGTCAAGTAATATCAGTAAAAAAAAATGTTACTACTACTATTAAGAAAGAAAAGAGTCATTTCATTTTCAACACTAATTACTATTTTAATCATTCTAGTTATTTATTTATATATATCGTTTATTTGTGTTTTTATTCAAGAACTTGTGGTTAAATTTTGACATTAACGTTTAAATAAAAAAAATTAGAAGATGACAGTACAAGTCACGCCACGTAATAAAAACTCAACCTAGCTACTAAAAACTCAAATAAAAATATACTAGAACGCTAGTTTAGTCTACCCTAAGTTTAAATGTTACAGTAATTAAAAATAAGAAAAATTATTAAATTTAAAAATTCAACCCACTAAAAACTCAAATAAAAATATACTAGAACCCTGATTGAGTGTACCATAAATTTAAATACTCTCTCCTTCCGTTTTTAAGTGTCCTCCTTGTATTTTGATAAATATTAAGAGATATTATTAATTGCATTAGAAAGTTACAAATATAGCACTAATTTAAATTAAATAATTATTATTGTCAATTTTTGTAATGTATTTATTGCAATATTTAAGGATATTATAGTACTTTTATCATTTTTTTTTATTGATAAATTAGGAAAACAGACACTTATTTTGAGACAGACAAATATGAAATAGTAGACACTTATTTAGGGACGAATGGAGTATTAATTAAAAATAATAAATTTGTTAAATCTAATATTAATAACAATCAAAACATTTGATAAGCTAATATGGATTGATTTTTTAGGTAGGAAAAATGTGGTCAAATACTCATATTTTTTGTGTGTTTTTTTTATGTGGACTATTTTAAGGTCTAAATGCTTTTATATTTATCTAAAGATGAAGCCTGTTTCCCTAATGGTTTCTACTTTCTATTCCAATACATTGTACGGTTATTTATTTTTGTTTCACAAAAGAGGAGGTACTAAACTAATTACAGAGCTTATCATCAACTTTTAAAACATCTAATTTACTTTTCTTATTCTTTTCGAATTCTATATGATGCATCGTGAATAAAAAGTTCATTAACTGACAAGTATTCTGTAAATAAGTCGATTATTGATAGTATAATATATCGATGCGACCTAATCTTTATAGTAATACTATTATTGGAAAAGGATGTGTCAATTATTTCATACATGATTTCCTTGCTTACAAATCTACCAAAATCAAATGTTATAATAAATGGCGGAGTTGATAAATAGCATTGGCACTTTCCACACGATAGACTATGTGTGAACTTCGATAATTTGTGAACGAAACGATATGTGCTATAGAGTTATAGTGTCCCACATCGATGAAATCTAATATAACTTTTACATATATCATGTAAAATTTCATGCAATCTCATCAAAATGTACGTCTCAATATAGGATGGAGGTGAACTCATATGCAAGTGCGTATCTACATACTTGAGTTTTAACTATGTCCTTGTGTACTAAATTAACTCATGATATTATATATTAGTAATGATCGATTGTCGATTAATAAATACGTGCGACTTTTATTTGCAAAATTGTAATTTTTAAATGGTCAAATTTGAATATCTCAAAAGTTAATAACATATTGAAAATGTACGTACGTATTTTCATATGCAACAATTATGTAGGGGAATATGAACATTTAGCAAGACAGCTACCAAGTCTCTCAATTTTTCCCAACCTATATTGGGTTCTAAATGTCACATTCCTCTTTATATATATATATATTAGAAAAATTGTACAAAAACATGTTTTTAAACATGTTTGTTCCAAGTGGTCAGGGACCATCTTTGAGTCAATTTTTAATGCGACTACTCAGTTTTTCTGAGGCCATACTCAAAGCGTTTGAGTAGCTCGTACGACGAGCTTCGCAACGGTATATCGCATGACCTATTCGGAGGAAGGGTGTGAATGATAATTGGACTCGAAGGTTGGTACTCGAAAGAGGCAATAAAGTCAATGCTGAAAAATGAGAAAAGAAATGGGATTTAACCCATGGGGGTTATCCGACATTGGAAAATCATGAGTGATTTTTACAATATATATACTAAGGTATCTCATGTGGATATTAAGTAGTGTGTCCACATACACATGTGTGTATTGTGTACCACACATGCACTTGCTCGTCGGGCGGGTTTGCTCGTCGGGAAAAGTGCGCATGTTCGGGTTTCACCTGTTCGGGAAAAGTACGCCTGTTCGGGAAAAGCTTCCAGCAAAGCTGTAACTGTTGCAATAAATATAAATTCATTGCCAAATTAATACTGCAGTTTCGATTTTTCTAAAATTGACAGTAGTAAAGTGACTTTAATGGCTGAGATACTCAGCAAACCTATAAATAGGCAGACCCCCCACATGTCAAATACAACATTCTGAAATAAAATACAGCAGCATATATCATCTCTCAAAAATCAGCATTAAATTTTAGAACCAGAGATAACCACCCACCAACAGCTCGACCTTGACTCGTCGTCAGTTTCCGGCGAGTCATCCGAGACGTTGCAACTTGGGATCGAAGCGCCAACGCAACCAGAAACATCAAGGTGGTTGGGCGAATATCGGTTAAGGGCATACTGTTAAACAGTAGCCTCGTCTTTTAATTCTGTCAAATTTAATTTCTTTTAATTCTGTCAATTTCAATTCTATTATTTAAAATTCAGCAATTTACATTTCTGTATTTTTATTTCAGTATTTTAATTTGCTGTACTTAGCTGTAACTTTTAATTCTGTTTGTACCTTTCTGTAATTTCTTTAAAGTTATGTTTTTTGCTGTAATTACTATTCTGTAATTTAATTCAGTAATTAGAATAGTTTCAATTCAGTCCTTTAATTTCAATTTCAAACAGAACAGTCCGGCTGTTAAGTTTATACTTTCCAGTCCGGCAGTTTCTATTGATTGCAATTCAATACATCAGATTATTAATTAATAATAATCTGATAACGTTTGCTTTAATTACTTTTCAGTACCTACATGTTGTAATCAGTAATTTCTATTCCAATTGGAAATTAATAAAGATTACACTGGTTTTGTTTAATTCTTGTTTAGTCCTTTATTATTGTTTAATTGTTATTTCGTATACAGAAACTAACAATATATATATATATAAATGTCACACTCCTCTAATGTTTGAATTGTGTGATATTGTCATGGGCAATCCAGTTTTGTTATTGTAATCTTGTTAGTGTTAAGCACACGTGGTAGACCAATGTTTAACTTTATTTCAAAAGTTTTGAGTGGTTGAAATCAGTGATGTTAGCCTCTTTGACTTTAATTAGAATTAGAAACAACAAATAAAAGTAAAACATTGGTCGAGAAATATAAACCCCCACCATGATCTTATTGAAAAGTCTCTTAACTCTAGAAACTTCACAAGTGATCACTCTGTGAAAGTTTTAAGAGTAGTTGATGACAGAGTTAAGCAGACATTAAAAACTAATGTTTGGTTTAGTGAGAGTCAAAAATTGTCATAAGCCTGTCATTAATTTAAAAAACCGTCACAAATCTGTCGCAAATTGACTAAACTGTCATAAAACCGTCACAAAAACCGTCGCTAATAAGCTCGTAACAAAAAATACCGTGATTAATCCCGTCGCTATTTTGATATTTTTTTACAGTGAGGGGAAGCTTTTATGCGCAGACCATCGCCACGACGACATCTCATCTCATGATTCTGAAAATTATGAATTTTTTATTTATTTATATTTTTGATTATGTATTTTTATTAAATTATATTAAAACCGATAATTTGACATTAATTTAATAGTTGGTTTAAAATTTCATACATAAGTCATTCGTGGTTTCACCCTAGAGTTAAAGCTTTATGAATTGAATTGGTTACTTTTTTAAAATATTTTAAAAAATCATTATAGCAGTTAATCAAATATTTTTCTATGGCCTTCTTTACCTGGAAATCCATTTATGGACACGTTTTTTAATCTTCTAACGTAAACCATACGTATATACCTACTGAGGTAGCTAATATATTTATGTGTATACATATTTAATTATCTGCCAAAATATTAAAAAAAAAATACTGCCAAAATATTTAATCTTCTAAATAAATTTTTAAAAAGTATATTGATTGAATGAATATATTAAATTAGAAATCATGAGTAATATAATGTTTTTATTATACAAAATACACGTTAAACGATTTTATTTGGTATATGATTATAGTTGTTTTGAAAATATCATGATTTGTATGTGTTTTTTATGTTTTGAATTGAATAAATATAAATGAGTAATTAGTAAAAAAGAGTGCCACAATTTGGCAGTCTCACTTTTTATTTGGTTGGCTTATATATATACTATTAATCGTGCCCCACGCGTTGCGTTTGCGGTGCGTAATACAATAAAAATATAAAAAATATGTATGTTTATGATATAAATATGTGGATAATACAAAAAAAACATAGTTTAAAATTTAAAAAAATGTTTGGTTGTTAAAGAGGAATAAATAGTTTTATTAGTTTTACTTTTTATATTTTTATGGGAGTATGGTATTATTGTAATTAATATAAAGGGGTATGAGTATTTTTAGAAAAAAGTGACTAAATTGGACAGATTCATTTGATTTGAATTGGTTTATTATAATAGAATGATAGTAAATATGATATAGAGGAGTATATGAATTTGTTTCATAATAAATGTATTCACTGGTTATTGAATATATAAACTGTTTGCACCAGCATTTTTTTCATTTGTATTGCAACATTGACGTTGTACTATGATTGAATTTTGGAATGCATAATTACGGGATGCATATATATTTATGTACTCGTTTATGCATTGAGTAAATAATCTACATGGTATATATCAAGGATGTTGCAAAACCTTCATCATGTTTCCCTTAAAAAATAGTACCGAAGGATATTTTGGTCATGTTTCTAATGTCATGTTATCGCTTTTTTCATATGTAATTGTAAAAAAAAAAACGATTTTTTTTTCTTATCACTTTTTATTTTTTTTCTAAAGTTTTTGTGAAAACAAATCGGTAAAATTTGACTTTTTTATATTTTTTAAGTATTTATTAATATTACTACCTTATAAATTGGCAAAACAAACAATAAATACCCAAAAAAATATAAAAAATCAAATTTTACAGATTTTTTTAACAAACACTTTAGAAATAAAATAAAACGTTGATTTTTAAAAAAAAATGAAAAAAAATTAATGGGTTTTTAGATTATATATAAAAATGACACCACCAATATGTAAATATTATTGTTTTATGTCAACACCCCTTATGAAAGTTTAAAACGAATATTTACAAACTAATCCTATTAATTAATCAAATTACAGCAAAAAAAAGCTGCATAAAAAAGAAACTACAACACGTTAATAACTTTCATTATCAATTTAAAAAAAAAACTTTCATTCTCTCTATAATAACATCTCTCTCTTCTTCTATCAGATTATAAATAGTTATATCAGAAAAACATTTAGATTTTTTTTTTTAAAACACTTTAAAAAAACGAAATCAATTGGACGTATCGCGTGCCTTGCTTTACTAGTTTTTATTATGTATGCAGTTTTATCTAAAAATACCGTATTTTTTTAATTATTTTTATTTTATATAATGACAAGTTGATTAGGATTTAGGTTAGGAAGTGGTAAGTAGAGTTTTAATATAATATTTGTGTAGAAATATAAGTAAAGCCGTCTTAGCTCAGCTGGTAGAGCGCGTGGCTTTTAACCACGTGGTCGTGGGTTCGATTCCCACAGACGGCGTTATTTTGTTGTTAATTTTTTAGTATATTTTTTTACTACTCACCCAAAGTCGCAACATAAAAACGGGAATTATTTTCTAATCCCGATTCCGTGTCCGACAACTCGTATACCCGATAGCGTGGGGTACCCGATGGGTGGGATGAGATAATCCCGATATCGATAATATAAAAGTTAACAGTATGTCACCAATGTGTTACAAATGAAACAATTATCATTAGAGAAAATTTAAATACCAACAATCCTCTACATGTTTCCCTAGAATTAAAAACCACAAACAGGTTAAAAATGATCAAGAGAATCTGAGAAAGGCACATGCACAGAAAATAGAAGAACTATATGATTAGTTTTATAGCATACTATTTGATAGGCTACATAAATTGTTCACACTACTATTTGATACTATCACCTTTCCCTGTTCATTCTAAAACACTGCAATATATTGCAACTTTATACTTAACAAACTAAAGATTGTATGATTTATTATTTATTAGTTACATACAGTTGAACACTCCAGTGTATTTATATACATAAAACATATTAAATAAATAAATTTGTTTACTATTTCGGGTACCCAACACTTCATGAAATCAAACCCGATCCCGAAAACAATCGGGACGGAAGAATACCCGACTGTGTCGGGTTGGAAGAGTTTCGGGTTGGGAGAGTTTCGGGTCGGATTTCGGGAATTTTTCTCACCCCTAGATGCGACCAAGAATATATCCCTTTCTTGGTTTCCTAATTTTCAATTTTATGTGTTCTTTTTAGGTGGTTTTTTGGGTGGTTTTAATGGAGCTTAAAATTGTTTTTATATAATTTTTAGTGTTTGTTTTGACATATTTAGTAAGCAATTTATAGTTGATTATTAAAACTTTTAGTTTCTCGATTTAGAATAAAAATATGTCGGGATTATCTCATCCCGATCCACAGGTAACCGAACCATGGTTTACAAAGAGCTTATAATTGTTTTTATATAAATCTGGTGTGTGTTTTTTGGCATATTTATTAATAATTTGTAGTTCAGCTTTAGTTTCTCGATTTAGAATAAAAAATATGTCGGGATTATTCGGACCCGCCGGGTAGCCGAATAGTCGGGTATCCAAAATGTCATCCATGAGTAAAAAATAATTTCCTATTCTTATCGGGTCGGGATTGGGATTGATGCATTTCGATCCGAGGCCCGACCCGGTCCCACCCCTACAATAAAATACTCCAAACAATGGAAGCCACAAGTAAAATTGTCAGAATAAGATTCTACATTCTTAATGTTGCGAAAAGATTTGTTTCCAGTATAGTATAATAGAATAGTGTATAGTTTATATAATTAGCATAATAGCACCGTATAAATGGTATTAGTTATACCTCCTAATTAGCATAAATTATACTATAATTAGTACTGTCACCTGTATAATAACAAATGCAATTTGTGTAAACAAACAAGTTATAACATGGATCATACGATACTAATAATCCTATAACAGCTCTTATACGGTAAACAAACATGACGAAAATAAGATATACAAAAATATATTTTTTCTTTAATTACAATACGACAAAGTCTGATACATTTGCTTTTTTATTTCTAATGTGTTCGTAAAAAATTGTAGGATTTGCCATCTTACATATTTTTTGGATTTTAATTGTTTATTTAGCCTTTTATAGGATAGTAATGTCCGGAAACACCAAAAAATATATAAACAGACAAATTTTACGATTTTTTAGCGAACATCTTAAAAGTAAAATAAAACATTGATTTTTAAAAAAAATGATAAAAATAATAATTAAGAACAGATAAGACGGATGAGTTGTCACGATGACTAGTACCATAATAGAAAGTTTGGTGCCTCTCCTCCAATCTATATATAGAAACGCGTGGGGAATTAAAAGGATAGAAGTGATATAACAATACTATTGTTTCCATCCATGAGCGACTACTGTTTAGACTGCATAAAGGTGACATCAGGAACGGATCTATTATTTTATATTGAAGGGAACAATTTCAATATGAATTAAAAATCGAGTAAAGTAGATAGGACACAAAAAAACGAACTTTATTACGAATAAAGATGAAGATAACATTCTCAAACTAAAAAAAGACTAATCTTCTATTTACAAAAGGTCTTAAGTGATCACACCCATAGGAATTATGCTTGTATTTAATATATGCAACAAGCGATTACACCTCTACATATACTAGTGATCACAAATCATGGTTGAGGCCTTGTATTTACGGGTAACACGTCCACTCTTTTAGAAAAATATAGATTGTAATTATATATGAAATATTAAATAACAATACATTTACATTGTACTACATTAGCGTATTGGTTGGCTAGTCAACATTTCAACTTGTTGGTCATTAATTCAATACAATACAATACCCTTTAACAACAATTTTATTTTATTTTTATTTTCGTTTTTTGTTTCTGGGCAACCAAACATGTTTGAGCCTCGAACATGTATATTTTTTGGGGTGGCACTGAACAAGAGATACAAGAGACGTATAAGTCACACCTGTACGGGTAGCAAAGACTGGGTCGAACGCGAGGAGAGAGAGAAAGAGTCGAACGTGGTGGGAGAAGATGTGACGAGCACTTGTGAGTTTATGCGGTGATGATACATAATCCAAGGGTGTGAAGGTATCCACGTGTAAACCTAATTCAATCTCCCAAAGGTTACCTAGATCTAACATATGGGCAAACTGTAGATACTTGTGCCAATATCAAATAATGTTTTCTTTGTGAAGATCTGGATTCTGGACTATCCATTATAACATCCCTGGCAAGGGGCCTGCTAATGGGCTATGATACTGGACTCATTAACGAGGATGAAGATCCGTACTACCCCCATCATCCCGGACAAGGGGGTGACTAACCGGTTATGACAGTACTAGACATGTTAGCATTTAAGGCGGTTTTACTTGAGGCAGTAATTAATCCGCCTTCTAAAATTTGTTTGAAGGCCGTTTTGGTATTCGCCATAATTGGTTTGCCTTTACTGCTATAACTTGATGAGTCAAGCAGCAAATTGCTGGTAGAATAAATAAATAGCTAGGTTTTACTTTTTTGAATAACCTCATAACATGAGTTGCATATCACAGTGCATGAAATCCCGCTTGTACATGATAGCCTTATGTCCAGGTAAAGCAAGAAATCGTTAGTAGTTAGTACAACAAACTTCTAGCTAGTTAGGTATCACTTTATCTGTAAACAATATCTTTGCAAATTCTCATACATGAGTTCTGAATACAAATCTATCACACAGATTAATGATGTTGTCCGAAAAACTGATTTTTATCGCTTCCAGGAAGAAGTCGGGGGAAGGCTTCCAATAAAAAGGCGGGAAAATGGCAAGCAATCATGGCCCAGAAACAACACACAGACTACTTTCACTTTATTTTGCTTTGAGAGAGAAGAAAGGTAGAATAAGTTAGTTCTTTATTGCCCTTGGTTGAATTGATTTGAGGATAATCTATGCCAGAAATAAGTTCACAGACCTTTTTAATGCTAAATTAGGAACCTACTCATGTAAAATATCAGTTTAAGCTATAGTCTTTGAGCTGCTCAACCGAAAGAGCAACGATAAGTGTGCTGTATTCTTCCATACGTAAAGATGGAACACTTGTTACATATTCTGATAAAAGTCCATATAGAAACTATGTTTTTATGTGAAGAAAGAAGTATTGCTGATAAGCTATATATAAGTACACAACATCCTAAAAGAAAAAGTCAGATAATTTAATAAATAGAGATACAATAATCATTTCAATTTCATGCCAAAGTTCTTTTTAATAAAACTACATGAATTACTTCAACAAATGATGAAAAATGGCTTCACACAAGTTCTAGGCCTAGCTAGAACAAAACCTGACACCAGCCGTGATTTACAAAATAAACTTGACTAACTAATTTTAATCATCTTTCATCAATGCCTCCGGTGCAGATTATGGGGATGTCGGGGGATAGTTCGGATCTTCTTCGTAAGAAATTGTGCACAAAGATGTTGAATATGTGGAGTCCCAATGAGCAATATTGTCTCCAGTATCATAACTCATATGACACCCCGTTGCTGGTGATGTTGGAGGATAGTACGGATCTTCATCCTCGCAAATGACTCTATTATCACAGTCCGTTAGCTGAAGGAGATGTTGGAGGATAGTACGGATATTCATACCCACTAATGATTCCAGTATCATAGCCCATTAGTTGCCGTCTTGAAAGATATATTGGAGGATAGTAGGGATCTTCATATTCGCTAATAACTCCAGTATCATAGTTTATTAGCTGTCCTCTAGACGGAGATGTTGGAGGATAGTCTGGATCTTCAACGACAGCATTAAACGAACCTGCACCAATTAGGGCGTCTTGATATTCAATTTCACCCTGTAGACTCGCCCAATCTTCTCGTCTTTTGCGCTCCACTTCTGATGGTCCCATAGAATTCGGATGATCTTTCCGAACGTGTTGCACCAACTCCTCGCAAGTCCCACTGAATTCACAATCCTCTTTTGAACAGTTTCTTGATTTTGAGTTCATGTAACTAAAGGGGCCATGAGGGACCTTAGTATAGCCCTTGATTTCACCACGACAAAGCGGACACGTCGTTGATGATGATGATCTCATGAATTGTGTGAGGCAATGAGATAAGGTGGATGAGGTGTCGCATATGTATGGACTACAGTTGGGTGAAGTACATACTAGGAGGCGGGGATTGTGAGGATGTTCCATGCAAATAGGGCATCTGATTTCTTCCCACTCGGATAGCTTATTTGTCCATGACTCGGATTTGGAACCATCATATGGATGAGATTTGTCGTCGTCTCGTTTGCGACCACCACATCTTTTTCTTTCCTTTGGCATCTTGCTTTGTGCTAGATTATTTTAGAGTTAGCTTCAATGAATCTTAATCTTATATATACCAGCTAAAGAAGCAGTGTTTTATGTTATGTTAGTCCTATTGCACGTTCAGAATTTATAGACACACTACTCCTAATCCAACTAGAATTAGGTTTCTTTTTACACATTACTTTGTTATTACTATTTAATTTTTACAACCAACACCAAATTAATTTAGACTTTTCAATACATAGGGATTCTTCGGTTGCAGCTTTAAACAAATAAGCTGGAAAAGCTCAAGTCTTATTTCGATATAGCAAATAACTATCCATAGCAGCATCAGAGATAACGGTAATATATATTACATAAGCTACTCTAAATGTAGAAACAAAAGCGGAGAAATCTAATTTTCTATTATTCTAAAACGACATATAGAAGCTTGTATTAAAATGTTGGTCTCATAATCTGATTAAGGGTTTCAGGCGTCGAGGTTTAAGCAAAAAAATGTAACTTTTTTTAACCAAGAAGAATAATGCATTAATCCATCTTACCCATCTTCAATTCAGGATTCAATTTTTTTTCTTTCTCAAATTTATATCAACTCGAAAAAAAAAAAAAAAACTTTTGTTGTAGCTCTTAAGATTGGTAACCACCCACAACCTGCCTTTTTTTTTTGGCTCCTCTTAAAAATCCTTTTTTTCTCAAATTTTATTTGATTTGTACTAAAAGCGCCTCTTCTTATCAACTTCTTGGAATTACTTTTTTCGACCACCTAATATTACCGTACAAATTGATCATAAATAGCTGAAAGTTTCTGTCTTTTTCAGACCAAAATCAAAGCTCATCTTTTACCCTGGCTAACCAAATGCACGACAACTTAAAACAAAAAATCTAAATAACCTGAATATAATACCTGCAAAGTGCAAACAATCAAATAAAAAAACACATGTTTTATCATGCAATACTAGAAGTACCTCTTCTTATCAACCTATTGAAATTCGATTTTCGCCCCACATCTCTACTAAATAAAGGTAAAAAATACGTTTAGTACATCAAACTATAGTATTGTTAACGATTTGGGTACTCAGGTTTTAAATTTTTCAATTTGGGTACCACACTATAATAAATTTTCAATTTAGGTATCAGCGTCTAAATTAATCACGGAATATGTCACGTGACATTTGACAAACGTTAATTTGCGAGATTAATTTGATAATTTTTACATCAAAATATGTCATGCTAGACAAATTTTTTTCTCAATTTCACACATAACAAAAAGCAGCACATAATCCAAATTCTTGTTATGTGTGAAATTGGGGAAAACGTTTTTCTAGAATGACATATTTTTGTGCAAAATTGTCAAATTAGACTATCAAATTAACGTTTGTCAAATTTCACGTGATATGATTCCGTGATTAATTTAGACGGTGTTACCTAAATTGAAAAGTTATTATAGTGTAGTGTTCAAATTAGAAAATTTGAAAGATAGGTATTTAAATCGTTAAGAACAGATAGTTGGGTGTAATAAACGTATAAAAACCCCCCTCAAATAAACAAGGTATAACACGGCTTAGAACTTCTCTCTTTCAAGCCAGGAAACAGAAAAAAGGTTATCTTTTAGCCATCAGATGCAGACGGCGACTGTATTAGTGGAGTATGATATAAGTCACGCCACGTAATAAAAACTCAATCTACTAAAAATAAAATTAAAAAAAAATAAAATTAATTAATATTAATTAAATTTAGGGTAGACTCAAACTAGAGTTCCAATATATTTATTTGAGTTTTGAATAGGTTGAGTTTTTATTACGTGGCATGATTTGTAACATTACCGTCTGTATTAATCGAAAGGCGTCTTGGATAAACCAAAAGTCTATGTTTTAAGCTAGCCACCCAAAAACACTACAACTTTACAAGCAAGAATCCTAACAAACTGAGTATAATACCTGCAAACATCAAGTCAAAACACAAATTTTCAATTAATACTGAAAGTACATCTACTTATCAATACTATATACTAAAACTCATATTATAAACTAGCCAACCAAAGTTACCAAATGCACTGCAACTTAATATTTTCAATTAATACATATCACCTAATTATAACACACCTGCAAACACTTTTTAAAAAAACAACACATTTTTATTAATTACCTCTTGTTACTTATCAACCCCTTGAAAAATTCGATTGTGGGTTCATTACCAAATGGCGGGTTAATCGCTGCACCCGTTTAAACCCGCAATATAATATATCACTATAAATATATATTTATATATGCATTATGTGTATTTTAATATATCAACCTTTCATTATTGTTATATTTTAGTTTTGTTATTAGTTCGCGAATATTCTAAACGTATTTTGATTGGTTTTAATTTATATTTCTTTTTTAAAAATTCAATATATTGTAAAATGTAATTTAATTATACAAACTATAAAAAATAAATAAGCAAAATGAAAATTTAACAATGAATCTAAACCCAACCCCGCCCCAACATGCAATTTATTTTTGAGTGGTTTTTATTGATGGGGTTGCTGTTAATTTTAGAGTGTTGCAGCTATTAAGTTCAGCTTATTTGTTTCTTGGTCTTATTGATTAAGTTTAGAGTTAATTTTGATCGAGTGTTTAATTTTTAAGCTCAGTTGGTGGTGCAATGGATGATGATAATTATTAAAAAAAAATGGTCTAAAATGTGGGCTTGCTTGAGGATTAGTTTAAGGTGGGTTGTTGGGGTTTAGTATAAGAAGACAATTAGGTGGGGTTTACTCAGGACCATCTTGGATAACTTTGCTATTTGTGAACAATTCGTATAGGAGATATAGAAGAGGGGTGAAAACAGAAGTTCAAGAAGTTGACAATAAAAGGTAAATGTGAATTTTTATTTAGTTGTATGAATGATTTTTAGTAGGTTATCTTGATTTGTGCTTTTTTGTTGCAATGCATTTGGTTACTTTTCTATTAGTGAAAAACTTATCTAGTAGGAATAGACGAGGATCGAAACAGAATTTCAATAAGTTGATAACAAGACTCAGGATTTTTCTTATTTCGGTTTTTGCTTGTAATTTGTGGTGCATTTGTGTGACCCAATGTTGAAATAATAAATTGTTTGGTACAATCTTTGCTTTAATGTCATGAACCTTTCGGATACATGCATAGACCTTTGATATGGATGCATGAATAAGTTATGTCTTTTGATTTTCTAGAATAAATGTTGATAACTCAAGACCTTTGATGTTCTCTTGAGTTTAGTATAAATAGGTGTTTTACTTCCATTTGTAAACACACCAAAATTTAGTTTGAGTTTGATATTATAAGAGTTCTTTCCCTCTCTATATTTTGCGTTGTCATTTTATGTGAGTGAGTGGTCGTTTCGACCCAACAGTGGTATCAGAGCCAACGGTCCCAAAATGGCCGGTGGAATGACCCCTTTTATCCCCATGCTTAAGAACGATTTCTATGATAATTGGAGCATAAGAATGAAAGTGCTTCTCGGTTCCCGAAATGTGTGGGAAATCGTAGAGACCGGGTTTAATGAAGAAGGCGCTGACGTAACTCAGGCTCAAATGGAGAACTTAAAGAAGAATGATCGAAAGGCTCTTAACATCATCCATCAAGCTTTGGATGAAACTATGTTCGAAAAGGTGGCGTGTGCAATCACGAGCAAAGAAGCTTGGGATATTTTGGAGAATTCATTCAAAGGAGTTGACAAGGTAAAAAAAGATTCGACTCCAAACCTTACGTGGTGATTTTGAGGCTTTATGTATGAAAGTCTCCGAATCGGTTGACGACTATTTTTCACGAGTTCAAAAGGTCGTCAATCAAATGAAAAGATGCGGAGAAAAATTGGACGACACCCGTGTTGTCGAAAAAATTATACGTTCTTTAGATTCCAAATGGGATTACATTGTTGTGGCTATCGAGGAATCTAAAGACGTAGAATCTATGACGGTGGATCAACTTTTGGGCTCGCTCCAAGCTCATGAAGAAAAACTCAACAAAAGAGTTGTGAAAGAAAAGCCGCTCGAGCAAGCTCTTCAAACGAAATTTAGCATGAACGAGAAAAGCTTTGGTAACTCGAAAAGCCAACGAGAAAGAGATCGAGGTCAAAATTATGGCCATGGTGGTTACAACTCTTTCAAAAAAGAAGAGAGGAGACAAAACTCTTATCCGACAAGAGGCCGTGGAAGAGGAGGAAATTATAATGGAAAACCGATGTATGATAAGTCCCAAATTAAATGTTATAATTGTCAAAAATTTGGGCATTACGCTTCCGAGTGTAGATTGAGTAATAATAAATTTGAGCAAATGGCTAATTTTGCTAGAGAAAATGAAGAACGTTCAACACTTTTATTTGCGCATAATGAAAATAAAAGCGGAGAAATTACTACGTGGTATTTAGATACGGGGGCTAGCAAGCATATGTGTGGTAATAAAAATATGTTTACCGAAATTGATGAAACGGCAAATGGAGATATTTATTTTGGTGATGAATCTAAAATTCCGGTGAAAGGGAAGGGAAAAATCTTAATCCAATTGAAAAATGGAGAAAATGATTTTATCTCGAATGTTTATTATGTGCCAAATATGAAGTCTAATATTTTGAGTTTGGGTCAACTTTTAGAAAAGGGCTATGATATTCATTCGAAAAATTATAATATTTTATTAAGTGATAAAAATGGAAATTTGGTTGCAAAAGTCCCGATGTCGAAAAATAGAATGTGTTCTTTGGATATTCAAAATGTTGGGGCTAAATGTTTGAAAGCGTGTTTTAAAGAAAAATCATGGCTTTGGCATTTGAGATTTGGGCATCTTAATTTTGGTGGTTTGAAATTGTTGAGTAGTAAAAATATGGTGAAAGGTTTACCTCATATTGATCATGTTGATGAACTTTGTGAGGCATGTTTGTTTGGAAAACAAACGAGGAAAAGTTTTCCGAAACAAGCGACTACAAGAGCTAAAAAACCGTTGGAACTTGTTCATACAGATATTTGCAGCCCTATAAAACCAAGTTCTCTCGGAAAAAGTAACTATTTTGCTCTTTTTATCGATGATTTTAGTCGAAAGACTTGGGCTTATTTTTTGAAACAAAAATCCGATGTTTTTGATGCTTTCAAGAAATTTAAAGCTCTTGTTGAAAATGAAAGTGGTTTAAAAATAAAGGCCATGAGATCGGATCGAGGAGGAGAATTTACTTTGAATGATTTTGAAAAATATTGTGAAGAAAATGGCAGTTTTCGTCTTTTGACGGTTGCCTATATCCCACAACAAAACGGGGTTGTTGAAAGAAAAAATCGATCTCTTTTAAATATGGCTCGTAGTATGTTGAAAAACAAAAATATTCCAAAAGAATTTTGGGCCGAGGCCGTTGATAGTGCGGTTTATTTGTCGAACCGATCCCCATCTCGAAGTGTTTGGAGGTAAAACTCCCGAAGAAGCGTGGAGTGGAAGAAAGCCGGGAATAGCGCATTTAAGAGTTTTTGGGAGTATCGCATATGCTCATGTTCCGGACCAAAAAATGTCCAAATTGGATGCTAAAAGCGAGAAGTTTATATTCATTGGCTACGACTCGAGGGCAAAAGGTTACAAGCTATACAATCCGGAGAACGGAAAATTTGTTGTGAGCCGAGACGTTGAGTTCGACGAAGAAGAAACGTGGAATTTCGACAAAATGGAGGACGACTATAATTTCTTTCCTTATTATAGCGATGAGAAAGACGAGCAAGTTCAAGTAGAAGAGGAGCCCACGACGCCACCACCATCACCTCCTTCGCATGGCGAAGTAGGATCCGCGAGCGATGAAAGTTCAAGCGAAAGGCCCAAACGTTTTCGAACCTTACAAGACTTATACGAAGTGACCGAAAGAATCGACGACAACGTTACTCTCTTTTGTCTCTTTGCGGGTTGTGAACCGATCGGCGTTGAAGAAGCGTTGCCAAACAAGTTTAAGGGGGAGTGTTGAAATAATAAATTGTTTGGTACAATGTTTGCTTTAATGTCATGAACCTTTCGGATACATGCATAGACCTTTGATATGGATGCATGAATAAGTTATGTCTTTTGATTTTCTAGAATAAATGTTGATAACTCAAGACTTTTGATGTTCTCTTGAGTTTAGTATAAATAGGTGATTTGCTTCCATTTGTAAACACACCAAAATTTAGTTTGAGTTTGATATTATAATAGTTTTTTCCCTCTCTATATTTTGCGTTGTCATTTTATATGAGTGAGTAGTCGTTTCGACCCAACACCCAACTCAAAAAATGAGTTTTTTTTTAAGTCTGAAAGTATAGAAGCTTTAAGCTATTTGTGAAAATTATATATAGTAGCCTAGTAGGAATAGACAAGGGGCGAAAACTGAAGCTCCAGAAGTTGTTAAGGAGAGGTTCTTTTAGTATGCTATTGACTGATAATTATGTGGTTTTTCCACTTTATTGTTTGTTGGTGTTTTACCCAAGGATATTTGTATTTTTGGTTTCAAGGTATAGTGCAACTGCTTAGCTAGCTTAAAAGATGAACCTTTTTTATCTTGGCTAAAAAACGATGGAGGTTTTAACCTGTATTAACCTAAACTTTTACGAACGCTCAGAAGCTACACATTCACAGCTAAGCTAGTTCCTGTGAATAGCCGGTACTCATTCTGGACCCACCTTGGATTACTATTTGAATTTTGGCTTATAGGTTGCAGCGTATTTGGCTGGTTAGCTTAAAAAAAATAAGGGCTTGTTATTTTTGGTTTTAAAAAGATTGAAGCTTTAACCTATTTGTGAACACTTTGTATAGTAGGAGTAAGGGGAGAAAACAAAACTTCAAGTGGTTGATAAGAAGATGTACATTTAGTATTGATTCATAGAAATGAACTTTTCATTTGATTGTTAGCCGGTCTTGTAAATTGCGGTCTTTTATTGGCGTTTGCAGGTGTTAAACAAAGCCTTCTTTGCCTTTTTGTTATAAGTTGTAGTGCATTTTGTTGTCTGGCTTCAAAGATGAGTCTTTTTGTTTCCTGGCTCAAAAAAGATAAAAAGCTTTTTGATAAGAATAGTTATCTTAGTATCGATAGAATAATATGTGGTTATACTCAAGTTTTTTGGATTTTTATTTGTAAATTGTATGCATTTACTTGACTAGCTTAAAAGATGAGTTTTAGAGCTAACCTCGTGTATTATCTCATAAAAAGACTGAACAAAACCTTTTATTAGTGAGTTTTTAGACTTGTAGTACAAATTAACAGCGGCGATAACATGCGACAAAGTATTCAGCTTCCATGCTCAAAAGTTGCAGTCAAATAAGCCCACATTAAAAGTCCTGCTACTGTAGTCAGTAGACTCGCTACTATTGCTCAAAATTTCATCTCACAAAAGAACCGTGTGGACTGTTTGGATCGAGAGTTTAACTTGTTTGGTTGTTAGACTTATCATTTTGTTTAACTTGTCGTATTTTAATGCTTTTAGATGATGGAAGAAGGAGCATATGAGGATGCTATCAAAGTTCCTTATCTCAGATTTTTAGACTCTCTAACATTGTCCTTCTTCAAAGGAACAACATCAGAATTATGAATCCAAGAACATTTCAACAAGTTGAGACCCGATATTACCATATACATGAATTGAAAATGTAAGGTGCCTTTGAATATGATGAGGTTTTATATGTTTGGTTGCATTTTTTAAGCTACAACTCAATCGAAATTCGATAGTTTTTGAGTACCAAATGAAGCTTCGGATGGAATCTGAATATTGTCACGGATTTTCTGTTTCCTAAAATTGAATATTTGAATTGACAACCTTCAGCGAAAATTTACAGTTTCTTGTAACCGGAATTTCCATATGAGATGTATATATAACAGAGCTTATGACATATGGTATATCCAGTACTTGGAGCAATAAGCACCTATTTACAACTTTTATTTCAATATGAATAGACAAACAGAACAAATACAATATACTAATCACATCCATATAGTTTTATGACTTGTAGTTATTTTACAGGTATCCAATGCCACCGCTTCTTTCAAAATGATACGGGCATCTCTTAACATTGATCCCTGCTACAGTCGGACAAGATGCCAGCTGGAACCCGTCCACGTCAGGGCCCCACCAGTTCAAATCAATATGTTGCTTACCCTAATTTAAAGTTAAAAGCACAGCCACAAATGCCATACCAGCATCTAGCGCCCCTGATAATACGTAGTTATGCCTACTGCACCATGTTCGGTGATATCTGAACATACATACAAAAATGATTATTTAGGAGCATCGGGTTTTACTTGTAATTGGTGAAAGAACTTATACTTCAATAATGTAATTTTCTTCAAGGTACACCTGAGTAATGATTATCTTCGATCTACTAGGTAACTTTATAGACATAACTATTGAGAAACTGTGTTAGTTAAACTTGATTATACAGACTTAGTCGTTGTGTTCACTATTTTTGAAGCAATAAAAACAATGATACGTACCTTATAGTTTTTCTTTCGGTTTTGTTTGGAACTATTATTTAGAACCTTGTTTGGTTGCAGCTTTTGAAGCAAATAAGCAAATAAAATGGTCGGATATTCTATGACAGAGGGGAGTAATACTCATGATGAGAAGTTGGTTCTCGCGTTCAAGAACATTGCAACTATGACAGATAGGTTGGAACTTGTGTCAACTATTAAGAACCGAGCCAATGAGAATTACAAAGATGCTAAAAGTCAGAGATCCGGACATAAAGAGGATGCCCTTATCGTTGCTTGCATATATTTGGCTTGTTGACAAGAACAGTTGTCACGCACGTTAAAGTAAAATCTTGTATGTTGCTAACAGAGCGACAAATAACGAAATAGTAAAGGCCAGACATTTTTGCAAACGATGTTTTCATAAAACAGTCTCATCGTCGCAATTTCCAAGTTAACTTCCTACTTCCGATACACTACATTGATCATTGACTTTCTTTTCTTACTGTTGAATCAAACGATTGTTTTGTGGTCAATTTATCGGAATTAGTTTTATGATGATTATTAAAAAAAAAAGTATTATCTCTCTTCGCCTCTCTCTCTGCAGACTGCATGTCTCTCTCCGACTGACTCTCTCCGCATCTTATAATGAATATGCTTTATTTATTTTTAACAATCTAAGAAGGAAAAACTAAGGATGAGAGCTCTTGTGAGTCCGAGCCCTCGTATTACATCTCCACCACAGCCTACTACTGTTCGGTAAGTTTCTCAGCCTCCATGTTATTTAACTTTCTATCAGATATGTCAAATAATTGACGAACTTTTCGCTTATATCATATTTATGTGAACTTTTCGCCCTCGATGTTCTGTATCTAGCTGCTTATTGGTTAACGTGCTTATTAAAAGACTAATTGGAAAGTTTGGCAAATTATATATCGGGCAAATTCCATATATATGGCTATGTAGAGGGCTATATTGCCACATAATTGTCGAGATTTCGTCATATAAATCGTTGAGTTTTTAAAACCTTATAACAATATATTAGATGACAAATAAATCAGTCATTCTTAAAAATTACTATGACGATTTTTGTACATTATATTAGCGACTCTTTTTTATTATTGAAACTGACTCTTTTTTCATTAAAACTAACGCATCCCAAAATTCAAAGGAAAACAGAACTCGCGCTTATTGATTTATAGATTTGTAAAAAAAAAAAAAACGATCAACACGTTTTGTTTTAGCATACTATACTATCACTTTTTCTTAATTAATATTCCGAATTGAAGTTTCCGTCCCGATCAGTATACTTTCCTTCAATCTAACCATTAAAATATCAAAATACTCTCGTCCAACTTATTTAGTTTCAGTTTAATATACATTACTTTCATTTTCTCCCTTTTTATAATGCTAGTTCATGCTTATTAATTTCAATAGAATTAAACTCAATACTTTCAAAACAAAATCAAATTGGTACAAAAAAATAATGAAAAATGATGTAGGAAGGAAAGTATGGTATTATTAGGGGTGATATTTTTTACCGACTTGTACCAACCGATCGCTTTTCGAGCTGAACCAATCAAGTCGGTACCAAAAATTTGGTATACCGACATTACGGTACGGTATAACCGAACCGATATTTGAAAGTTGGTTCGATTTCGGTATTCGTTTGGTAAGTTCGGTATGGTACCGATTCAAACCGAATTATTAAAATATACTATATAGAAAAATAAAGTAAAAGACTTATATACACTTAATTATTAACGTTATTATAATATAATTATATTACTTTTTCTAGTGAATAATTATAATATTTTTATTTATTTATAACTTTTACTAGAAAGGTTTAGTAGTGTTCACTCTTTTATGGAAATAAACAATAAATGTAACAATAATATAAATAAATATGTTGTAGGATATTATTGTCCATCTTGGGCCTTACTCTATTGGGCCTCTATTGGGCTTTCCTAGCATATGTAGCCCTACCTTCTATTATATAAAGAAGGTTAGGGGGTCTCTTGATGTAACTTCCCTACACTTATCAATGAATAAAAGACGACTCCTTTATCTCTCTATACTTGTATCTCCATATCTATATATCTAGCTAATATGTCACACAACACGTTATCGGCACTTTGCTCGTGAAGAATAGGATATACGCTCGCAGATATTGGAGATTTTTTTTGTAAACGCACAGATATTGGGTATCTATAAACCTTGAGGTTTATCCGGTTTTTATTGTGTTCGATCGGGCTTCCCAAAATACGAGGCGTACGGTACAATATTTTACAAATTAAAATTGCTAATTGCATGTTAGATTGATACCGATGATCGCATGGTAAAATAGTAATTGCTATTGATATTGTTCGTTCCATGTTAATAATATATTCAACGAATTACTCTGTTACTGGTTGCTTTTGTATCACATAATATTATAATACTTTTACTTGTTACGTGGTTATCATATGTTAGGAGTTAAAAAAAGCTATTTTTAATTCTACTGCATATATAAATCTAGTGTATATTCTCCATGTTAGTAACATACTTGGATGATGTCTCCATGTATATTCTCCTAGATTAATAAGCTGACATGTATCATATTATGTATGTTGTGTATGAGACAAAATATGAGTAATACTATTTTGAATTGAAACCAGCTAAGAACTTACTTAAGGACCGAGCTGTATCATATTAGTTATAAGTCGGACTGTATATGCAACCAGCAATACTATTTTGTAATTCGCTGAAACTATAGGCTGAGCTGTTAATTACTTAAGGACCAAGCTGTAATTTTCTAGAATTTATGGACTGTGTATGTAATAAGACTAAAACTGAAAATAGCTTATAGTAAGACACTCAGGATCCCTGTAGTTTAACATTGTATACATAATAGTATGTAGTTTAACCTTGTATACATAATAGTATGTACGTGAGTACAGATTCGCCTAGTATATGGCCTAAGCATATAAATTTAGATATTGCTAATCTGTAATTCAATCAAATCCTTGCATGATCATTTAGTTATCATGTATAAAACGTGCATGTGTATTGTATAGTGATAATTAAAATTTACCCTCCCTGCATGTGATATGGTAAATTAGTAATTAAAATATACTGCCCCATGCATGTTGTATTTATCGTTAATTAGATCTTGCTATGTATATGATATGTACACATGTAAAATATGTTAATTTGCGAAATCATATATTTTCACATTTAAGTTGGAAAAATTATGAACCTTCCCCAACTAGGCTCACCTATTTGGATACGATGTCTAGGAAAGATATAGGCGGAAGTCGATATCCTAATGAGGTCGGGTTTTAAGTGGCATTCGTGCCCTCCACCCTCACCGTCTTTCCTGGTCGTGTTCAATTAGAGCTACCGAAAGGGGTTGACTAAATAATAATTTCCCCGAGTGTGTTTATATAGTGATGTATGTTTCGCCGAATTGGTATCTCAGTATCGACCCGTCGTTCGACCAATGAGAACCAATTCACATTAAAAGCAAAACTATTTTCGAACCTGTCGTTTCGAAACAAAGTTTGTGCTTGTGCAAACCATAAACATATAAACCAGTCGTTTTATATGAAAAATAATTCAGAACTCCCAACACCTGTTGGATGCCATCTATGATGAGAAAATTCGCAAAACATACTTGCGAAATGACTGTTTAGACGTTGATGTTATTCCGTCACCACATGTTAGTCACCCTGATGTGTGAAAATGTGATGCCAAATTTTTTTTGGATGCCATCTTTGATGAGTAAACACGAGTTTGTTGTTACACTCAGGATGAATGCTAAGGCGTTGATTTTATTCCGCCGCCACATTTGAGACGTGATGAGTCTATGGTGAACAAATGTCTGAAATTGACATATTGGAGCAATCCTTCACCAAAATACTAGCTTGGAAATTGTATTCCATAAGCAGTATCGTGAATTTATATTCACCATGTTCCTTTATCGCCCATCTGTTATTGGATAAGAAAATTACCCCGGTGAGTAGTTTTAATCCTATTGGGTCAATGGCGAATTGTTTGCCTGATATTAATGCTCTTCGTGTACATTTTTTTCCACGAATCGAGAACCGAGACAAGTGTTATTTGTCTCGAACTGTCGCGATCCCGATGAATCGCCTAGCCAAGCAAGATTTTAGACAATCGTTAAAATCGAAAACCTGGCTCCAAGACAGTAATTGAAAGGAACAATATGGCCCGTTGTCACAAAGCAAGAGATAATGCTCAATGAGGCAACTCTATGCTATAAAGACAAAGGTCATGCACGGTTACTCCTTAAATAGTTCAAAACTATTACAAAGGTGAAAAAACCAATGCTAATGTGGTTAAAGCTAACTGAAAGGAAACTCTTGAGACCCCCAGTTTTGTGGCTCAAATGAGTTTGATACCTTTCTTTATTGATTTTGATAAATCATTGAGCCATTTTTCGCTCATCTGGATTATGTTTTTCCATTTGGAATATGATTTTTCCATTTGGACATACTTTTGGATTATGGTTTGCCTGTTTTACGAAATTTCTCGAAATAATTTAAAGTGTTTTGAGCAAATTCCTTTGACAAATGTGACCAAACTTTAAATTATGAAATTTTAGGCAATACTTGTGGTGTAGTTGGTTTTTTTTTGGAAATAGTGGGTAACAATGTACCACATAATTTCACCAACTACTTGCCTAAAAGTGTACTCAGTGACAGCGATTCTGGACCTGTCGTTCCAAATCGAAATCTTTGGTAAAGCCAAATTGATTTGTCAAATATGAGGCGTTATACTCCTATAGGTCCTGTTGTACCTTGTTGAGTTATAAAATATTCGAGAAAACCAGTGTTACCTGGTAATAGCTCATGAAAGAATTGAAATTTCTTTACATAGTCTCCATTCAATACGACCAAAAGCGTATTTTTAGAGGAGTTGGAATGTCTTTCAAGTGGTTGTTATCACATTCTTTAAAGCGTTTAAAGTTTCCTTATCATTTCGCCTGTCGTCGAATGATAAAGAATTTAAATGCTAAGACATGATTGTCTTTACTATCATTCGCCTGTCGTCGATTGATAAGAGCATTTTGATATTGTGGCATTGACCGGATTAGATATTCCCGGGTCAAAAGACGATGCTTGATTTATAATCGCATCGCATTTGGATTCTCTTTGAGGATATATTTCGTGATTAATCCGAAATTCATGCCCCTAATGCTCATTTTGAAAGACTAGTATGTGAAAAGATCACGAAATGAACTCGTAGAATTCTTGTAAAGAATTGAAGGAGTTATTGTGGACTTATCCAACCATAAGACGGACCATAAAAATAAATGGTTATGGTTGATGCATCGACAATATGGTCACATTTTAATGTTGTCCACATAAATGCAGTATTTTCCAAACTTTTAGCCCTATCATTAAGTTGATGGCTCATGATCCGGATTATCCTGAAAAGTCTAGTCGACTTGATAATTCCGAAGAGTAAGAATCGAAATTTCGATTTGAATTAATTGAGTTTGGAAATTGAAATTGAACATCCTGTCGATTATGTTCAGACCCAAATGGACTCACGGAAAGTTTGTTGATGCGACTGCAAATGATTGCACGCACATCTTGGTCTTGCGCACCAAGATTTATATTTCCGTGTGGGTTATGCTATTTTGCTGCATTGGTCCGTTATGAGGCCCATAGACACTCAAACACCATATGCGTACCAGCTGGTTACTGGTTATGAGCCAGAAGTCTCATAATAACGCGTGTTTAGAGTGATTAATTAATATTTTGATTGAGCCGTTCTAGCGTTCAAAATATGGACCTCTGAAGGGGACATAAGTCGATTATGAATCTCCTGCCTATCATTTGATAGAGTAACCTTGGCAAGCGATCTCTTTACCGCATGATATGCGAAAGTGACATCGCTAAGACTGTTCTCCCCGTCGTTAGGGGGAGATTTGCACGTTACCGTTGATAAGGAACGACGTGAAGTAACGTGGCATAACCCACTCAGTCTTAGCTTGATCCCCAAAACTGCACTTAGTGATAAGTAAGTGCATAGACTCCCTCAAGTCTAACTAAATGCCACACGCATTTAATGACTTTATGAGATGTCACGAGATCATTTATACCTGCTGCAAAATGCTTGCAAGGATAGACGTCCCTGTCGGACGCCGTGTTCCTGTCGTAACACGTTGCTTTGGCCGAACCCGCCAAGCAAAGAACGCTGCCGTCGGCCGTCAGTCTGTCGTCCTTCCCAAGATACGAGGAAGTTGACCGGTTCTTAATTCGTTCAGCCCCAGAGGTGGTGAACTGAAACTCGTTTGTCGCACGAGATTATAAAGGATCAAGGAGATGTGTGATTTCCTCCTCATCCTAAGAATCTCGAAATATCTGTCGATCATGATATCTTAGACGATATTGAAGCGAAACGAAACTGTCATTGATTATTTGTTCATATATTCGGTGACGACTGATAATATGAACAAATTATGACAGGGAACCATGTACCGTTGCCTGAAGTCAACGGAGAATAGACTGTACTAATGGAAACTTGCAATCCAAGTAGACTCCTTAGCGAAAGTGTGTTCGGACCTGTAGATCCAACACCACCAATGTTAAACGAGTTCGTTTATTTGGTTATTCGTAAGGAAGAGTGATGAGAATAATGAGATTGTTGAATGCTCGCCTAGTAGCGCAAGGCTTCTCTCACATCTTGGAATTGATTAATAGATGGTTGATTTCTTCGTAATGGACATTATAACAGTCCCCTACTTTACCAGTTTAGTAGTTTCCGAAAAACTGAGTATGCAGCCATGAATGTGGTCACGGTTTTATCTCTATGGGGATTTAGACAAAGAGATATAGATGAAGGTCCCTGTGTGACTTCATGTGGTTAAATCAAGTAGTTCCTGACCACGGAACACGATCTCAATTGACTGAGACGTTCACTATATGGATTAATATAATCCGAGCGGATGTGGTATACCGCCTAAGTGAGTACTTGATTAGCTTGGGATACTTGAACAAGTATTATGCCCTTGCGTGTTTTATTACGCGATCCATTTTTGGATTTGCCTTCGAGATGAAGGATCTTGGGAAGACACGGTAGTGACTCAACCTGATGATTGAGTCCCGTAAAGATTGAATCTAAGTCCATGATTCAGACTACACCCAGAAGGTGTTATGACGTTTTAGTCATCATGACGCTAAGTCGTCAGATTCTCCCATGATCGTTCGATCACTAGACATTGATATAGACCCAGTCCGTCCCTGATGAGACGATGAAGAGATATTGAACCATAATGTTCATATCTAAGTACAATAAGCGCATCATTGTACTTGGTCTAATGTGCTAGGACGAACATCTCGTCTGTTGTGAATGGTATAGCTCGACACAACATCGCGCTAACACGCTGCCATCGAAATGGCACTAAAGACACATTCCCTTACCTTATGGTAATTTTGGAAGTGGGCTAGTTTATCTCATTTGCGTCATCGAGTGTACCTACCCCCTTCGGTACTCGAATTAACGCAACCCTTTTTCGGTTATACCGATGCCGGTTACTTATCAGACCCGCATAAGGGATATTCCTAACATGGTATGTCTTTACCATTAGGAATAAGGCGACATCTTGGAGGTCTTGGAATGACTCCAAGTGAATCACTCTGATCTATTCGTGCTCTATGAGACGACTAGAGAGTGTATATGGCTTCGAGCTCGTATTAGCCATATTTGAATTACATATGCTCTGTCTCATGATCCAGATAAAACACTTGTCTTATTTGAGGACAACTTGTTGTTATCGATTAAGAGAGACATTACTAGATTATGCTATTTAGCATTTCTTGCCGAAATAAATCTTCACATATGAAGTTTAAGAGCATCCTGTCGAATGCTCGGTTTTTTTCCACGTTAGATTTTCTTGCATCCAGTCGTATGTAAGTAAATGAGGCATCCAGTCGAATGCTCGTACTCTTTCTTGGAATATGAAATCTTTGCACCCAGTCGTGTGCAAGTGAGGGGGAGCATCCAGGTGAATGCTTATTGCACTAATTACTACTTAGTCGAAATCCTCGCACCCTGTCGTGTGCAAGTGAGGGGGAGCATCCAGTCGCATGCTCGTGTACTCTTTTTGTCCTTAGACCAAGGTTTTTTCCCACTGGGTTTTCCTTGGCAAGGTTTTTTAGCGAGACACGTTCCCATCATATCTCACTTAAGATTGCCGAAATTAGGGGGAGTATCCTGTTGTATACTTCTTACCACTGTGTACTCTTTTGTCCTTCGACTAGAGGTTTTTTCCCACTGGGTTTACTCTAGCAAGGTTTTGATGAGGCACCTGTTTTGTGATTGATCCCCTATTACTACCACTGTTGCACTCTTTTTCCTTCGATCAGAGATTTTCCCATTGGGTTTGCTCTGTCAAGGTTTTGATGAGGCACACTGTTTTTTGTGGTTAGTTACTTACATGATATTTCGGCCTATATCATTCGGCTACACAGTTTCTCCTAGGTACCGGTTTTGTCCCACACTGGGTTTTCCGGCCCTAAGGTTTTTATGTTTTTAGCACTGCGAATGAACTCGACTCAGATCGACTGCATGAAGACGAAGAATTCAAGACGTCCAAAGGGGGAGTGTTGTAGGATATTATTGTCCATCTTGGGCCTTACTCTATTGGGCCTCTATTGGGCTTTCCTAGCATATGTAGCCCTACCTTCTATTATATAAAGAAGGTTAGGGGGTCTCTTGATGTAACTTCCCTACACTTATCAATGAATAAAAGACGACTCCTTTATCTCTCTATACTTGTATCTCCATATCTATATATCTAGCTAATATGTCACACAACAAAATATATATTTTTAATCTACTATTTTTAAAATTTTATACTATGTTTTTCCTCAAAGCGCATAATTTCTATCATCACTTGTAAACTCTAAAGTTTGGTATAAAACCAAAACCGAACCGAACCAACCGAATAGTTTGGTATACCGAAAGTTCGGTATACCGAATTTTTTGGTTCGGTAATGGTGTAAAAATTATCAAAACAAACTAGTTTGGCACGGTATCGGTATGTAGTCAAAAAATTCGGTAACAAACCGATTAATATTATATATTAGGCAATATTGGTGTTTATAACTAGTTTGCCTACTTATTTAACATAAAATATTACTAGTGCAAATGTATTTTGGTAATGGTAGTATTTTGATAAACAATTGATTATCGTTCATATTATGTACTGACTAATATGTTTAGTAAAATCAATTCACACAAAAATACACTATTCAATAGGGGAGTTCATTTGGTCATGTTTGTAAAATGATGTTTTAGGTATGCTATCGGTTTTTTTTCATATGTATTCGTAAAAAAATTTCGATTTTTTTTCCTTAAATCAACATTTTATTTTATTTTTAAAGTGTTTGTTCAAATAATTCTGTAAAATTTGACTTTTTATATTTTTTTTGGGTATTTATTGTTTGTTTTGACAAGTTATAAATTAATAATATTAATAAATATCAAAAAAATATAAAAATTAAAATGAACTTACAAACATGACCAAATGTGCACCCCTTAGACAATATACATTTTAAAGATTTACTTAATTAGGTATTCATATGTAATTTCACTAGATACAATTAAATACTAGTAGACATTTTTTTTCTATGGAAATATACTCTTTAACATTTCCTTCTTTTTTTTCAAAATTTTAATCATAAATCTCTATTCCTCCAAAAATCTCTCCACATGATATTTATTCAAATAAACCAATTCCACATCATATGTAATATCAAATATTATATTATACAATACTTTGCTATTTAATATTTAATTTGACAGTATACAAAGTTACAAACTAACAATTATACCGCATTGGTAATGTCGTGTTATATCAGTTGTAAAACTTATTTTTACATTTTCACCGTCTACCACTATACTTATCATTAGTGGTGATTATAATCCAATTTTAGTATACATTCTTTTAACTTTTACATATTTTACCATATTTTTGTTGGATAAAAAATAGAAAATAAAAATAATTGACATGTACTAAAAGTGTGTTTTGAAATTTAATCTAACATGGCTTTTTTACCTTTTAAATACTTTTTAATATGTTTTTCCAATCTAGTACTTTTCAAATTGACCCCAATTGTGTAAAATTTGTCAATTTGATCCCTTTCCTTTCATTTAACCCACCAAGTCTACCCAAATGCAACGGCGTATCGATGTTCCATTGTTCAAAAGCGAAAAAGAAATAAACGAAACACAACATAGTAACGTTATTTCACAATTTCGTCAACAACTACGATCATATTTAGATTCAAAACTATTAATAAGATTCTGATACTTTCAATTATCTCATCAAATATTAGCACGTTTCTAGAAATTCAACAATCCCACTATTTTGACTAGTGGGGGAATTTTATACCACAATCTATCAACCAACCTCAATTACCATCTATACCGTACCATTTGTACCGTACTTGCGATACTACCACACATATGGTACGGTATTACCGTACCACTCAATTTAATGGTATGATAATGATAATTGATTTTCCATACCATGGTATTGTACCATATTACAATTTATACATAGAATAATCACATTCAAGTATAATTATTAATATTATTTAACATTTAAGATAAAAAATAAGTTGCACAAAATATGATTATGTTTATAATGTTGTTCAACTATTCATAAATGAAGTGTTATATTTAATTTTTTTTGCTAATGGGATATTTTTCATAACATTCCGTGTTGTTTTTCAAACTTGCTAATGTACAGTACCATACCGCACTTACGGTATACCGAAAGTACGGTTTACGATAGTGTGTTACTCTAATTGTATTGAAATTTAGTGTAGCATACATGTATGGTGCGGTACAATAATAGTATAACAAAAATTATCACGGTATTGTACCATTTTCACCCATAATTTTGACCGTATATGTAGCTGCATGAATTACACAACGCGTTTAGGGCTGGGCAAAAACCCGGAAAAACCGAACCGAACCGATAACCGAATCGAAAAAAAACGAAAAACCGAAAAAAATTCGGGTCGGTTTTGGTTTTCAGTAAAACCGAACCGAAAAAGACTGAAAAAAACCAAAAAAGACCAAAAAAAACGAAACTGGACCGAAAAAACCGGTCCGGTTTGGGCCAAAAAATAAAAAGACCGAAACCGAAAAATATACTCGGTTTCGGTTTTGGCAAAAACCGAACCGAACCAAACCGAACCCAGTACTAAACGCATTAGTACCGAACCGAACCCAGTACTAAACGCGTTAGTAAAGAGTTGGGGATAAATTGATATAACTAAAAAACGAGGGACGAAATTGCAAAAAATGGACAAAATAGTAGGGGTTCATAAAAGGAAAGAGAATTAGAGATGGAAATATAGATACATATATATATATATACACACATTTTATAGATAGATACATAGATAGATATAGAGAGAGAGAGAGATGGAGGAGTATCCGGAAGATCTCCGAACACCGCCGGTAGCCTTAGCGGCGTTAATCGGGTGTCCAGAAACCCACACCGCTATCTCGACACACCTCCACTCCGAAACCCCTCCGATAAACACCCTCGCCTTACCCGATCCCTCGATGTGCCACGTGATTGGCAGAAAAACCGCATCAGCTGCCACGTCATCAGGGTCTTACGGAGGGGAGTGTGTGGGGGTGTTGAAGAGGGAGTGGATTGGGAAGCATAGAGGGAGGGTAGCGGCAGTTGTCGGGGCGGTGGTTAGGGCGGATGAGGTCGCTGGAGGGCCTACGGAATGGATGCGGGTTTGTGCCGATATCGATCACATTAAGTTAGTCTCTTTTGTGTCTCGTAGTTTGTTTCTATGTATGTATCTATATGTTTCCGTGTGTGTATATAGTACGATTAAAATATACTCCTTTCGTTACTATTTAATTGTCAATTACGAAACTACCTGCAATTTTGACCTGCCAAGAAAATTGTCCGAATGAAAATTTTCAAAAGTTGATGTACAGTTCAAATGTTAAATTTTATGATTAGATTTAAAAAAAAAACATTTTGACAATTTTGATACAAGTTATAAGCCGGTCAAAATTGCACGTAATTTCGTAGAGGACAATTAATTGGGAACGGAGGGAGTATTAGTTTATGTATATACTAGTAATCGTGCCTCACGCGTTGGGTGTGCGATGCGTAGTACGATTAAAATATAATCCCTCCGTTCCTATATAATTGTTCACTACGAAACTACGTGCAATTTTGACCGGCCAAGAACTTGTATCAAAATTGTCAGAGTGAAAATTTTCAAAAGTTGATCATATAGTTCAAATGTTAAAGTGATTAGATTTAAAAAAAAAATCATTTCGACAATTTTGATACAAGTTATAAGCCGATCAAAATTACACGTAGTTTCGTAGTGGACAAGTAAATGGGAACGGAGGGAGTAGGAAATAAGTATTGTTATGATACTAATATGTGGAGAATAAAAATATATATATATATAAGATGAGAATACTTAAAAGAATTTTGAATTGTTAAAAGAGAGATAAAAAAGTGCTAATTAGTTTTTCATTTTTCTATTATTTATGAGAGGGTGGCGTTATGGTAATTAATAAAAAAGTGTAAGTCTAATTTTGGAAAAAAGGGGCAAAATTTGGCAGCCTAAAAAATCTTGGGTTAGCTTATTCTAATAGTATGATGTGAGTGTGTGTATGTAATGTAATGTAGTATCATTTATCAAAATGCAGGTCTGTGCCGATATATATAAGATCAAGCGAGTTTGTTTCTATATATCTATGTATATATGTGTGTATGTGTGTGTAATGTAGTATCAAAATGCAGGTCTGTACTAATATCAACGAAATCAAGTGAGTTTCTATGTATGTATTTATACATGTATCAGTAATTGTATGCGTGTGTGAATGTGTTACTGTGTATGTAATGTAATGTAGTAAGAAGATGCTAGGCCTGTGTTGATATCGATAACATTTAACTCAGTTTGTTTCTATGTTTATACATATATATACGGTTTTTTTTGTGTGTGTAAATCAGTGTTTTAAAGAGCAAAAATTTAGCTCAAGCGTTTTTGCAAGAACTAAGCTAAAGGTGTAAAAAGTGTAATCTTTTAGTGGCCTAAAAAACGGAAAACCGAACTTTGTTTAGCCTTATAATCGATCTTTTATCGAGAAGGAGTCGTATAATGATAGGAATGAGATTTTGTTGTTCCCAGTGGCGGAACCAGGATCACCTTTTTTTATGAATATGCAGGGGTGATATATACTTTAATCGGAAACCTATTGAAATAATGTTTTTGCTTGAGGAAGAATGTTTTTGACAAGTTTATACTATAAATTAAGTGATTCCCTTCTCTCTGAGAGACTGCAGTTCAGTATCTCTGTTACTTTTTTGTTTCGTTGCAGTTTGAATCTTTCTGTTAATGGTATATTCTGATATTTGTGAAACTGGGTGGATTTCGTTGCAGGCAAAGAAACCTAAATTTCCTATCGTAACGTTTAATTTATACAAGTATATGATATTTTGGTCTTTTATTTTTCTGATGCGGGGAGCTGCCTTCTTCTGTCCCTTCGTAGTTTTTCCCTTGTAGTTTGTATCTTTATTTTGGACTTTATGCTATCTAATACCAGTAATATAAGCATACAAACTGAGTGGGTTAGGAGACAATAGCTTTTCGTAACAGCAGAGACACCGGAAACAATAATTGGCGGACAAAAATATTTAGTGGCAGCAGATCTTCCTTTCATTACCTTTTTACAGGGATGACTTTATTTATTAGGTCATCTTCATGACTTCATCCAGTGGTAATTATTTTCTTGTCTCTGTGATCACGAAAACTGTTGTCTTTCACCAAATTATTTGTGCAATCTAGGTGGGGAACGCACATCTACTTATTCAGAAAGCATATATGCGAGACACCTAAAATTATAGGCTTGCAAAACTATACTATACATCAATTGATACTGTTACAGTGACAAGTCTGCAAGTCTGAATTACACTTCTATTACATTGATTTTGCATCGAGTTGGATACCTTATAGGAGTAGTATACGCATGTGAAATAATGTATCCAGTGTCAATGCCAGAATACAGTGACAAGTCTGTAAGAGGCTGAAAGTCATGTATGGAGTTTTTTTGTTTATTGGGGGAAAATGCGCTCCAAGTAGAAAAACATATGATGGGAAATAGATTTTATCGTCAATAAATAGATTTAAATTATCTATATGATGTCTATTACTCATGTGGCCACCGAGCTTCTATTTTGTATGTACAATATGTAGTATATCTGGAAAACACACGTCTGCTTTCATGCTCAAAAGAACTGGCATGCGAAATAGTATATTTTATCTAGTAATATTACCGTGTCACTGTTTTGTCAGTTTTGGGGACAATTCTGTATTTTCTAGCTGTATGAACTTCTTTCTAAGTGAGTGAATATCTCTTTGTTGATTTGATAATGTACATAAATAATCTTCCAGTACCTTCTTAGTTTTTTAAGCTTAATATTTTAAAATTGAGATATAAAGGCGGAAAGAGGCGAAAGGGGAAAATTGGACGGAAGAACTACTTAATGAGAGTAGTGCTAAGTTGAGAGAAGTTATAGCTTGGTGAATGATTAGAAATTCGGAATGTGCTAGTTGTTGTCTTTTTGTTGCTTGCTACAAGCCTGCCTGAGAAGGTGTTAAAAGTTAGATATGTAGAAAGGAAAATGAAGAATTTGAAGGAAAAGGAGTTGGGTTCAAAATTGGGAGGAAGCCTAGTGCATGTTATTTTTTTTTTTAATCTTTTTGTACTTAACTATATACCAAAAAACTATGCAAACTCTTGACAGAAGGACGAAAGGAAAGATTCTATAACATACCCATGATAATCGGAGGGAAAAGAAGCCTTTCATTTCAACATTATTTCTTCTCTATCTGCCTAGAGAACCTCTCTTTCCCTACAAGGCACTATAAGGTCGACCCCACTTTCCACACTATGTTGACTTAACTCCTGAGCCCAGTCATTCCCCGCCACTCTTTCACACAGCATCGAGGGATTTTTCATAAAAAGCAGCACTTTGTTATACGTAAATCTGTTTGGATTGATAAAGATAAACAAGTGATTGATATTTGAAAATAATTAAGTAGTTATAGCTAAAGGGAACTTGAGTATTCTTTTTGATTTTCGGTGTGCTGGCCTTCTCTTTTCTTCACACACTATCTGCCAGTTCATAGTTTGGAAATTGAGAGAAAGTGGGGAGGAGGTGATGTGGAAGAAACTGAACATATGATATTTTACCAGAAATCAATTCCCCCCCTCCAAGTATGGAAATGATGGGGATTATAGGTATTTATCATGCTTTTTCATCACAATTTGATGTGGAGTCCTGGTATTGTTCTGAATAAGAGGTAAGCAGATAAAACATGTGAGAACATTAAGAAACAGGTCGAAAACGAATATAGTTGCTTGGTCTTTATCCATGAACGTTAGGTTTGGGAATAACAAGATACTACATGGGTATTTTGAAGAAAGTCTAGTTTCAGTGCATCGATAAATGAGGAATATAGGGTAATTAAACAATCGATTTTCTTTCTTTTTTGTAAAGTTTCTAGTTTTGTATCCGCTAATATTCGAAATTTCTCAATATCGACTGGTTTTTCGTTTAGCATTCGACTTATATCCATGTTTGAACCTTTTTAATAACAAGTTTTGTTCCTTACTTTACATCTGGCAGAGCTGTGTTACATGGAAGGAATAGCAAGCTGGTTCTAATCCTGGTTGCAGACTCTAGTTCTAACAGCAAGTTCTCGACCCCTTCAATTGAGTAATTCTGTTGAGTTTGCAATTTGGTAAAAATGAGTGATGATGAGAATATAATGGTCATGTATTTCCGTGCAGGTGGTATTAGCGAAGATCGTATTCTTGCGCTTCGGAAACGTGCCGAAGTTGACGCGAAGCACATAATTGTATATGTTCCTAATGATGTTACGGATTCAAAACAATCGCTTAAAAGGCATGAACCTCTTAGATAGTTTCATGGTATTTTGCCTTTTATTCTGGTCCAATTGCCTCTTATTTTGGAAGTTTTGTTTGGTGCAGGATAGGAAGTCTGTTTGCAGAACTTGCAAATGCTTATTACAGAGATGAAGGGCGTAGGATCAAAACAAAGCTCGAAAAAAAGAGTATCACATCTGTAGAGTTGAGTATCCGCTATTGTTTTAAGGTGTGGAAATATTTTTTGTTGATTTATTTCCATATTCCATCAGACTTGAAAAGGGTCTGCATTGCACTCTATGTAAAGTATCTGACTTTATTAACTGATCCTTCTCTGTTATGTTTTTCCATAATTAATTTATACAAACATTGAGTTTTTTTATACAACCAAGATTTTCGCTACATATTCTATATTTGGAAGTTTGCTACCTTTGTTTCTTAGCTGACTATCATGGATTGAAAATCATCAAAATGGCTTTGTGTATTTACCATTTCCTTTGAAATCTATCGTTATTTTGTTTCTGTATTGTTGCATTATGCTAATTTCTGAGAAAATGAAGCTAAGATTTAAGTGAAGTAACTTGTGTTTTTGTAATCTCCGAAAAAGTTAAATTAAAGATATTGTATTTATCATATGTAATTTCCTATGAATTGGCTTCCAAAGCGAGTATTCATTGCCATCTTTTTTATACTTTCAGTCGAATAAGTAAAGTTTGTACAATTATTTTAATGTCTCTTCCTCACTGGTTATTTTTAATTATTATTTGTTAGGTAGCTGTATATGCCGAGTTCCGTAGAGACTGGGCTGAAGCTTTGAGATTTTACGAGGATGGATATAACACGCTGCGTGAGGTGTTTATTTCCTTCATATTTTTGGTATTGTGGAGTAATTATTATGGGTAATTTCGTCTTTGGTCCTTCCCATGAAGACTATTCTTTTTTGAGCTCCATGTGATGGTTTCTTTTTTATAGAAATAAAAAACGAGTGTCGGAATTTTAACAATGAAAACTTTTTCACCGTAGAAGTGGAGCAGGAATTTGTGTTATGGACTTTATGTTTATAAAGAAGTTTCTTTAGTTTTGATTCAGAAGATAGCAGTAAATAGGTTTTAAGGATTTTGTCAAATGACACCTACTAGTTGAATGATGACTAAAAAGTTATATTTTGGGGGAATTTTTACAGCAAGCTTTATGTACTTAGGAAAAAAAATTGGTTGGTCATCATTTTACAGCAATGAGCTGACCCCAAATTATTGGGAATAAGGCATAGATTGATGATGGTCCTCATCGTTTTAGCCACAACACCATTGCCTCATATGTTGAATAAGTTGCACCAGTGGTCCCCATACTTTCAATTACAACAATATTGGTCCCTGTAGTATGACATCAAATTACACCAGTGGTCCAGACTAATAGTGTTATACTTGGGGACCAGTTGTGCAACCTTAAAATGTGGGGACTATTAGTGCAACTCTAAAATTGTGTTACAGCTGAAACTATGGGGACCAAATGAAAAGTTTACCTGAAGTATGGGGACCATTAGTGTTGCAATAGAATCTCTATTGGAGCCGAAATGGAATTTGATTCGAATTTTGAAGACAAATTACTGTATTTGGAACGGGTTTTTTTTATGAAAAGAAAAAGATTTCATATGAAGTATGCAAGTATGTAATCAAATATCATTTTTATTTGTAGTTCAACTTTATCACCATTTTCTTATTACTTCAAAATGTACAGATGATAGGTATGCCAACAAAGTTACCTGCAATTCAGAGGTTAATTGCGATTAAGACTATCGCAGAGCAATTACACTACAAGATATCGACTTTATTACTTCATCTTGGGAAATTTACAGAGGCAATAACATGGTTCCGCCAACACAGTGTTTCTTACAAGAAATTAGAAGGAGCCTCAGAAGTAACTTTTCTACATTGGGAATGGTTAAGTAGGCAATATTTGACATTTGCTGAATTATTAGAAACGAGCTCTGCTAAGACCCAAAACACGTCGTCTCAAATATCAAGTGGTGCTGATCGAGTTAGTGAATGGGAATATTATCCAGCTTATTATTACCAGGTACATGACTTGTGGGCTTGTTTGGTAGCTGATTTTAAGCAAAAGCTGGATTTTAGAGTTTCAGATAGAAGTTGGATTTATCTTCATCCAACTTAAAGCTTCCGCTTTTTCAGGGAAAAAAAACAGAATAAAGACCTAGATTTTTATCTGATTAATTGAATGCAATCCAACTTTTGAGAAGAAAAAAAGATTTAAAGCTGGAGAAATCTTTGCTTGTTTGTTTACTACTTCTTAGCAAAAAGCTGGATCTTTCAGTTCAGAAAAATAGTGGACTCAGTCAACCAAATGCAATCCAGCTTTGAAGCGAAAAGGGAAAAAGTTTAGGTTAAAGCTGCACCTGAACAAGGAGAATTTACCTGCTTACTCTCATCTAATTTTTTTCTTTGATTAAGAGATAACTTGCCCACTCTATAGAAAATAATCATGCCATTGTCACATGTTTGGAGTTGTGCTGTTGTTGGTTGTATGAGATCTTAATTTAGATAGGCTCATCATGGTGCAATTTGGATTGTTACCGTCTTACTATTCTTGTTTTTGGGATTAAGTATAAGTTTGCACACTAACGTATTATCAAATTCGACATTGTACACCAACACCTATGAAAGATAGCAACTGGTATCATCAGATTTCGATTGTGTATACAGAAACCTATAGAAGATAGCAATTGGTATCCTAACCTAACAATTTTTTTATTCTACTCTACGCAGAGAAAGTACACAGTTATGGAACTAAAATCCTGGGATTATGATAAAACAGTATTGCAATCATATAAAGTTGGAGCATATCTTATAAACACTAGCCTTTTTTATCTACTTAGTACCCCTACCTATAATGTTTTTCAGGCACACTAGGTGTTCTAAATAGCCAAGTTGGAGCATATCTTATAGACTAAGTCGTTGTTTTGTATATTGGTGTACCAAATCAAAATCAGATGATATATTAGTGTCCAAAACTGTAATAACCCCACAATTGTATGAGCCAGAAAGTATTGCTATGACTAACAGAAGCCGTTATTAGTCGCTTAAATCCTTAGCTCACATGGCCTTTTCAGGCTCAGTATTTAAAAATGTTCCCAAGAAGTTTATAATGGCTTTTGGAAATTTGGTGAAGTTTTAATCGGTCCCCATGTATAATATATTTGTTAATAGAACGCTTGACCTCGTGCTATGAAACAGTTGGCTGCTCATTACTTAAAGGAGAAGAGAGTTTGTTTAGAGTTAACTCTTTCAATGTCCGAAATTGTTGACGATTCTGATAGCAATGCCGACTCTGTTGCACCTTCTGATTACGTGGGCCAGTTTGCTCGGCTGCTTGAGCATGGAGATAGCTTTGAAATGCAATCGTACGTCTGTCTTATTTTTTTATCGAGGAATGAGATTATTTATCTTACATTTTGGTTTCTTGCAAATATTTCTCTGTTTTAGAAAATTCGCTTAGAAACGCCTTTAAGCTAGTTTTTAATTGTTAAGGTAAAAAATTATTTGCTACTCTAAAAACACCTAATCTACGCACTGAGCGCTTTTTGTGCTTTAATACATAAAAAGCTTAAGCTCTGCTATTTGTTCCATACTCATGAGTATAAACCTATAAAAAAAAATTGTTAAAAAAGACGAAGCCACATATGGTCAAACTTTTTATGATTATTTAGCAATTTTGTTGTTAAAATCCAATCATAGACCATGGATTTTGTTTTACATTTGTATATGCTTATTGCTTGAGGTATTTTATTGCTTTTCAGTTTCATTTTAGTAAATATGCATTGTGCCATATACTTAAACTATATAGTCGATCTAAGCAAAATTCATGGTTTGCGCATTGATTTTTACGCTTTCATTCATCCAGAATTTTCTATTTTGATGTGCAGTATAACTGATGAGGAATATGTTCGATATGCATTAGCTGAAGCGAAGAGATTTCAGGACTCATTTGAAATTATTGCTTTGCTCAAAAAATCTTTTGAAGCATTTACTAACCTTAAAACCCAGAGAATGGCATCGTACTGTGGGTTTGAGATGGCCAGAGAGTATTTCGCTTTAAATGATTTTAATAAATCAAAGCAGCTTTTTGATAGTATTGCAACTCTATATAGAAAAGAAGGGTGGGGAACCTTATTATGGGAGGTTTTGGGTTACCTACGAGAATGCTCAAGGAATCTTGGTTCAGTGAAAGATTTTGTTGAATACTCGTTCGAAATGGCCGCTTTACCCATATCTTCTAGTGCTAGTTTAGAGAGAGAGAAGATTGAAAGACAAAAGATACAGGAAGAAGTGATTCGTCTTGTACAAGGAGACTTAGAGTTGCCGGCTAATGATGAGAATTTACTTAAAGTCAATAGTGACCAACCACTTCATGTCGAGGTTGATCTTGTGAGTCCTCTTAGAGTGGTATTGCTTGCTTCTGTTGCTTTTCATGAACAAATGGTTAAGCCAGGATCATCTACTTTAGTTACGGTGTCACTTCTTTCACAATTACCATGTATGGTGGGATTTGATCAGTTGGAAATTCAGTTTAATCAATCTATGTGTGATTTTGTGATTGTTAATGATGAAAGAAATCAACATGCTGCTATTTCTAGTGATACTCTAAATCGTAGAATCGAGACCGCTCCTTCTCTTACACTTTCTACCAATAAATGGCTTCGGTTGACTTATGAAGTCAAATCTGGTAAGCAGCTATTTCCTTTTGCTATAGTTTTTTTGGGAGTAGCTTTACGAGGTTTTGTGTTTGGGATTTGTAAATGCGATCACTAAAAGCGCCTACATTAGCCTTGCTCATACCATTAATTTACCATAAAATGTAACGAATGCATACGGGAAAAAAATTCCTTATTTTTCATCGGCAACAGCTTCATTATAAGTTCGTTTACCTTATGGTAGTCAAATTGGTTCCTCAAGTTTAAGGGTCAAATCTTGGTTCCTTAAACCTTTTCACTCCTCTCGTCTCCACTCTCACTCCTTCCCCAGATGTTAGATTGGAATGTCAACAATGGTGATATACATATCCAAAATTACTGATGGTATCGATAAAAAGTGTAGTAACATAAACTGAAAATAGAGAAGTTGGTACTTGATATAGTTATAGTGGGTGCTCTAATTGCGTTGAGTTTTACGCAAGTAACAATACTCTCACTTGAGTTGGATATTTTTTTTTATTTTCATTTTAACTTTTGCAGATCTCAGTGGAAAACTAGAATGTACTTCCGTAATTGCAAAATTGGGCCGACACTTCTCAATCTGCTGTAGAGCCGAAAGCCCCGCATCTCTAAATGATTTGCCACTCTGGAAATTTGAAGACCGTGTCGAAACTTTCCCAACCAAGGATCCTAGTCTCTCATTTTCCGGTCAAAAAGCCACTCAAATTGAAGAACCCGACCCACAAATAGACCTTAAACTAGGTGCATCTGGTCCGGCTTTAGTAGGGGAGAAATTCCTTGTACCCGTTACAATCTCAGCTAAGGGCCATAGTGTATATGGCGGTGAGCTAAAAATCAACCTCGTAGATACAAAAGGTGGGGGATTACTTAGTCCTAGAGAGGTGGAGCCTTTTTTTACAGATAGTCTTCATGTTGAGCTTTTAAGCGTAGCTGGGCTAGAGAATTCAGAAGATAATAATATCCAGAAAATCCAGCCAACTTTTGGATTGATATGTGTGCCGTTTTTAAAAGAGGGTGATTCATGGTCCTGTAAACTCGAAATTCAATGGAATCGACCTAAACCTATAATGCTTTATGTTTCGTTAGGATATTCCCTGCATAGCACCGAAATTAACACACAAAAGGTTCACGTTCACAAAAGCTTGGAAATAGTAGGGAAAACTGCTCTTACATTGAGTCACCAGTATAAGTTACCCTTTCGTCGTGACCCTTTATTGCTCTCGAAAATCAAACAAGGCCCAAACTCTGACCAAATACCTACCCTTCCTATAAATGAGTCCAGTATACTCATTGTTACTGTTAAAAATAGTGCAGATATGCCATTGCAGTTGCTATCAGTGGACATCAAAGTTGACCAAGATGATACTGGGAAAAGTTGTAAAATTTTACACAGTGGTGGTGAACGTCCAAACCCTGCTATGCTTGTCCCAGGAGGAGATTTCAAGAAGGCTTTCTCTCTCATCCCCGAGGTAAATCTTCCAAGACTTCAGGTCGGCACAGTTTCTATTACATGGAGAAGAGATTCGGTTCCTGAGGACCCATCTGAGGTTGTCACCAAACATAGACTTGAAGATGTTGATGTGGAGTTTTCTCCATTAGTTGTAACTCTAGAGTGCCCACCTCATGCTATTCTCGGCAACCCTTTTACGTATTATATCAGAATTGAGAATCGAACAACGTTGCTACAAGAGATTAAATTCTCATTAGCAGATTCTCAGAGTTTTGTACTATCAGGGTCCCACAATGATACTATTTTTGTTTTGCCAAAGTCTCAGCATATTATTAGTTACAAGCTTGTACCTTTGGCCTCGGGTCCTCAACCACTACCAAAAGTAACTATGACCTCGGCTAGATATTCGGCTGGATTTCAACCTTCTATTAATGCTTCTACTGTTTTCATTTATCCATCTGAACCTCATTTTGAGATGCCGAATATGGGGCTGCAACCAGAGATCCTTACAGCTGTTACAGCTGAGTAGATACTTTATAGCAAGTTATTTTGTGTGTAAGTTAGGTGATGAGATATGGGTGAAACAATTTGTTGCTGAATCAGCGGTTGTTTTAGAGTTGGAGCTTGTGGTAAGTGATAAGATATGTTAAGAATTTATTTCGTGCTCAAGAGATTCTGATATGAATTCGTTGAAGTGATCCATTATTATGTTGTTACAAAATCACCGGTGTGGGTTTAGGTTTTTTTTTTTACTTGTGTATTTGAGACTTTTGTATAGCTATTGTAATGGCATATGAAGTTTATGCCAAGTTTTTACCGTTGCCACAGCACATTTATTTGAACTTTACACCATTTCAGTCAGGACTTAGATTTATGTCCAAGATGAGGCTCTTTCATCTAGTACTTCTTTTGTTTGTTTTATCTTGGGCTGATTTTGCTGATATGATGATGACGACTTGTTAGAAAAAAAAAACATATTGCAGATGGATTATCTAGTCATGCATTTGCATCCTCGACCAACTTGTACTAGTCATGACTTATTGTTAGAAAAAAAAAACATATTGCACTTTTTCCGTGATCAACTCATTTTATTTGCATCCTCGATCAACTTGTACTAGTCATGACTTATTGCAGATGGATTATCTGAGCCCTTGGAACGATAGCTGTAATCATGTAATAGATGGAGCAACTTTGTTTCGGTTTTTGGGGATGTGAAAGTGTTATCAGCCTCCTTCAAAGTAAAATGACAAGAACGTACAGATTTAAAGTCATCAATTCATGAGACCTTGATTTTAATTTTAATTAGTTTCAGCATATATTCTTTGGGAACCGTAATTCACAAAATTTGAAATTATAAAAACTTAACGACACCCCAAGTGAAGAAGAGCTGAAAACCTACCCTGCTGGAACGAGACAATATTCGGACATTATAACTCTATCAATATATTTTCACAAAAAGGACTTGTTATTATCATTACAAATGATAACATATACAGCCAAGGAAAAGCTTTCCATCTTCGAATGTCATATGAAAGCTAAATGCGTGCGGCCTTTAAGCTGAAATGTATGCTTAAACCTCAAATAATCCCATTGCAAGATTTGGGAAAACTCGTACCAATAAAAAATGGCACAAGCAAGAGCCAACATTAAACCATTTGCCCCAAAACTATGATAGAAAATGTTTCATCTAAAGATCATCGAAAAAGTTGTTCGAATCACTGAGGCCTTTCCCTGTGCCGGAAGATTTTTTCTGGTTTCCTGGAAACAACAAATGTAGATTCAGAAAATAGTCAAATATGGTTGCATACTCATCAAGGATACATTTTACGCGAGTAGGCATACTAAACAACAAAAGTTCGGCATTTACCAAGTACAGTGTCGTTATCCACATAACATATGTATGACCTAAAGTAAAACATATGCCCCTAACGTCAAAATGTCAAATGCACCCCAAAAAACTGACTAGTAGTCTAAGACTGTCCCAGGTAAATCGCATTTCAGTTCTTTTCCTATATTTCACAGAATAACGTGATGATTGATTTCAACGCATTATGTAATAAATTAGCAAAATGACGTAAACATGAAAGCATCTCTCTATTCATTTCATAACCATCATAGATGGACCTAAATTTACAATAGTACCCATAATAAGATTTATTCTGATATCCAATAATTGGAGACTGCTAATGGACGGAAGCTCTTATGTTGTGGGTATCAAAATTGTAAAAAATGCAAAAACAATTATTCACTTGCTAGTATCAACAGTAGGTTTAGGCAAAACCAGAGGATCATCAAGGACAAATTTTGCCCAGATAAACAATTGTAAGATGCAAGCTGTGACACAATGTTATCTTAACTCTCTAAAGGAACATAAGGTACATACAGAGTTTTTTTTATCATTTACAGAATGTAGGAAACATTATGTGATTAGGTACATCATAGTTCATACCTTTGGAGGGTTTTGGTATATCTTCATCCATATCCATCTCATCTGCCTTGTCACTATCACTGTCTGGAACAGTTGAAGTACTCTTCATTGCATCTTTAGGTAGTATTTCATCCAAATCCCACAACTAGAAGAAAAAAAGAGTTAAATGGTTGAAATAGGCAAAATTTCAGATTTGTACTTTTAACTTATCTGGATGTGTTTTTTAGTACACAGCATAGGAAGAAAACAACGGTAAATCAGGGACTAAAAAAGGAAAAATATATAGATAAGGGACTTAAATAGTAAGGAAAAGATGGAATGGTGTGCATAATTAAAAATAACTGAAATAATATTTTTCAACTTTTTTTTTGTATTCGTAACTAATTTACTATCCAATCTATCATTTTTTTCTCCATATGGTACAGTAAGTATACAAAAATCGTTGGACAACTTAATGTTAGCGAATTTATAATATTTGTTGGATGTGTATTGTGTACACAATCGAAATTTTCTTTAACAATAGATTAAAAAACCATAATTTCCCTTATGGGTATACGATCCATTTCAAAGAAGGTATTAGCAGGGATCTCACAAGCTTGGCAAATAAAATCAGTTTGCGATGACTTGAATTTAAGTTCTCATCACTGCCAATTTTCTAATATATTTCTAATAAATTCCACCATTGAATTAAACATATCTATAAGGCAAGACAGACGCGTCTACCTTCAGAGTTTGATCATGAGATATGCTTCCCAGGAACTTCCTATCATGGGAAAATGCTGTAAAACGAAACCAAAAACTAAATGAGACATTAGCCAGTTAAAAACAAACTAAAATTTAAGAAGAATATAGAGAATGCTTTAAAAACAAGTACTGGAAATCCTATCTTGCCATATTAAATACAAACCCACAGAAGGAGTTTTTTGCCGAAATGGTCTACTGAACCCTGAAAAATCCCAGAATGGGCTACCTTTCTTTAAAATTCCCAAAATGGTCTACTTCAATTGAATTGACGAACTTTTAAAAAATTTCACAGAACTTCGTTAATTGAATTGACGAAGTTCTGTGAAATTAAAAAACGATCGGTCGTTTTATGAACGACCGGTCGTTATGTTTCAGACGACCGATCGTTCAGAAAAAACGACCGATCGTTCTGAAAAAACGACCGCTCGTTCTGAAAAAACGACCGCTCGTTTTTTGTGTGCTCACTGGAAGAAATTATATCTAAAACGATCGGTCGTGTCTGAAAAACGATCGGTCGTTTTTCTTGTGAACTCTCTGGAAGAAATTATACCTAAAACGATCGGTCGTTTAAGCCATTATGATCGGTCGTTTTTTCTCTTGAAATTTCTCGGTTTTCACGTTAGTTCGAAAGGTCGTAACTTGTTCGTTTTAAGTCCGATTGAGGTTCCGTTTGAACCGTTGGCTTCGTATTTAAACATTCTATCCTTTTGAACCTTTAACAATCCAGATAAATGATTCATACGCAAAACGAGCTTTTATCATGTTTTACAAATTTTGTTATCATTAAAATAATCGAATAAAAAGTTTTAGTAAAAAAGCAAGTAAATGTCACAACATCCAATTAAAACGAAATTTAACAACGCTAAAACTTTAAGGATAAAGAACGATCAAATGTAAGCGAAAAATTGGCCATAGTTTTGCCTAAAAACGTTCAATCGCCACAAATGAAAAACAATACAAATAACCCAATCAACTAGATATTTATGCGCACCAATTCCAATAACATCAAATAAGATAAAAACGCATTTCTAGAATTATAAATTCGCAATCTCACAACGTCATACAATTTAACACGTAATGATAAATAGCAACATAAAAACGATTCATAACATAAATGCAAAGTGTTTGCTACTTATTACATCAAAAACAACGTTGTTCGAAGGAAATGAAAATGCATAAGAAATACAACGCAAAATTAAAGAGAGGTATTTCTCCCCCTTTGACATCATCAAAAACATAAAAAAATATCCGCCTAGTCGCGGTGGGAGGTGGCGTCGTCCTCTTCGTCTTCGTCGTCGTTGTTTGGCCCGGCAAGGTTGGGAAAGAAGCCGTTGAACTCCGCCCTTTGCTCGGCGCTCATTCGATCAAGTTCGTCGAGTTCTTCTTGACCCGGTTTCAAGAATCGAAACATACGACGGGTCATTTGTGCATTTCGATATTGGTTGACATAGAGAGCGTTATAGAATTGCTCGGTGCGCGGGGGAGGATCGGAAGATCCTACTTTGGCTTTTCCTCGACCTCGAGATGGACGGAAAGATGGAGGGATGTGGGATGGGAGAAGGGACTCGGATGAAATAGGCACATCCTCACGAGTGGCTTGCGGTGTGGTCTTAGGGCCGACATACTCTTCCTCTTCGGGGGTAAGAGTATAGTCGGGGCCGGACATCCGTTTACCGGACCAAGTAATGGTCTTGTCGGTATTGTGGAATTTAATGGACATTTGTTTAAGATAGGTGTCCCAAATGTGTTCGTCTTTGTTCTTGAAAAGGGTTCCACCGGGAACGAGGTTGATGTCTTTTAAGATAGCCGAAATCAAGGCACCGTAAGGTAGCCCATTCTTAGATTTCGTTTTTAGCGAATCCATCTTAAGGAAGATGAGTGTCGCGAAGTCAATTTTGACTCGGCGATGGATGCACCCTAGAAGGAAGATGTACTCATTGGTAACATCCGTGAAGTTTGAGGTATGAGGGAGGACAATATGGGAGAGGATATGGTAGGCTAATTTATTTCGGAAGAGAAGGCCGTGGGCTTTGTTGGAGCGATTATTATGGACAGGATGAAATAGCTCGTCTTTGAGATCGTTAAAATTATCGATCTCGAGCATTTCGCAAAGTTCATCACTTTGCTCGTACACCCCGTCGTTATCGAGGTGTAGAAGATTTCGTAAACGGTCTATACCGTAAACGAAGGGTTGGCCATTAAACGATGAACGCAAGCGGAGTGCGTCATCATGACCCCTATCAAGAACTAGGTTATGGTAAAATTCATATACATTTTCAGTGAAGAAAGGCTCTTTTAGAGTAAGAATTACGTCGAGTTTTTGGAACCTTAAATCTAGCATGAGAATGGGAAAACGTTCAAGGAATAGAGGCATGTCTATGGTAAAGTTAGACAATATACCTCTTTTAGCGATTGTAGGTGGATTGAGAGGAGGAAGAGAGCCGGACGAGGCACCGGTGCCCGATGGTGGAGCGGTGGAGGAGCCGGTTCGTCGACCGCGAGGAACACGGGGGCGGCTCCGGGGACGGAGGCACGTAGTCGTCCTCATGTTCGTCGACGAAGTGTGGTTGAGCTTGCTTGGTGCGAACCATGGTTGGATTTTAAAAAAAAATTAGGGTTTTTG